>CM059435.1:112040448-112375448 GCA_030390025.1 Squalus acanthias
GGGAAAGGGGGAATGGCGCTGAGGGGAAGGGAATGAGGGGAAAGGGGAATGAGGGGAGGGGAAAGGGGAATGAGGGGAGGGGAAAGGGGAATGAGGGGAGGGGAAAGGGGGAATAAGGGGAAATAAGAAGGTAACAGGAAATAAGGGGAGGGGAAAGGGGAATAAGGAGAGGAGGAGCGGGGAATATGGAGATAGAGATCACAACAACAACTTGTATTATATAGCGCCTTTAATGTAGTGGGAGTGCGTTGGAATACTCAAGTCTAGAGGTAACAAAGGCATAGATGATGGTTTTAGCAGTGGATGAGCTGATGTGGGGCGGAGTCGGGCGATGTTACGGAGGTGGAAGTAGGCGGTCTTAGTGATGGTGCGGATGTGTGGTTGGAAGCTCAGCTCGGGGTCAAATACGACACCAGGGTTGCGAACCGTCTGGTTCAGCCTCAGACAGTTGCCAGGGAGATGGATGGAGTCGGTGGCTAGGGAACGGAGTTTGTGGCGGGGGACTGAAGACAACACCTTTGGTCTTCCCAATATTAAGTTGGAGGAAATTTCTGCTCATCGAGTACTGGATGTCGGACAAGCAGTCTGACAATTTAGTGACAGTGGAGGGGTTGGGAGAGGTGGTGGTGAGGTAGAGCTAGGTGTCATCAGCGTACGTGGGGGAATGAGGGCAGGGAATGAGGGGAGGGGGAATGAGGGCAGGGGTAAAGAGAATGAGGGGAGGGGGAATAAGGAGAGTGGGAAGGAGAAATAAGGGGAAGGGAAGGGGAATAAGGAGAGGAGGGGCACCGCACTACCGCACTGCACAATTCAAGAACATGAATTCACGTTTAATATATCTTGCAGCCTATGATTCTTTTGTTGTTCAGAAAAGAATGTGCCCGTTGTCTAAACGACAAACTAGCTGACTCCTGGGATGTCTGATGCCGGTATCTCGAGAGTCCCGGTGACCTAAAAGAAGAGGCTGGTGGTGAAATTCATTGCCCTTAATAGCACTTTGCAGATGGCTGACCAGCCTATAGATCTTCATGGACCACAAGCCCAATCACAGTTTCTTTGGTGAGCCTGAGGACCCCCTTGTGCCCTCCTCCTCCACAATGGCCAGACAGCTGACTCTGTTGGGGTAGCCCTACTGCCTGGGGTAGCATCTCCTCTGCCTTCTATAGTCTTGAGCTGCCTGCTTCACTACAACATACCCGTTCTGTCTGTTATACTATTCTCCTGTGTTCATATGCATTATTTAGCACACAGTCCTTTTTATTTGCACAGATGAGTCATTGTCCCAAAGCCCATCTGCTCTGCCCCACTGCGCCCAGATTGATCGATCGACCGTGTGATGTTATGCAAATGACTCCTCTCAGCATGGATCGAGATCTTGTCAGGTCGCCCAACATGGCCTGAAGATTCTCCATGCTGTGCTTCAGCGGGCGCATGCCTGCTCTACAAAACTCTGGGACGTTGAGAGGGCTGCCAAAAGACCAGCGTCTAGATCACGCAAGTGACCTGTCGCCTCATCTGCCAGTGCAGACCCACCTGAGTGTACAAGGTGCCATTTGACAAACCATGTGGAGCCCCAGTCACAGATCCTGTCACTGCTCAGCGGCAGATTGTGGAGTCCTCTGTGCGGTAAAAAAATTGCTTAGTAGCTGCAGGCAACTCTTATTCATCAGTGGATTCTTCATCCTCTGGTGACTCTTTATTGACTATGGTTCTGGCAGTGCTAAAAAGGACAATGACTCATCTTTGGAAATAAAAAGGACAATATGGTTAAATAATAGTTAGGAACTCACATGCACTGGAATTGGAAATAGACTGCTGTGGGTGCCACTTTGAAAGAGACATATAAAGTAACTCTGGACTATTGTACAAAGGACTTTCTGTGTTTATTTAGAGGCTTTGAAGATTTTTATTGGTTTGTTGCTGGAGGTAGAATGTGAGTACTGTTTTTATTGTACCATACCGGGAGATTGCATGCAAAGGGGAAATGCAATTTAAATCTATCAGCCACCTGGGACTCCAAAGCTGAGGTGTCTCCTTCTGTTATTTTGAAGATCTTGGCACTCCTGCCCCCCTGGCCATTAGAGATTAGTTTGACGGGACTCAGCAAATCCATTCAACCTCTGGGTATTGAAAGCTATATTTTATTTCACCACCCTGTTCAGGTCGATGGTTTTATGACAGTTCTGTGGCGTTAGATGCTATTTCATTTAACTTTTCACAATCATGATCCATGCGTAAGATGTTCCCAGTTATGCTGGTGGCATTGCCTAGGTTCCAAAGATACATCCTTATACTTGCAAGATTCTTACAAGAGTAAACAATTCTGGCTCAAAAAATTATGTCCGATTCAGTTTCCTTCTGTACTCCATTTTGTGTGGTTATCAAGAGCTGTTGTTCTCATTGGTGCCATTGCTAGACATGAGTATGCATAAAGTGCTTTGATGAAGCAATAGATTTGACTTAACTTCCTGTCAGTGGTAATTTAAATGAGTTTACTGCTGCTTCCCTACCTAAAGGAATTTAAAACCTACAAATTAGAATATCTCAACTGCATAGAATATACCGCACAGAAACAGGCGCTTCGGCCCAACCAGTCCATGTTGGCGTTTCTGCTCCACTCGAACTTCCTCCCAACCTTCCTCATTTAACTCTTGTCAGCATAACCTTCTATTCCCTTCTCCCTCTTATGCTTATCTAGCTTCCCTTAAATGCATCAAGCTTCCCCTTAAATGGATCTTCTCATTTCTTTGTTTTTGGATAATGCTTACTTTAATGACTGAAATGGTTTCACACCTTTTGAGCAATCTATAGACTGTGTACTCAATGATATTTGTCTGTTCAATTACCAGCAGAGTTTGTTTGCTGAAGACTATGAACGTCAATTAATGGTAAATAATGAAAATGACTTTCTCACAGGAGGCTCTTCCATCAAAGTATAGCGCCAGTGAAAGGTATTGTTAATATTGAGAAATTATTTGCTAATCTATTTCGTGTCAGTTTGGCTCAGTTGGCAGGACTCTCCCCTCCGAGTCGGAAGATTGTGGGTTCAAGCCCCATTCTAGGACTTGAGCGCCTGATCTAAACTGAACTCCAGTAGAGTATTGACTGAGTGCTATATTTTCCTTCGGATAGGATATTAAATATCTCCCTGTTCAGGTGGACATAAAAGATCCTGTGGCACTATATGAAGAAGAGCTGGGAATTTGCCACGAGTTAATAAGAATGTAAGAATTAGGAGCAGGAGTAGGCCATATGGCCCATCGAGCCTGCTCCACCATTCAATAAGATCATGGCTAAACTTTTACATCAACTCCACTTTCCCGCCCTATCCCCATATCTACCGATCTCAGTCTTGAATATACTCATCGACTGAGCATCCACAGCCCTCTGGGGTAGAGAATTCCAAAGATTCACAACTCTCTAAGTGAAGAAATTTCTCCTCATCTCAGTTCTAAATGGCCGACCCCTTATCCTGAGACTGTGACCCTTGGTTCTAGACTCTCCAGCCAGGGGAAACAGCCTCTCAACATCTACCCTGTCAAACCCTCCAAGAATTTTATACGTTTCAATGAGATCACTTCTCATTCTTTTAAACTCCAGAGAGTATAGGCCCATTCTACACAATCTCTCCTCATAGGACAGCCCTCTCATCCCAGGAATCAATTTAGTTTGTTGCACCCCCTCCAAGGCGAGTATATCCTTCCATAGGTAAGGAGACCAAAAGTGTACACAGTGCTCCAGGTGTGGTCTCGCCAAAGCCCTATACAATTGCAGCAAGACTTCCTTACTCATGTACTCCAACCCCCTTGCAATAAAGGCCAACATTCCTCCCTTGGCCAGCACCACCAAAAGCTGATTAACTGGCTGTTTGTGGGATCTTTCTGTGCACAATTGGCTGTAGCATTTGCTTAGAGAACAACAATGATTATGCTTTGTAAGTAATTCATTGGCTGTGTCGTGCTTTAGGTCATCCTGAGGAGGTGAAAGGAGCTGGATAAATCCCAATTATTTCTTTCTTATTGGTACATGTAGCTACAGATCACCATAAAAATAGATGAAAATAAAAAAAAACACATTTAAACTTAATGCTATCTCTATCCTTAAATCTCATTGTTTAAGTAGAGAGACTGTTGGTCCCGTCGTTCACCAAGGTGCTCCGTTATCAGCTCGCACTTCCAGCAATTTGCGGCGCGATAAATGTTCGAGGGCGCGGAGAAAAAATCTAACAAGTGGGGCATGCCGCTAGTTTTAATCAGGTACTCGGAGTCTTTATAAAAGCACAAAATATATAAATACGCAGTCTGGGTAAATCCCTTTGAGTGGCATAATCGTCTAGCAACTCCATGCCAAGTCTGGTCTAATCTCAGCAAACGCAAGAGTCTACTTCGTCCTTTAATGAAGTGAGTGAAGGCAGGATGTTGCAACTGCAAAATGAGATCATTTTAATGGCATTTTGCTGCTGTAGACTTCTGCAGGCTGACAGTGCTTCATATTTTATTTTGACAGCATGTGCTCCTTCCGATGGTGAACAAGGTCCTATTTCGGAAAGTAAGGAATTAGGTTTGCGCGCCTTCAGCGATTAAATTCTTCAAGCTGCCTTTGAGTTAAAACCAACGTGGATCAATACATTGGCGCACAAGGGAAGGAGCCAAGATGAAGAAGTGATCCCACGTCGAAGCAATTTTGCAACCATAATTAGGGCCTTTATTGGTGGCGCTGGGGAAGGAAAGATCTTGCATCACCCAGGCTGCTACAACAGATGGAGAATATTGGGAGGGGGCGGGGATCTTCCTGGACACTCAAATTGTGTGGGAATACTGCTGCCACAGATGCTTCCAGAAACAAGGAAGTTTTACTTCATTCTGTTCATGTGAGTCTATGAGCTGAATTTATCTTCTAATTACTGCCCATTTTTGGGCAACTTTGGGCGCTAAAAAGTAAAATAGGGCTGCAAAGGCCTACATATGGACATCCGAAAAATGATGGCCGGGAGAAGACCCTCTGGTCCATCCAGCCTGTCCCACACAATTGTGATACCTCAACAACAACAGCAACTTGTATTTATATAGCGCCTTTAACATAGTAAAACGTCCCAAGGCGCTGCACAGGAGTATTATAAGACAAAAAATTTGACACCGAGCCACATAAGGAGAAATTAGGACAGGTGACCAAAAGCTTGGTCAAAGAGGTAGGTTTTAAGGAGCATCTTAAAGGAGGAAAGAGAGGTAGCGAGGCGGAGAGGTTTAGACAGAGAATTCCAGAGCTTAGGGCCAAGGCAACAGAAGGCACGGTCACCAATGGTTGAGCGATTATAATCAGGGATGCTCAAGAGGGCAGAATTAGAGAAGCTGCAGATATCTCCGGAGATTACAGAGATAGGGAGCGGCGAGGCCATGGAGGGATTTGAAAACAAGGATGAGAATTTTGAAATCGAGGCGCTGCTTAACCGGGAGCCAATGTAAGTCAGCAAACACAGGGGTGATGGGCGAACAGGACTTGGTGCGAGTTAGGACACGAGCAGCCGAGTTTTGGATGACCTCAAGTTTACGTAGGGTAGAGTGTGGGAGGCCAGCTAGGAGTGCGTTAGGAATAGTCAAGTCTAGAGGTGCATGACAACATATACGCTCCCCTCCCCACCCGAAACCATGTGATCTCTCGGGAGAGGCGCAAAAAACAGATTAAAAACCCAGGCCAATTTCGGGGGGGGTGGAAAACAATCTAGGAAGTTCTTTTCCGACCCCCTTAGGCGATCAAAACTAGTCCAGGAGATCACTCTAATGATTCATATCCACCCTCAAACAAATTTGCACCAGAACTCTTCTCAAAACAATTCGCCATTCCCCATTAATGTTCACCCAGAGCCTGCTCCATGACATCTAAATGAGGGTGGGTCGGTGTGGCTCATGTTCCTGTTTCAATTCCCCCCAACTTCCACACCAAATCCAACTCAAATTAACACTGCCACTTGTATAAGTGGCAGAATGAGCAGCACAGCAGCATCCCTGCGAAGTTTACTGTATTGAGAAACCATTTTGTTTGCTGGAGTTTTTGGTTTGTCCAGTTCTGACGAAAAGTCACCAACCCAAAACGTTGACTCTGTTTCTCTCTCCGCAGATGCTGCCTGACCTGCTGAGCATTGCCAGCGTTTTCTCTTTATATTTCAGATTTCCAGCATCCGCGGGATTTTTGCCTTTGTTATTTTGGGTTGCCTTGCTGTGTCTGCGTATCGATTTTACCAGGTTGGTTATTAATCAGGCAGCAGCTCACCATTGTGTAAGATAGGCCACTGACGTTCTTTCGAGGAAGGCCCCCATGCAATTCACCTGGATGACTCAAAGGCCAGAGAGCAGGATAGTTGATTGGTGGTCAGGGCTATCCTATCCCTGGTAGTCATGGCTTATGACTCCAGTAAGTGCTTCCAACACACAGAGGGAAAGCAATTCTGGAAGCAGCAGTGCATTTTGGCAGTCATGTCATGATGCAATGCCCCGCAGGTTCACCGGCCAAAATGTCACAATGTTGGATAGTGAGCCCCATAGTGCACCACGTTAGAGAACGACCAGTTGCATTGTAGGAATTACAATACGAACAAAGTGTAGGAGAGCGATGCAGTTGGCTTGTTCTCCTGCAATATAAAAACAGCGTCTGTTAGCAAGCCCTGGTCTGCTCCTCTGGTGCATATCTGGGGGTTTTTTCCCCTGTTGCGGCACTTTGATCTGATAAGATGCTCTTTATCGATTGCATTAACTCGAAGCAATCAGTTTTATGTTTGTTGATTCTGAACGAAGGAAAGGATAAAGAACCGGAGGAGCCCCCGTGATTGAGATTCTTCTTTACTTTGCGGAAACGCTAGCTGCTTCAGGTGCCTCAGAGGCAATCGCTGCTGTAGCTTTTCATTGCGGTAGGTGGCTGACAGAAATGTGCATTAAGGCACTTGACTCTGGCTGCACACACCATCTGGCAATTAATGAAGAGATAGCCTTCGCAGTTCCTGTGCACGCGTCGATTGACTGTGGGGGCTCTGGAAGAGCACCGTGCGGACGTTCAGTGGCATTGAGCAGAAGATGGTGTGGCAGCCGTTCCATCGAATGATTGCGTGATTCCTTCCTGGAAAGCTTCAGCCACAGGAAAGTGGGCCCATCTGGCAACCCGCCGTGTCGCAAAAATAAAAAGACCCCGGAGCACGAGATCTAAGTGCTACAGGACTTAGTGGTAATGCTGTGCTGGTTTCTGGTTCACTGACTTTCAACAGTTCATCTAAAATGCACCTTTTGGGACCACAGTATCGGTTTGCGAAAACTGAATGTCTGAAATGAGGAAATGTGACTGTGTCAATTTGTTTGAGGGCCAGAGCCTTGTTCCATAACGGACAATTATATATCCTTCCACTACATCCTATTCTATTCTAGCCATCAGTGGGTTGCTGCAGGGCCTTTGCAAAAATCTGTATTCTTTCTTTTCAATTTTTCTCCATGGTTTCCTCCGTCCACTCTTCCCTGTGCCAGCCTCAACCAAGAGGAGCCATGACACAAGTGAGTGCTTCAACTGCAGTACAAGGATGAGTCTTATGGGTTTGAGGTGGCATAGTGGTTAGCACTGTTGCCTCACAGCGCCAGGGACCCGGGTGCGAATCCGGCCTCGACTGACTGTCTGTGTGGAGTTTGCACATTCTCCCCGTGTCTGCGTGGGTTTCCTCCGGGTGCTCCGGTTTCCTCCCACAGTCCAAAGATGTGCGGGTTAGGTTGATTTGGCTATGATAAATTGACCCTTAGCGTTAGGGGGGATTAAATACGTGGGGTTACGGGGATAGGGTGGGATATGTGTCGGTGCAGGCTCGATGGGCTGAAATGGCCTCTATCTGCACTGTGGGGATTCTGTGATTCTGTGAGGTGGACATTGGACAGTCAATCTGGCAGTGGCCAGATGCTTTTGGACCATTGCTTTTCTCCCTCCGACTGGTGAAGCTGTACTGCTTGTCTTCTGTTTCTCTGCTCTCCTTTCTCTACATGCCCTTTTCCTCCCCTTTTCTCCATCCTTTTAAATTTCCCTCCACCCAGCTTCTGTTTCTCACTTGGCTTGTTTTTCTCCATCTCCCTCCCTCCCTGGAGATAATCGAGCACCTGCCCTGCTTTTTGCTCTCATTCTGTGCCCTTCTGCCATCTGCCATCTGCCAGACAGCAACTTGATTTCTTTTTAATTGCGTCCTTACATTTTCCGCTGCAAGAGTGTATAATGAAGAATTGCTGAATTTTGAATTTGAGGCTTGCCACTGCTACTCTGTGGTTCTGTCATTTATTACATTTTTGGTTACATTTTGAGCAAATTTCCATGTGCAAATTGAGGCGAGAAATATTATCATTCAGTGTCAGCACCAAACACTCACAGATTGAATACAACGTAGTCGGATGCAGAGTAAAGCCCCTCCCCCACCACCAAACTCCGACTGCAGCAGGCTGATTTCCCCTCTTTCCACGTCAGCCACTCTTACGACCTCTCTGGTAGTTTGGCAATGCAAATTTATGTTACATTGTGCTCAACAGTGTGCTGTGCACCCGAGCCCACTAGAAACACACCTAAGACTGTCCAAACTCACCTCAGATAGGTTCCTTTATATGGGTGGAGAGGCACAGAGCATTTGTCCAGCCTTTTGCTCTCATTCTGTGCCCTTCTGCCATACAGTTGATTTTTTTTGGAGGAGGTCACGAACATGGTGGACATGTTGTCTATATGGACCCAGAAGGCATTTGATAAGGTTCCACACAAGATTATTAGTACAAACGCGAATGCAGGGAATTTGAGGTAACCTTATGACGTGGGTTAGAAATTGGTTGGGAGATGGGAGACAGAGAGAAGGGATAAAGAGAACTTATGGGATTTGGTGGGATGTGATAAATCCCCAGGGAACTTGGGCCTCAGCTTTTCACCATACATATCAATGACTTGGATGAAGGAATAGAAAGTTGTATATCCAAGGTTGCAGATGACACTAGGTTAGGAGGCACAGTCAGTTGCGTGGATGGGAGTAGGAAGTTACAACGGAACATAGACAGATTAAACGAGTGGGCAAAACTACGACAGGTAGCGTTCAATGTGGGGAAGTGTGAGGTCATCACTTTGGATCCGAGAAAGACAAATCAGAATATTTTCTTAATGGCGAGAAACTAGAGACTGTGGAGGAGCAAAAGGGGTGTGGGTGTCCAGGTGTACAAATCACTAAAAGTTAATGCACAGATACAAAGAGTAATCAAAAAGGCTCAGACAGTTGGGCTTTATCTCAAGGGGCTTGGAATACAAATGGGAGGAAGCGATGCTTCAGTTGCACAGAGTCTTGGTCAGATCCCATCTGGAGCACTGCATTCAGTTTTGTGCACTGCACCTCAGGAAGGAGATACTGGCCTTGAAGAGGGTAGAGCGCAAATTCACCAGAATTATACCAGGGCTTAAAGGGTTAAATTATGAGGCCAGGTTGCATAAACTTGGCTTGTAGTCCCTCGAGTATAGACGGTTGAGGGGTGATCTAAGTGAGGTGTTTAGCATGAAAAAAGGGAACGGTAGCATAGTGGTTATGTTACTGGACTAGTAATCCAGAGGCCTGGACTAATGATCTTTGAAGATAAGAGTTCAATTCCCACCACAGCAGCTGGGGAGTTTAAATTCAATTAATTAAATAAATCTGGAATAAAAAAGCTAGTATCAGTAATGGTGACCATGAAACTATTGGATTGTCGTTAGAACCCATCTTGTTCACTAATGTCCTTTAGGGAGGAAATCTGTCGTCCTTACCTGGTCTGGCCTATATGTGACTCCAGACCCACAGCAATGTGATTGACTCTTAACTGCCCTCTGAAATGGCCTAGCAAGCCATTCAGTTAAGGGCAATTAGGGATGGGCAGTGATGTCCACATCCTGTGAATGAATATTAAAAAAAAATTCAATAGAGTAGATACAAAGAAGCTGTTTCCTCTGGTAGGGAAATCCATAGCAAGGGTTAAAATTAGAGCTCGGCCATTCAGGAGTGATATCAGGAAGCACTCATTCACACAAAGGGCAGTGGAAATCTGAAATTCTCTCCCCTAAAGGCTGTGGATGCTGAGACAAATGAAATTTACGACTGATATTGACAGACTTTTATTAGTCAAGGATATGAATCAAAGGCGGGCAAATGGAGTTGAGGTACAGGTCAGCCATGATCTGATTGAATGAAGGAGCAGGCACGAGAGGCTGAATGGCCCACTCCTGTTCCTATGTACAGGCTGTGATTCAACTCGGGTCTCAGAAGTGAAAGCACAGTGCACTAAATCAGAGACATTAGGTCCTGTAAAAATGTGTATTTTGGGTATTCCTCCGTATATCTTTATTAATGGCACCCCATAAATATGGCAACCATCCTATAGCTGATAGTGTCGGGCCTGTAACCAGAAATGTGACTGAGGTGGAGTCAACTCAAGGACACACGTTCATTTAACCATGAGTAGAAACAATTGTGCAGTCCTGTGAGATAACAGAAGGTGTCCTGGAGCCTCGGGCAGATCAGGCAGGGCTCTCTGCCATCTATCTACTTGAACTGTGAAAGCTGACACATCTGCTCCCACTTCTTCCTATGTCACTGCTGGTAACACACAAGGGACGCATACACAAGCAGCTGAGCACCAGTGCGGAAGGAGCACAAGGTCCTTGCAGAGTTGAAGCATTAAATACAGCAAATAGGGCACAACACACAGAGAAATGTTTGTAAATACAACTCTATCAACGTTGAGTTTTGTTTTCATTGTATTCTGTGCTATTTTGTTTAATGTGTCAAAACTATACCGACTTAACCATGTGTATGCTAAATGTGCGTAGCGTTAAGGGAGAATGCCAAGTACTTATATTGTATACTTAATATTAGGATGGTTCTTATAAATTACATTGAGAACACAATATAGGTTTTCTTCAGAAGTGGCTGCCATTTAGGAAACGTATATGCAAGCACATTCTTATACACAATCATTAATTAAGGTCAAAAGCCACATACTGCGGATGCTGGAAATCTGAAATAAAACAGAAATTGCTGGAAACACACAGCAGGTCAGACAGCATCTGTGGAGAGAGAAATAAAGTTAACATTTCAGGTCGATGACCTTTCTCCCTTAACGCTACGCACATTTAGCATACACATGGTTAAGTCGGTATAGTTCTGGCAAAAGGTCATCGACCTGAAATGTTAACTCTGTTTCTCTTTCCACAGATGCAGCCTGACCTGCTGAGTATTTCCAGCATTTTCTGATATTAATTAATGTCCTTCTGCTGCCAAGGCCCTAAGCTCTGGAATTCCCTCTCTCCACCTCTCTACCTCTCTCTCCTCCTTTAAGCCGTTCCCTAAAATCTACCTCTTTGATCAAGCTTTTGGTCACCTGTCCTAATATCTCCTTATGTGGCTTGGTGTCAATTGTTGTCTGATAATCGCTCCTGTGAAGCGCCTTG
The DNA here is from genome assembly GCA_030390025.1 of Squalus acanthias. Lineage (NCBI taxonomy): Eukaryota > Metazoa > Chordata > Chondrichthyes > Squaliformes > Squalidae > Squalus > Squalus acanthias. The sequence continues at coordinate 112,051,912 of CM059435.1, forward strand.
GGACATTTTACTACGTTAAAGGCGCTATATAAATACAAGTTGTTGCTGTTGTCCTCCTATTACCTGTGCTGCCTGTATATTCGATGGGAGATGGGGAGGTTATTATTTGGTGGTCTACATCCTCCTTAAATGCTGCCTGACTCTCCTTTGCTTCATCCTGTGCTCCTCCTCCTCCTCCAAGGCTTTGATAATGTCATCCAAGGCTAAACCCATAAGAAATCTTCTTCCTGCTCCTGAGAAGCCGTCACTGTGGGTAGGGCATGGGACAGACAGAAGATCTGACCGTGGGTTGACCCGGTTAGAATCAAGCCCAGGTCTGTATAGGCAGAATGGCAAAAGAAAATTCGCTGCAACAAAGAAAGAAAGACTTGCATTTCTATAGCGCCTTTCCTGACCATCGGATGTCCCAAAGCGCTTTACAGCCAATGAAGTACTTTTGAAGTGTAGTCACCGTTGTAATGTAGGAAATGCGGCAGCCAATTTGCGCACAGCAAGCTCCCGCAAACAGCAATGCGATAATGACCAGATAATCTGTTCTTTTTAGTGATGTTGATTGAGGGATAAATATTGGCCAGGACACCGGGGATAACTCCCCTGCTCTTCTTCGAAATAGTGCCATGGGATCTTTTCCGTCCACTTGAGAGAGCAGATGGGGCCTCAGTTTGAACGTCTCATCCGAAAGACGGCACCTCCGACAGTGCAGCGCTCCCTCAGCACTGCAGCGGAGTGTCAGCCTAGATTTTTGTGCTCAAGTCTCTGAAGTAGTTTGCAAATAAATGAGGAAAATCAAAACTTACTTGTGCGGATTTCTCAGTTGTTTGTGCTGGAGCCTCTGAACCACAATGATAGGGTTCCACATGTGCCAGACACACAAGGCTGAGAAGTTAGAGGAGCTGGAACATGTATTATTTTTGTCGCAGTTACTTCAGTTGCAAGGTCAACAATGGCTTATTTGCAAAGCAATGATCCATTTTGATAGGTATTACATCATCTTGGGCACTTGGCAAAGAAACAATATTTAGGTTTTGCCAAACACTTTTTGATGAAGGCAGTGCCCTCGAAATTGCCTAAGATTTGAGTACTAAATTGCATGAAATGTCACTTTGGAAGTCAGGAGTGAACTAGTGAGGAACAGAAGGATGTAACCTAGTCTGGTTGAGTTTCTGCTCCAATCCCAAATGAGTGGACCATCTTCCTCCCCTCCCAGCTGGGAGAGAGTGATGGAGTGGGAAGACCTAGAGCAGGAAACGGCAAGAAAATTGGCTTTAAAATGGCCCGTACACACCCGTAGGGACATCGGAAATGCCGGTTGCAGGCATGCGAAGCGCATGCGCTGAAAACCGGCATTTCCGATCTGTCAAGAATCCTCTTGACAGATCGGACGCCTGCCCTGGAGAAGGGCCTCTGCGGGCGGAGAGTTCCACTTTCTGCAGAACCTCCGCCCGCTGAAATCCCTTAAAAATCTTACGCCTGGTAAAAGCAGGGGCGTAAGGCCTGCTTTTACCAGCATAAGAGTTTAAAAAAAAGTTTAAAAAAATAAAAAAAAATTTCACTCATTTATAATTTAAAAATACTTTTAAAAAAGGTAAGTTTATTTTTAGCCCTGTAAAAAACCTTAATTATTTTTTCCAAAAAATTAAATTTTTGTTTAAAATATTTAATTTAATGTAATTTTAACTCTTTTTAAAAACGTGATGGTTTTTTAAAAATTTATTTAATGTTTTAGTGTCTTTTTTCAGTGATCCCCATTCATACTTTTGACAGGTCTATCTGTCTTCTTTCATTGGCTGGCCTGGCCCACGTGATCCCAGGGACGCTTGCAAACCGCCTGCGCCCCTGGGATACCTGGGCCCTGCGCATTTCGACTATGGAGAGGCCCAGGATCGGAAGTGTCCGGACCTCGGGAGCCCTCAGGTAAGTGCGTAGATTTCTTTTCCGATAGGAGGCATCTGCACGCAGGAAGCCTCCTATCGGAAATTAGGGGCCAATGTGTTTGTGTATGGAAATCCAAATAAAATCTGGATATTGGTTATGTTCAGACATTTCTAATACAGACAAAATAAAGAGGATGCTTTCACACATTAGTGGCAGCCTGGCTCAATGATAGTACACCTGAAAGGTCTATCACCAGCAAATGAGATGAATGACCACTTGGTCTGTTTTTGGTTGAGGGGGGAATGTTGGTCAGGAGACCGAGAGTGCTCCCTGCTTGCCATCAAATAGTACCAGGTGATCTTTTCCGTCCCTCCGTACCACAAGAACAGGTAAACTGTGCCTCAGTCCTAATGTTTCACCTGACAGATACCACCCCAAGCAATGCAGCTCTTCCTCAGTATCACATTGAAACGTAACCCCCCCCACCCCACCCCACCCGATTATATGCTCAAGTCCTGAACCACAACCTTTTGACTCAGAGGCCATGTGCTACCAACTAAGCCAAGCTGATAAAACATAAAGGGATGATTAAAGAGAGGATATAACAAAAGGTTAGAAATCGCAAAATAAAAATATTGGAATAAAAATTCCTCTGGTCACAATCTACAGACATTGTGACCTCGATATGAACACCCCTCCCCCAGCCGGCGGGAGCGGGTCGGGGATGGGGGTGGGGTTAAAAAGTTAAATATGGGGGACATGTCCCCAACACGCCGTGCACACACCCACCGCCTTTTTTACAGTGGTGGATTTCCCAGGGGTCGGGAAACCCAGCAGTGAAAGGGAGGTGGATGCTACATTTTCCAGCACTGCTTGTGAGCCAGGAGGAGCATGAGTGCTTCTTCCACCCCCTGGCCCTTCAAGGGCTCTTGCAGCCTCTCCCCCCTACCGATCGCAGCCTCTTTCTCCCCCCCCCTGTCGTGATTGCCAACCTTCCCACACACACCGTCCCTCTCGCCCCCCCGATTGCCAGGGACCGTCCCCAAGGGTCCCCGGCTGTGGCCTCCTGCCGTTAAGTTCGACAGGACCACCGCGTCTCCAGCCTTGCCGAGTTCTTGGGCCGTGTTCGGCCTCCCCCCTACCCTCCGTTCCCCACCTCCCCGTAAATATCGCGGCCTGTAAGTGTGTTTGTGAAGATTTGCTCTTTTCAATCATTTTTGTAAATTCACCATAAGAGATACAAGAGAAAATAAAGAAGAATAGATAAATAAAAACTGAGAAAGAAGTACAGAGTGAAAAGGCAAGCATTTTGTAAATTGAAGAGAAATTTTGAGAGAGCGATAAATGAATGAGTGAGGAAGGGATGGAGACAGAGAAAGTAAACAAGGCCTACAGTGACTGGCAAGATTATAATGCTGTGTTTGAAGTCTAGCTTATTAAAAGAAAATACCAAGGCATCAATTTAGAGTCATGGAACTGAGTCAATAAGTAGTGAATATCTCATTGACAAGATCTGACTGAGAGCAGATAAATTATTTTGAATGAACAAGCATTGTGAGAAATGAAGCATTTCTGTCAATGGATGGATGATATGGACTTTTAAAATAAAAACAGAAAATGCTGGAAATCAGCAGGTCGGGCAGCATCTGTGGAGAGAGAAACAGAGTTAACGTTTCAGGTCGATGACCTTTCGTCAGAACTGGAAGACGTTAGAGATGTAGCAGGTTTTAAGCAAGTGCAGGGGCAGGAAAAGGGGAGGAGGGGAGGAAAGAACAAAAGGGAAGGTCTGTGATTGGGTGGAAGGCAGGAGAGATTAAAAGACAAAAGGGATGATGGTGCGAGGCTAAAGGGGGTGGTAATGGGACAAGTAAAGAAACAAAAGATGAGTCTAGAGGAGGTGTAAATGGCAACAGCAGAATCATTACCATCACCTGCTGTCTGAAAAAGTAGGAGCAGTGGTTATGATCTGAAGTTATTGAAGTCAGTGTTGAGTCCAGAAGGCTATGAAGTGCCTGATCGAAAGATGAGGTGCTGTTCCTCGAGCTTCCATTGAGCTTCATTGGAAGAGTGTAGGCGGCCAAGGACAGAGAGGTCAGTGTGGGAGTGGGATGGAGAATTAAAATGACAAGCGACCGGAAGCTCAGGGTTAAGCTTGCGGACTGAATGGAGGCATTGAGCAGAACGATCACCCATTCTGCGTTTGGTCTCCCCAATGCAGAGGAGACCTGCATCGTGAGCAGTGAATACAGTATACTAAATTGAAAGAAGGAGAGGACCTGAGCGGGAGCGGATCGAGAGCTGAGCGGGGATAAAGAGCGCGGTGAGAGCAGAGCAACTCAACTCAGGCAGAATTTGAAAGAGTGACGTCAGAGTAAAAAAACCTAAAGTGATGTCAGCACGAGGGAAGGAGCTGATTGGTGAGTAGCTGGTGAGTGTTTTTTTTTAAAAGTTTTAAGTTTATTTCTGCAAAGTTCTGCTAAAGACCACAGTCGGAGAGGGGCTCTTCAAGTTAGGGACCGGGGTTAAATAGCTGGTTAGGGATAAAGCAGGAGCTTGGAGATTAGTAATACTACATTAAATTAGTAACTGTTAATAATATATTATATTAATAACTTGAATTTGGTACATCTTAGTCTTAAGTTTCTGTAAAGTTAGTTAATAGTCGAATAAATAAAGACATGGCAGGGCAGCTCAGTCCCGCGGAATGCACATCCTGTGCCATGTGGGAAATCCAGGATGCTTCCCATGTCCTGGACAACCACATGTGCAGGAAGTGTCATCAGCTGGAGGAGCTCGAGCTCCGGGTTTCGGAGCTGGAGCAGCAGCTGGCGTCTCTGCAGTGCATCCGTGAGGCTGAGAGCTATGTGGATAGCACGTTTCAGGAGGTGGTCACCCCGCAGCTAAGGAGTGTGCAGGTAGAAAGGGAATGGGTGGCTGCCAGACAGAAGAGGAGGACCAGGCAGGTAGTGCAGGAGTCCCCTGAGTGCATCTTGCTCTCCAACCAGTATTCTGTTCTGAGTACTGGTGAGGGCGATGGTTCCTCTGGGGAGTACGGCCAGAGACAGCCACAGCACCACGGGTGGCTCAGCTGTAGAGGGGGGGGGGAGGAGGAAGATAGGGAAAGCAATAGTGGTAGGAGATTTGATAGTTAGGGGAGCAGACAGGTGTTTCTGTGGCCATAGACATGACTCCACAATGGTATGTTGCCTCCCTGGTGCCAGGGTTAAGGATGTCACGTTGCGGCTGCAGAACATTCTGAGGGGGGAGGGTGAACAGCCACAGGTTGTGGTCCATATCGGTACCAACGACATAGGTAGAAAGAAGGATGAGGTCCTGCAGGCAGATTTCAGGGAGCTAGGAAACAAATGAAAAAGCAGGACCTCAAGAGGTAGTAATCTCTGGATTACTCCCGGTGCCAAGCACGAGTGAGTATAGAAATAGGAGGATAGAGCAGATGAATGCGTGGCTGGAGAGATGGTGCAGGCGGGAGGGCTTCAGATTCCTGGGGCATTGGGGCCGGTTCTGGGGGAGGTGGGACCTGTACAGGCCGGACGGGTTGCACCTGAACAGAGCTGGTACCAATATCCTCGCGGGGGAGGGGTTTGCTGGTGCTGTTGGGGAGGTTTTAACCTAAGTTGGCAGGGGATGGGCACCAGGATGTAGCATTAAAAAGGAGAAACAAAAGGCACAAAGATTGGGAAAGATAGATAGCACTAAAGTAAGAAATAGTAAGGTATTAGCTGAGGTCAGACTAAAAGAGAACGCAGGATAGTCTAAGATAGGTTTACCGTGTATGTATGTGAACACACGAAGCATAGCAAACAAGGTTGGTGAGCTGCAGGCGCAAATAGCCACATGGGAATATGATGTTGTGGCAATAACGGAGACCTGGCTCAGAAAGGGCAGGATTGGGTATTAAATATTCCTGGATATAGGGTGTTCAGGAAAGATAGGGAAGGAAAGATAGGAGGTGGTGTGGCAGTATTGGTTAAGGAGAATGTTACAGTGCTGGAGAGAGAGGATGTCCTGGAGGGGTCAAGGACAGAATCTATATGGCTAGAGTTAAGAAATAATAGAGGTGCCATTACACTACTCGGTGTATTCTATAGACCACCAAATAGTGGGAAAAATATGGAGGAGCAAATTTGCAGAGAAATTACAGAGATGTGCAAGAACTATAGAGTAGTAATAATAGGGGACTTCAATTATCCTAATATAGACTGGGATAGTAATAGTGTAAAGGGGAGAGAGGGGGAAGAATTTCTGAAGTGTGTTCAGGAGAACTTTCTTGATCAGTATGTTTCCGGCCCAATGAGGAAGGAGGCATTGCTGGATCTGGTTCTGGGGAATGAAGTCGGTCAAGTGGAGCAAGTGTCAGTAGGTGAACATTTAGGGAACAGTGATCATAGTATCAGAAGGTTTAGATTAGCTATGGAAAAGGACAGGGAGCAATCGAGAGTAAAAGTACTTAATTGAAGGAAGGCCAATTTCAGTGGGATGAGAACGGATCTGACCTGGGTAAATTGGAATCAAAGATTGGCCGGCAAAACTGTAATGGAGCAATGGGCTGCCTTTAAAGAGGAAATAGTTCAGGTACAGTTGAGGTACATTCCCACTAGAGGGAAAGGCAAGGCAACTAAAGTCAGAGCTCCCTGAATGACGAAAGAGATAGAAAGTAAGATGTAGCAAAAAAAGAAAGTGTATGACAAATGTCAGGTTGAGAATACATCTGAGAATCAGGCTAAATAGTTCAGAGGAGAAGTGAAAAAGAAAATAAGAGGGGCAAAGAGAGGGAATGAGAATAGAATGACAGCTAACATATAAATTAATCCAAAAGTCTTGGGGCTGATTAGGAACCAAAAAGGAGACCTACGCATGGAGGCAGAGGGTATGGCTGAGATGCTAAATGAATACTTTCCATCACCAAAGAAGAAGATGCTGCTATAGACATAGTGAAGGAGGAGGTAGAAGAGATACTGGATAGGATAAAAATTGATAAAGAGGAGGTACTAGAAAGGCTGGCTGTACTTAAAGTAAATAAGTCACCAGGACCAGATGGGATGCATCCTAGGATGCTGAGGGAAGTGTAGGAAGAAATCCCAGAGGTACTGGCCATAATCTTCCAGTCCTCCTTAGAAATGGGGGTGGTGCCAGAGGACTGGAGAATTGCAAATGTTACACCCTTGTTTAAAAAAGGGTGTAAAGATAAACCCAGCAACTGTAAGGACTCTATTCCATTCTCCCAGTTTCTCCGTCTCCGCCGCATCTGCTCTGATGAAGCCACCTTCCATACCAGTGCTTCCGACATGTCTTCCTTTTTCCTCAACTGAGGATTCCCCTCTACCGTGGTCGACACGGCCCTCGACCGTGTCCGTTCTATCTCCCGCACTTCTGCCCTCACCCCAGCCCCTCCCTCCCGGAACCACGATAGAGTTCCCCTTGTCCTCACCTTTCACCCCACCAGCCTCCACATTCAACGGATCATCCTCCGCCATTTCCGCCACCTCCAGCGTGATCCCACCACCAAACGCATCTTCCCCTCACCTCCCCTTTCAGCATTCCGTAGGGACCGCTCCCTCCGCGACACCCTAGTCCACTCCTCTATCACCCCCAGCACCCCTTCCCCTTCGCCCGGCACCTTCCCGTGCAAGCGCAGGAGATGCAACACATGCCCTTATACCTCCCCTCTTCCCACTGTCCAGGGCCCCAAACACCCCTTCCAGGTGAAACAGCGATTTACTTGTACTTCCTGCAATTTAGTATACTGTATTCGCTGCTCACGATGTGGTCTCCTCTACATTGGGGAGACCAAACGCAGATTGGGTGACCGCTTTGCGGAACACCTCCGTTCAGTCCGTAAGGGGGACCCCGAGCTCCCGGTCGCCTGTCACTTCAATTCTCCGCTCCACTCCCACTCTGACCTCACCGTCCTCAGCCTATTACACTGTTCCACGGAAGCGCAGCGCAAGCTCGAGGAACAGCACCTCATCTTTCGTTTAGGCACGCTACAGCCCTCTGGACTCAATATCGAGTTCAACAATTTTAGATCATAACCTCAGCCCCTATCACATTTATATTTTATTTTTTCATCCACCCTTTTGTTTGCCCCCCCCCCCTTTTTTTTCCCTCCTAGAAGCTGGCAGCTGTCCTTCATTTTGCCAGCGCATTTCACACTTCTTTTAGCCTCAACCTGTCACATTAACACCACCTCTTGCCTTGATCATCTCTTAATGTCTCTTAATCTCTCCTTTTGTTCTTTCATCCCCTCCCCCCTTTCCCAGCTTTATCCTTGCCTTAAATCTGTTTCATTTCCTGCTATTTCCAGTTCTGACGAAAGGTCTTCGACCTGAAACGTTAACTCTGTTTCTCTCTCCACGGATGCTGCCTGACCTGCTGAGTTTTTCCAGCATTTTCTGTTGTTATTCCAGCAACTACAGGCCAGTGAGTTTAACCTCGGTAGTGGGGAAGCTTTTAGAAACAATAATCAGGGACAAAATTAACAGTCACTTGGACAAGTGTGGATTAATTAAGGAAAGCCAGCACAGGTTTGTTAAAGGCAAATCGTGTTTGACCAACTTGATTGAGTTCTTTGATGAGGTAAGAGAGAGGGTTGATGAGGGCAATGCAGTTAACGTAGTGTACATGGATTTCCAAAAGGCGTTCGACAAAGTGCCACATAATAGGCTTGCCAGCAAAGTTGAAGCCCATGGAATAAAAGGGACAGTGGCAGTATGAATATGGAGTTGGCTAAGTGACAGGAAACAGAGAGTAGTGGTGAACGGTTGTTTTTCGGACTGGAGGAAGGTATACAGTGGTGTTCCTGTAAGCAGTTTTTGATCCTAGCCCAATTGCTAGACAGACGGTTCGAATCACCCCCGCCTTACGAAAGTTCTATACCCGGGAATTATTATTCAGAGTGTAAATGAAATAAGTCATGGACAGGAATGCTTCGGTGAAAAATCAAACTTATATTTATTTGGTCTAACATACACTGGCTAAAACATGCACTACTAAACGAAATCACTGTCTCTGTGGAGAATAAAATCCAGGTTACAAACAACATACATACAGTACCCAACTGGGGACTATGACAAGCAGTAATTTCCTTTGTTGCTATGGTGGACTCTAATTCCACCCCTACCAACGAATTACCCAGTCGCATAAGCCCCTTCGCCTGGCTGAACCAAATGAAGCTCCCACCCTCGGAATAGCCCAAAAGCTTCACTTCTGAGAAAACCTCTGGGCCCTCCCGTTACCGGCTTGGGACACTCGAGACCATGCTTACCCCCACACACGCAGTCGGTCTCGATCGCTCCGCTTAGCTGCTTCTTCCTCTGGTCTTCTTGTTAGGTCGATCTTGGTGGAGCAAGAGAGAGAGAGAGAGAGAGAAATGGTGGGAAAGGATCTATCTTTATCGGAGTCTTGCTACCCCTATCTTTCCCGCCAATCTTTAAAATCCTTTTGTTTCTAAGCACTCCGGTGCTTAATCAGTGATGGGTCATCCTCAGATCCATGAGTATTCCGTGATTGGACTAATGGCCCTAAGTCTGGGACATATTTCGGTCTTTGTGTTGGGAAAAACTGGCTCCTCTCCGGCTGGCTAGGCCAGTGGGTTCATTGTTCTGCTTCTCTTCTGAGATGGAGGTGAGAAGTGCTTTTGCATATTCTGGATGACTGACAGTTCTTTTGTCACAGCCAACTGCCATGTGTTCTCTGGAGTTTTAACAAACCAGTTTTTCACATATCTGCACAGGGTGATCCCATCACAGGGAAAATACCCTCAGAAAAATCCCATAAAGTCCACAAAATATTCTCGACTGAGTCCATTCTTCAAACAGAGACTTTGCGATCTCTTCATTACCCAGGGGTCGGTTCTAGGACCACTGCTTTTCTTGATATATATTAATGACTTGGACGTGAGTGTACAGGGCACAATTTCAAAATCTGCAGATGACACAAAACTTGGAAGTATAGTGAACAGTGAGGAGCAGAGTGATAGACTTCAAGAGGACATAGACAGACTGGTAGAATGGGTGGACACGTGGCAGATGACATTTAACGCAGAAAAGTGCGAAGTGATACATTTTGGTAGAAAGAATGAAGAGAGGCAATAAAAACTAAATGGTACAATCCTAATGGGGGTGCATGAACAGAGAGACCTAGGGGTAAATGTGCATAAATCGTTGAAGGTGACAGGGCAGGGTGAGAAAGCAGTTAAAAAAGCTTACGGGATCCTGGACTTTATAAATAGAGGCATAGAGTACAAAAGCGTGGAAATTATGATGAACCTGTCTGGTTCAGCCTCAACTGGAGTATTGTGTCCAATTCTGGGCACCGCACTTTAGGAAGGATGTGAAGGCCTTAGAGAGGGTGCAGAAAAGATTTACAAGAATCATTCATGGGCTGAGGGACTTCAGTTATGTGGATAGACTGGAGAAGCCAGGGTTGTTCTTCTTGGAGCAGAGAAGATTTTGAGGAGATTTGATAGAGGTGTTCAAAATCATGAGGGGTCTGGACAGAGTAGATAGAGGGAAACTGTTCCCAATTGGCAGAAGGGTCGAGAACCAGAGGACACAGATTTAAGGTGATTGACAGAAGAGCCAAAGGCGACATGAGGAAAAAAGTTTTACTCAGCGAGTGGTTAGGATCGGGAATGCACTGCCTGAAAGGGTGGTGGAGGCAGATTCAATCACGGCTTTCAAAAGGGAATTGGATAAGTACCTGAAGGAAATTTTTTTCCAGGGCTACAGGGAAAGGTGAGGGGTGGTGGGGGGAGTGGAACTAGCTGAAGTGCTCTTGCAGAGAGCCGGCACGGGCTCGACGGGCCGAATGGCCTCCTTCTGTGCCGTAACCATTCTATGATTCTATGAAGTACAAGTAAATCGTTGTTTCACCTGAAGGAGTGTTTGGGGCCCTGGACGGTGGGAAGGGAGGAGGTGAAAGTGCAGGTGTTGCATTTCTTGTGCTTGCACGGGAAGGTGTCGGGGGAAGGGCAGCAGGTCTTAAGAACATAAGAACATAAGAAATAGGAGCAGGAGTAGACCAATCGGCCCCTCGAGCCTGCTCCGCCATTCAATGAGATCATGGCTGATCTGATCCAACCTCAACTCTAAAGAACACAAGAAGTAGGAGCAGGACCAGGCCACTCGGCCCCTGGGCCCGCTCCGCCACCCACAGGGCCTTGACCGATCCGAACTCAAACTCATGTCCAATTTCCAGCCCGCTCCCCGTAACCCCGGATTCCCTTTACTTCTAGGCTTCTGTTTTGCTGGTCACGGTACACACAGGGTTAGAATTAAGGTTTTAATAAAGAGAATTACAGAGGCTGTTTGCCACACACCAGATCTAGAGTCAAGCGATTGTCAAGCTGTAGATATCAAGGAAGCATACATACGTAAATTAGAACTCTGTATCCGCTTACCTAGCCCATTGTGTTTAAAATGCGGCCAATAATACATATCAATTGGATTGTTGCAGTCAGGTGGGAAAGGATATATTGTTTCCCCAGGTAGAGGATCGAGCCATTCAATTCAATGAGATCTCTGAACTCTACTATAAATCGCAGTTGTATTTCAGTGCTTTTTGGTGGGAAATCCAGGGAAGGTTTGAAACTTGAGTAAGACTTCACTTGTCAAGTAATATTTACGTTTGCTATTTGCGAAGGCTATGCACTGTATTTATCCACTCCTGTCACACTGTGATTACAATCTGCTGTCACACTGTACTTACATTCACCTGCCAGTGGTGACACTGTAGTCATTCAATGGCCCAAAAATTCGGCCGTTCCCGGGTGAGTACTCAGTGTGTACTGAGCCGTATTCATTCCCGAAGTGCCGGTTTCCTGCATGCACTGCGCATGCGCGGGAAACCGGAACTTCCGGTATGGTGAAGGGGGCGGTTCCTAGGTGAACCGCGTGCGCACTAGAGGCTGCGTGCACGCAGCACACTTAGATTTTTTTTCAGGTTTCAACGCGAGGGTAAGTATTGAAGATTCTACGCTAATAAAAAGGAGGCGTAAGACCCCTTTTGAACAAGGTAAGTAGTTAATTAAGTATAATTTTAAATTTTTTTCAACAGGTTTATCTTTTTTAGATACGTTAAAGAAAGGTAAGTTTATTTTTATAACTTTTAAAAAGTATTTTAATTTTTTCAAAAATTTAAATTTTTGTTTAAAGTGGTTAATTTATTTAACTAGTTATTTTATTAATGTGATGGTTTTTAAAAAAAATTATTTTAAGTTTAGCTGTTCTTTTGGGGCCGATTTCAATTCATACATTTGACAGGTCTCCGTCAAATCTATGAATGAAAGATGGTCTGCTGCCATTGGCTCTCCATGGCCCACGTGATCCCAGGGGTCGCATTGCACTAACTGCGCCCCTGGGACACGCAAGCACTGCGCGCCGGCTCTTGGGAGAGGCCCAGGACCCGAAGTTCCTGTGGGCCCAAAACACAATGGTAGGCGCGGTGGGTAAGAGCGCGCGATCCTTACCCCCGCGGCAAGCCGGCCACGCGAATTTCTAGGTCAATGTGTCTCTTTCAGATTCTCAGCCTGTACTATAGAGGTACCTCAATGCTGTAGGCATCTATACTTTGCTTCACAAATTGGCTTAGATTTTACTATTTGCCTGTAAATAATAAAATAAAATAGAAATATTATTAGCCAATTATCCCTGCCATCCAAACCCTCTTCCTCTGAAGACTACCAACGTCTTAACTGCATATATGCAACATCATGACAGATTGATTAGGTCCTTGATGTGACCGCATATCTCTTTGAAGATTCCCATTAGCATTTGTCAGCCTACAAAGGTTACTGAGGCAAGAGGGACAATTTTAACCCTTACCTGCAAGTGAGACTTACCCGGACCGATCCCTCTGTCTTCTTGTGGGTTCCGATCTTAACCTATTCTTCTGAGCAAGCGAGGACACCCACTGGCTTCTAGCAGGCGTTCCTCTTTTGAGCATATATGAAAGAAATAAAAGAAATACTTGCATTTCTATAGCGCCTTTCATGACCACCGGACATCCCAAAGTGGTTTACAGCCAATTAAGTACTTTTGAAGTACAGTCAAACTTGTAATGTAGAAAACTTGGCAGCCAATTTGTGCACAGCAAGGTCCCACAAACATCAATGTGATAATGACCAGATAATCTGTTTTTTAGTGATGTTAATTGAGGGATAAATATTGGACCAGGACACCGGGGATAACTCCCTGCTCTTCTTCGAAATAGTGCTGCGGGATCTTTTACGTCCACCTGAGAGAGCAGAAGGGGCCTTGGTTTAACGTCTCATTGGAAAGACGGCACCTCCGACAGTGCAGCACTCCCTTAGTACTGCATTGGGAGTGTCAGCCTAAACCTTTTAGATATATTTAAGAAAGACAAGAAAGACTTGCATTTCTATAGCGCCTTTCACGACCACAGGAAATCCCAAAGCACTTTACAGCCAATGAAGAACTTTTGAAGTGCAGTCACTGTTGTAATGTAGGAAACACGGCAGTCAATTTGCGCACAGCAAGGTCCCACAAACAGCAATGTGATAATGACCAGATCATCTGTTTTAGTGATATTAATTGAGGGATAAATATTGGCCAGGCCACTGGGGATAACTCCCCTGCCCTTCTTCGAAATAGTGCCATGGGATCTTTTATATCCACCTGAAAGGGCAGATGGGGCCTCGGTTTAACATCTCATCTGAACGAACGGCACCTCCGACAGTGCAGCACCCAATCAGTATGGGAATTATACTAAGATGCTGTAAAGATGTACTCAACATGACCTGGTGCCCAGCCAGATATTTGTTAAGAAGCAACAGCTTAACAACCAGTGGAAATAGGAATCACAATTTCATAAAAGCCAAGGGCATGAATCTGATATTGCGGTTTATGCCTGGAAAGTATGAGCTGCCCAACTGAGAGACATGTGCAAAGCTTAGACTCCAGTTAGGTCCAGTGCTCAGAGTGGCAGATAATTGAAGAATAAATTTAATGCTCAACACTTGTTAAAGTAGACAGGGGACTGGCAAAGCAGAACAAGCAGATGGTCAGATTGTGCCATATGGCCCAGCAGTGTAGCACTGCTAATAATATTACTGACCCAACTCAACACGTATCATTGAACAGATACTAGGAGATGCACTGTCTCACCGATCATAATCCAAAAAACTCAGTGCACCAATTATGTCTTTCTCTGAAGCCAGTTATAGCCATGATCAAAGCAAGTTGGGACTAATCTGTCCCTACCTCTCTCAAAAGGAGCTGATTTCAATGCTAGATTGATAGCTCTTAGAAATTTACACAGGATCGATTGTCTATTCCAGAGATTAGACAAACGGAGATCAGTCTACGACAGCCCACTTTCTACATTAGCCTAGACATGACTGGTGGCAACGTCAGTGGAAGAACACTTGTGACATTCCTCTGTCTATTCTTTTACACAGTGTCTGTTGACGCCACTGTGCCAGCCAATGAGTTGAAGGCGGGGCTGGACTTACGACAGGACTCACAGCAAACAAAGTCTATTTACTCAGCAAACAGAGTCTGTTTAAACAGCGCACTAAGCAAACAGTCTACAGAGTCTATTTACAAAGAGTCTGTACGAACTACAGCAAACAGAACTCATGACCGAAACTACAGCAAAGTCTCCCAATAAAAGCAGAGTGATTTCTCCAGCAACATGCAACGAGTGGAGGATAGTTACATAATGCAAATTATGGATGTAAAATCAATCCCAGTCACTTACAGCAGTGCGCCTGCTAGATGTGATCGATGGGGGGAATTACCCGATCATCTCTATCCAGGCTGGGAATAGTGGTGTCACTATAAGCAACCATTATTTTAACACAACTGATAACCTGCTTATTTTAACTGGACAAACACCTCTGCTAACATAGCAGGTAAAGGAATGTCTTACAAACATGTGAAGTGTTTATTCACTCATACCACTGGCATTTCAAGGCTGTAGTGTGTTGGAAGAAGTGGGCCCAGTAAGCGGAATTAGCTTTTCTCAATCCCTTACATTGATAAGGAGGAGAGAGACAATATATATCAATGATTTGGATGAGGGAACCAAATGTAATATTTCCAAGTTTGCTGATGACACAAAACTAGGTGGGATTGTGAGTTGTGAGGAGGATGCAAAGAGGCTTCAAGGTGATTTAGACAGGTTGAGTGAGTGGGCAAATACATGGCAGATGCAGTATAACATGGATAAATGTGAAGTTATCCACTTCGGTAGGAGAAACAGAAAGGCAGAGTATTATTTAAATGGTGATAGATTGGGAAATGTTGATGTACAAAGGGACTTGGGTGTCCTTGTACACCAGTCACTGAAAGCAAACATGTAGGTGCAGCAAGCAGTTCGGAAGGCAAATGGTATGTTGGCCTTCATTGCAAGAGGATTTGAGTACAGGAGCAAGGATGTTTTACTACAGTTATACAGGGCATTGGTGAGACCACACCTGGAGTACTGTGTGCAGTTTTGGTCTCCTTACCCAAGAAAGGATAGACAGGAAACTCTTTATTAACCGGCACCGACGGGACCGGCGTGGTGCCGGTTTATCGAAAGTACCGGATAATGGAGAGTTATATCTACCGAGGCTATTTTTAACAAAGAAAAATAAATAAATCAAGAAATGTGCAGTATACTTCTGACAGCGCCAGGAGGCCGAGTAGTGGCACTTTTGAAAACTACCCCTACTGACTAAATCGGCGTTCGCGGACTCGGACTCGGACTCGGGATCGGCAACATTGCCGGTTATTTGAGAGGAGTTTTCGGAGTACTCGGCGTTCGCGGAGACTCGACTGCGACTCGGCAACATTGCCGCTTATTTGAGAGGAGTTTTCGGAGGATGATTTTTGCCGGTTAAGCGAGAATTCCGGATATTTGGGTGCCGGATAAACAAAAGTTTCCTGTACTTGCCATAGAGGGAGTGCAGCGAAGGTTCACCAGACTGATTCCTGGGATGGCAGGACTGTCGTATGAGGAGAGATTGGGTCGACTAGGCCTGTATTCACTAGAGTTTAGAAGAATGAGAGGGGATCTCATTGAAACGTATAGAATTCTGACAGGGCTAGACAGACTGGATGCAGGGCAGATGTTTCCCCTGGCTGGGGGGGGGGTCTAGAACGAGGGGTCACAGTCTCAGGATACGGGGTAGGACATTTAGGACTGAGATAAGGATAAATTTCTTCACTCAGAGGGTGGTGAACCTGTGGAATTCTCTACCACAGAAGGCTGTGGAGGCCAAGTCACTGAATATATTTAAGAAGGAGATAGATAGATTTCTAGACACAAAAGGCATCGAGGGGTATGGGGAGAGAGCGGGAATATGGTATTGAGATAGAGGATCAGCCATGATCATATTGAATGGCGGAGCAGGCTCGAAGGGTCGAATGGCCTACTCCTGCTCCTATTTTTCTATGTTTCTATGTTTCTATGTTTCTATGAGCTGTTAACCCAGCCAGGGGCCATTTCTGTTGTAAATGTGTAGACGTTTTGTGCAAATGACGATACGATTATTGGAAAACTTGGAGCACCAACTCAAAATTTGGCTTTTGGAAATGTTTCAGTCTGTTGACTTCCGCCAGAGGGCAGAAATAATAACTCAAGAATTGTCACCCATGCCCATTAGACAGCCGCGCTGCCAGGACATGAAGCAAACCAGCGGTAGGGCTGAGAGATAAATTACATCACTGCTGAAAACATGAAATCTGAGCCAAATGTATCATCGTGACATTTAATATACTCTACTGAAGTAAGCCTCGGAGTTAGGGATTCTGGTTTAGGATTAGTAGCTGCCTGATGTACGTAAGGAAAACCCTAGATCATTTGGAAAAACAAATGTAATCAGCTAAGTGATGATGCATTCATTCCGTTGCACAGATGGGTGGGATGAGCAAAAAACGGATGGTGTCTTTCTCAAAGTAACAACTCACTATTGTGTTTTGTGCCAGCTGTCTGTATTAGAAACATACAAAAATAGGAGCAGGAGTCGGCCATTCGGCCCTTCGAGCCTGCTCCACCATTCAATATGATCATGGCTGATCCTCTATCTCAATACCATATTCCCGCTCTCTCCCCATACCCCTTGACGCCTTTTGTGTCTAGAAATCTATCTATCTCCTTCTTAAATATATTCAGTGACTTGGCCTCCACAGCCTTCTGTGGTAGAGAATTCCACAGTTTCACCACCCTCTGAGTGAAGAAATTTCTCCTTATCTCAGTCCTAAATGTCCTCCCCCGTATCCTGAGACTGTGACCCCTTGTTCTAGACCCCACCAGCCAGGGGAAACATCCTCCCTGCATTCAGTCTGTCTAGCCCTGTCAGAATTTTATACGTTTCAATGAGATCCCCTCTCATTCTTCTAAACTCTAGTGAATACAGGCCTAGTCGGCCCAATCTCTCCTCATACGACAGTCCTGCCATCCCAGGAATCAGTCTGGTGAACCTTCGCTGTACTCCCTCTATGGCAAGTATATCCTTTCTTAGGTAAGGAGACCAAAACTGCACACAGTACTCCAGGTGTGGTCTCAGATGTGATTAGATCAATGTACCCAGAACTGAGACAAGGCCAATTGTTGCAGCGAGGGGTGGAATGCAGGGAGGGGCCCGCAGTATGCCTGTCCATGGAATGCAGTTGGGCCTTTGGAATATCCGATAATCCGCATCCACTGTGGACAGTTTGTGGTGCTTCAAACCTAACCATCCGAAGTGGAGGTGGTTCCCAGTAAAGCGGCCTTGGAACCTGGCCAGAGGGGAGTCGGTGTTGCCCTCTCGGGTGGACGCAAAAGATCCCATGGCACTATTCAAAGAGGAGCAGGGGAGTTCTCTCCAGTGTCCTGGCCAATATTGATCCCTCAACCAACATCACTAAAAAATCAGATTATCTGATAATCATTATCTCATTGCTGTTCATGGGACCTTGTTGTGCGCAAGTTGGCTGCCACATTTATAGAATAGAATCATAGAATAGTACAGCACAGAAGGAGGCCATTCGGCCCATCGACTCTGTGCCGGCTCTTTCGAAGAGCGATCCAGTTAGTCTCACTCCCCGGCTCTTTCCCCATGTCCCTGTAATTTTCCTACATTAGAACAGTGACTACATTTCAAACATACTTCATTGGCTGTAAAGCACTTTGGGGCGTCCTGAGGATGCGAAAGGTGCTATATAAATGCAAGTTCTTGGGAGCTAAAGTATCAAATACCTGCTTTAAAGTGTACTTTTAGTAGAGAAATGCCCTGGTTTAAACAAAATTACATATATAAGAACATAAAAATTAGGAGCAGGAGCAGGCCATACGGCCCCTCAAGCCTGCTGCACCATTCAATAAGATCATGGCTGATCTTTGACCTCAACTAACCCCATATCCCTTGATTCCTCTCAAGTCCAAAAATCTATCTATATTAGCCTTGAATATATTCAATGATTTAGCATCCACAGCCCTTTGGGGTAGAGAATTCCAAAGATTCACAACCCTCTGAGTGAAGAAATTCCTCCTCATCACAGTATTAAAAGGCCGGCCCCTTATCCTGAGACTGTGCCCCCTAGTTCTAGACTCTCCAGCCAGGGGAAACAATCTCTCAGCATCTATCCTGTTAATCCACTGCAGAATCTTACATGTTTCAAGGAGATCACCTCTCGTTCTTCTGAACTCCAGAGAGTATCGGCCCAATCTATTCAATCTCTCCTCAAAGAACAACCCTCTCATCCCAGGAATCGGTCGAGTGAACCTTTGCTGCATCGCCTCTCACGCAAGTATATCCTTCCTCAGATAAGCAGACCAAAACTGTACACAGTGCTCCAGGTGTGGTCTCACCAAAGCCCTATACAATTGCAGCAAAACTTCCTTACTCTTGTACTCCAACACCCTTGCAATAAAGGCCAACATGCCATTTGGCTTCCTAATTGCTTGCTGTACCTGCATGCTAACTCTGTGTGTTTCTTGCACTAAGAACGTAAGAAATAGGAGCTGGAGTAGGCCATTCGGCCCTTCGAGCCTGCTCCGCCATTTAATGAGCTCATGGCTGATCTTCTGCCTCAACTCCATTCACCGGCACTATCGCCATATCCCTTGATGCCCTTATTAGTCAGAAATCTATCGACTTCTGTTTTGAATATACCCAATGACTGAGCCTCCACAGCCCTCTGGGGTAGAGAATTCCAAAGATTCACCACCCTCTGTGTGAAGAAATTTCTTCTCATCTCAGTCCTGAATGACCTACCCTTTATCTTGAGGCTGTGGCCCCTGGTTCTAGACTCCCCAGCCTAGGACACCTAAACTTCTCTGAACACCAACATTTAATAGATTCTCACCATTTAAAAAATATTCTGTTTTCCTATTCTTCCTACCGAAGTGAATAACCTGACATTTCCCCACATTATACTCCATCTGCCACCTCATTGCCCACTCACTTAGCTTGTCTATATCCCTTTGCAGCCTCTTTGGCCGCGATTTCGCCGACCGAGGCGGGTCCAGGGCTGCCAGCCCGCTGTCTCCTGAGCCCGCACTCTCCAAGTGATTTTACTTTAATAGGGCTTGTTAAGCCCACCCTACGAGATTCCCGGCCAATTAAAAGGAAGTGGGTCTGATGACGTCATTTGAAGGGGCCATGTCCATATTGATCTTGACAGTTGTGCTGTCAGTGTTCTACAGCATTGAGGTGCTGCAAATACTGACAAGCACTGCACGAAGGTGCATGGCTGCGCCCAGGCTCTCCCATGACTCCCTGCATATGCTTATGAAGGGAGTCACAGCACGCAGGGAGGTTCTCTTCCCTTCCCATGGGCGGAAGAAACCTCCCCAGGAGATTAATGCAGCCTGGTTGCACATTGCACAGGAGGGCACAAGCAGGGATGTCGTCAGGGGGACCTGGCTGCAGTGGCGCAAACCTTCCAATGAGCCACACTCAACCTCATCTTGCTGTGTCACTCATCACATCCCCATCACTCTGCCTTCCCTACCCTACTCCTGCACATCCTTGCTCACACCAACTTACCTTGGACCTCCACCCATCCCTCTCTATCTACATTATCAATTCCCCATCTCACTAGCCACCCCTCACACTCACCCTCATCCTACTTCAAGCATACCAACTAACAGCACACAAGGGTAGGCACTTGGGTGGTTTAGCCAATGTTCATGTGAAGTTTCTGGCAATGTGCTGTCAAACGTTGAAACCTTTATTTTCAGCACTTTGCGTCCTTGGACGGATTTGTGTGCACCTTTGGAAGTGGCTCAGTGAGTTGCGGTGAATGGTGAGACATAAGGGTAGCTTCCCCCCCTACCCCTCGCCCCGCAATGGTGATGAGTGTGAAAGGAATGGCTCGGACATTGTAGGGATGGTGTTGGTGT
This sequence comes from Squalus acanthias, assembly GCA_030390025.1. Lineage (NCBI taxonomy): Eukaryota > Metazoa > Chordata > Chondrichthyes > Squaliformes > Squalidae > Squalus > Squalus acanthias. The sequence goes on from CM059435.1 coordinate 112,072,141, forward strand.
GGGGTGGTGCCAACCTGGCGCATCATGTGGCAGCCAGGGTGTACAACGTCAAGTGAAGTAAATCTGGCCATGGTGAGGCCATCCCTGGCCTCCTGGGCAGCAATGTGGTCGGGTGCTGATGCCCTGTGTCCTGTGCAGCATCAGTTGATTGCGGAGAAGGTTGGTGTTGTTGGTGGTGCTGCTGGTGTGCCCGGTGCTGCTGGTGTTGGGGCTGATCTTGGTGGGATTCTGAGGACCAAGGTGAGATTTTTTCAAGGGCACCGATGCTGATGGAATAGATGGCAGGTGAGGTTGAGATGACAGAAGCGATCTGTCAATGGTGAGAGAGATTGTTCCAATGAGGTGGCACTGGATAGAGAGTTGGCTCCAAACACTTGCAAGCTGCAGAAAGCTCAATCTGTCTTCCAAATGCAGTAAGCAACAGCTTCTAACCTTGGAAAGTGAACAGCTGTAATATGGGATCTTTCATACTGGGGTGTATGGGCTGCCGTTTCAAAACTGAGCTGAGGAGAAACTTCTTCACTCAGAGGGTAGTAAATCTATGGAATTTGCTACCTCAGAGAGCTGTGGAAGCTGCGACATTAAATAAATTTAAAACGGAGATAGACAGTTTCCTAGCTGATAAGGGAATTAAGGGTTATGGGGAGCGGGCAGGGAAGTAGACGCGAGTCTAGGTTCGGATCAGCCATGATCCTATTGAATGGCGGAGCAGGCCCGAAGGGTCGTATGGCCTACTCCTGCTCCTACTACTTATGTTCTTATACAACTTTGGCAGCTGTCAGGTCATGAGATAATTCAATGCTGAATCCACTCAACATGCTGAGCTGACGTGTTCCCTGAGCAGCGGGTAACCCGTGGGGAGCACGCAAAATTGAAAAGTATGCTTAAAATAACAGTTAATTGGATGTTAACAACCCATTTAATGATGTGAATTGACTCCCCCGCCGCTTGGTTCCCTACCCGCTGTCAATCTTTGCTATTTTGACAACTGACCCGCTTCCGAACCCGCCCTCCGAGCGCCGGCAAAATTCAGCCCTTTGTGTCCTCCTCACAGCTTACTTTCCCCTGGAACCGAAGTGACAAGACCGGATTCCACGACCTGTGCACTGGGAAATATTGCCCAGCAGCAGCTGTTAAAGGGCTGCAGCCGCATCTAAAGGGGAAGCGCATGGCAGTGCAGATGAAGGAAGAAGCAAAATGTTCAAATTTGTTCAGCATGACCCAAAGAACCGCCCCGTCCCCCCAGTGAAGCCATGCAGCTTCTACCACACAAAATAAGCGAAAGGAGGGTATTAAAGAACAGCTTCCCCACAGACTGTGCGGGAGGAGGTGCACCTATGCGGTATTCAACGTTCCGAGGACCTGGAAGCAGAGAAAGAAGCTTGGCAGGGTCACGGTCAGGCAACTGCATATTTCCCCATGCAAAGTAAATGTGCAAAGTACGCACGCCACAAATAGTTTCCTCTCAGCCTGTTACAGCTCGAATGAGACCTGATGCAAAGCACTTGCGGTTCTTTCCTAGTCCAAAAATGTGTGGGTTAGGTTGATTTGGCTATGATAAATTGACCCTTAGTGTTAGGGGGGATTAAATATGTGGGGTTATGGGGATAGGATGGGATATGTTAGGGGGAATTAAATACGTGGGGTTACGGGGGTAGGGTTGGATATGTGTACTGTAGGGATTAAAGCAGGGACAGGGTACTGGATTTGGATGATCAGCCATGATCGTATTGAATGGCGGAGCAGGCTCGACGGGCCGAATGGCCTACTCCTGCTCCTAGATTCTATGTTTCTATGTTTCTATGTACATATTGCAACAGGACCAGTCTTCTAAGTACAACTTTGAACTGCAGCTCTTGTGAAACGATCAGCAGTAAAGCTTGCTGAACCCAACCCCAAAACTGAGCTGCATAATGCATTTTCATTTATTTACACACCACACACACACACACAGTAAGATGCAGAGTGGGCCACCTGCATATCAGTGTATGCCCTTGAAACCTCCCGCATATCAACACCACTTCTCTGCTTACAGGACAGAGCACAACAGGAGAGAGAAAATGCGCAAGAGAGGTGGACCCCACAACTTTAAGCCCTTAAGTCCCCTTTAAGGACTAGACACCTGCCAACAGATATTTAAATGAGTATACCTCAGAAGATCATTTCTTTTCATAATTTTGGGAAGCTGCTAGCCTGGGAAAACATCTGCGAGTGGGAGCTCGTCTATTACTGGGTGGTTAATTGCACGAGGCTGCAGTTTTTTAAAAAGGGGCAGGCACCAGGCTTTGCAAGGCAAAAGATGTCTGCAAGCAGCTCAGCAGGACACAGAACATACTGTTTCTCCAATGGTGCCATAGGGATTCTGCTGGAGGAAGTGAGGTACAGGAGGGGGTGGGGGTGTCTCTTCAAGACAAAACACTACAAGAAATCAGGCAAGCTTCCCAACAAGAATGGTTGCAAGTGGCAACCAACGGGAAGGTCCGAATGAAAGACTTGCATTTATGTAGCACCTTTCACGACCTCAGGACCTGCTGAAGCGCTTCAGAATCAATGAAGTACTTTTTGAAGGGTAGTCACTGTTGTAATGTGGGAAACGCGGCAGCCAATTAGCGCTCAGCAAGCTCCTGCACAAACAGCAATGTGATAATGACCAGATAATCTGTTTCTAGGTATTGGTTGAGGGATATATATTGGCCAGGACACCTGGGAAGAACTCACCCTACTTTTCTTCGAAATAGTTAAACGTCTCATCCAAAAGACGGCACCTTCGACAGTGCAGCACCTCCCTCAGCACCGCACTGAAGTGTCAGCCCTGGAGGGGGACTTGAACCCACAACCTCGTAACACAGAGGCGAGAGTGCCACCCACTGAGCCCAGGGCTGAAACCTACATGCTGAGGCAATGTAGGAAGAAGTTTAGTGAAGAGTAAAATCAGGCGGGGTGTAAAGCAACGGACGACTGATCCCGTCAGTTTGCCTCTGAGAGGGCTAGGTTATAATGACCCCCATGTCATCTTCGGGCGTTCATGCACATTGCAGAATCAATTTCAGTATTAGCTTTATTTGCACTATAAATATATCTTTTGTTGTTAAGTCCATTTAGAGTTTATTTGTGATCCCCCAACACACAGATTAGAGTTATTTACACACTTGCAATACGAGTATCGCAATCCGGTGCCTCCATTGTCTTCACTCTATTATAAATGTAATAAGAATTGCCAGTATAGTTCATTTCCTGGTTAATTATTAATGAATACATGTTGCAATAAGCACACGATAAAACACTGTTTAGACAGACTGAAGTGCCAACATTACAACAGTGACTACACTTCAAAAAGTACTTCATTGGCTGTAAAGCGCTCTGGGACGTCCTGAGGTCATGAAAGACGCTGTAGAAATGCAAGTTTTTTCAAAAAATCACGTGAAATGTGATTCTATTCAACGGGTCTATTAGTTCTCAGATGTGCTCTTATATAATTAGTAACTAATTTAACTATTATGCAAGGTGACCCACATCTAGAACTACTTGTTTCACTTTTAGTTAATAAACAGACGGTGTGTTTTATCCAATAGACCAAAGGGGTTCGTCCCCGGATGTTTTCAGCAACATTTGGTCAGAAGGGACGATTTTAACCCTACTCGCTCAGTATATTACAACAGTGACTACATTTCAAAAGTACTTCATTGGCTCAGCAGAAGCCTGGCGAGTGGGCAGTTAAAATCTCCCTGGCTCTTACCTGTCTGAAAGCTGCCGTGATGGCAACATCTGCAAATTTTAACCTGCTCTCCTGAGCAGGCGGCAAGGACACGCGCCCGGAGCCAACGGGGTCCTTCTTTACTGATGCGTGCTGTGGCCCGATGACATCATTGAGACGCGACTGTAATTTTAACTCAGGCCTGAGCGGGGAATCCGCCCGGAGTTGAAACCGGGGCCTAATTGAGAGTCTATTCTTTGTTGAGATTTTGTAGATGGTGCAATCCTACGACCTGTTCATGCTTATTGTATTATGCAACTTTGTATATCTAGGCTGACACTCTGGTGCAGTGCTGAGGGAGTGCTGCACTGTCAGAGGTGCCGTCTTTCTGATGAGACGTTAAACCGAGGCCCCGTCTGCTCTTTCAGGTGGACGTAAATGATCCCCTGGCACTATTGTCCTGGGCCAATATTTATCCCTCAATCAACATCAGTAAAAACAGATGATCTTATCATTATCTCATTGCTGTTTGTGGGAGCTTGCTGTGCGCAAATTGGCTGCCGCATTTTCTACATTACAACAGTGACTACACTTCAAAAAGTACTTCATTGGCTGTAAAGCACTTTTGGTCGTGAAAGGCTCTATGTAAATGCAAGTCTTTCTTTATTATTAGGGTTAATTTTCCAAGCCCACTCTGGTAGCAAGTATTGAAAAATCACAGGCGGTCGGTGCACCTGAAATTTTCAGGGAAATTCATGAAAGTGGGAAAGTTTCTCTGCTGCCGGCGTGTACATAGGAACATAGGGATGTACATCTGGCATAGTCGGAAAATTATCATTGCTTCACCCTTTGAACAATATATGTATAAAATATGTGGAGTATGGGATGTGAATTGCGTGGGTCTCCAAGTTAAAGTTGTATTTCCCTTCCACATGCAGTGTGATAGCTATAATGTGAGTAACTAAATTTGAGTACGAAGCATTACTTGTCTGGATGGGGAACCATCTACAAGCTATATCCTATGTTAATCAACAACAACAACAACAACCACCTGTATTTATATAGCGCCTTTAATGTAGTAAAACGTCCCAAGGTGCTTCACAGGAGTATTATAAGACCAAAAATTTGACACCGAGCCACATAAGGAGAAATTAGGGCAGGTGACCAAAAGCTTGGTCAAAGTGGTAGGTTTTAAGGAGCGTCTTAAAGAAGGAAAGAGAGGTAGAGAGGTTTAGGCAGGGAATTTCAGAGCTTAGGGCCTAGGCAACAGAAGGCATGGCCACCAATGGTGGAGCGATTATAATCAGGGATGCTCAGGAGGGCAGAATTAGAGGAGCGCAGATATCTCGGAGGGTTGTGGGGCTGAAGGAGATTACAGAGAAAGGGAGGGGCGAGGCCATGGAGGGATTTGAAAACAAGGATGAGAATTTTGAAATCGAGGTGTTGCTTAACCGGGAGCCAATGTAGGTCAACGAGCACAGGGGTGATGGGCGAATGGGACTTGGTGCGAGTTAGGACACGGGCAGCCGAGTTTTGGATGACCTCAAGTTTACGTAGGGTAGAATGTGGGAGGCCAGCCAGGAGTGTGTTGGAATAGCCAAATCTAGAGGTAACAAAGGCATGGATGAGGGTTTCAGCAGCGGATGAGCTGAGGCAGGGGCGGAGACGGGTGATGTTACGGAGGTGAAATCAGAAAGTACAAACCATTGACTCAGCCTAAGCAGGGAATCAACTGAAATTTCCAAGACTGATGGCTTCAATATCCAATAAGTCAAAAGATGGAGATCGAATTAGTTCATCGGTTCTTCTTAACATTCTGATTAAAAGTCTTACGTTATCATAAAAATGGTCCATTTCATCCTAACCCAAGTCATATGTTACTTTACCAAAGAAAAATACTGTGGATGCTGGAAATCTGAAATAAAAAATATTACAAAGCATTGAATCGTTTTGTATCTGACTTTACAGAGATGGCAATCATCCCTCTATATTCAAGTTATGATTTTTTATATTTATTCACGGTATGTGGGCGTCACTGGCAAGGCCAGCATTTATTGCCCATCCCTAATTTCCCTTCAGAAGGTGGTGGTTCTTGAACCGCTGCAGTCTGTGTGGTGAAGGTGCTCCCACAGAGCTGTTAGGGAGTGGGTTCCAGGATTTTGACACATCGACGATGAAGGATTGGCGATATACTTCCAAGTCAGGATGGTGTATGACATGGAGGGGAACTTGGAGGTGGTGGTGTTCCCATGCGCCTGCTGCCCTTGTCCTTCTAGGTGGAAGAGGTCGTCGGTTTGGGAGGTGCTGTCGAAGAAGCCTTGGCGAGTTGCTGCAGTGCATCTTGTAGATGGTACACACTGCAGCCACGGTACGCCGGTGGTGGAAGGAGTGAATGTTTAAGGTGATGGATGGGGTGCCAATCAAGCGGGCTGCTTTGTCCTGGGTGGTGTCGAGCTTCTTGAGTGTTGTTGGAGCTGCACTCATCCAGGCAAGTGGAGAGTATTCCATCACACTCCTTACTTGTGCCTTGTAGATGGTGGAAAGGCTTTGGGGAGTCAGGAGGTGAGACACTCGCCGTTGAATACCCAGCCTCTGACCTGCTCTCGTGGCCACAGTATTTATGTGGCTGGTCCAGTTAAGTTTCTGGTCAATGTTGACCCCAGGATGTTGATGGTGGGGGATTTCAGGAGTGAAATTAGGAAACACTTCTACACACAAAGGGTGGTAGAAGTTTGGAACTCTCTTCCGCAAACAGCCATTGATGAAAGATCAATTTGTTAATTTTAAATCTGAGAATGATAGATTTTTGTTAACCAAAGATATTAAGGGATATGGGCCAAAGGCGGGTATATGGAGTTAGGTCGCAGACTAGCCAGGATCTCATTGAATGGTAGAGCAGGCTCGAGGGGCTCAATGGCCTACTATTGTTCCTGTGTTCCTATTTGACGATGGTAATGCCATTAATTTATCTGATTTATTATCAATTGGGACTTACAAGTAAAAAGAAACCAGCTAACTGAGCATAATTGCATGATGCGTTCACGACCAGTAGCTTGTATGTCTTGAACTGCACTACACAGTGCTGTATTCATCAAGCTATGAGGCCAGCTTTATGGAGTTGTGTACAGGCTGAGGGTTTGCATTTATAACCTGTTATCCTCTCATTTGCTTTCAACATTTATCTCTTCCTCTGTGGCCAAGTTGTAAAAGTTGCTTTGATATTCCAGCTTCCTGAACTAATTCTGGGTGAATTCACATTTATTGCGTACTCACCCATATTCATTCATTAATACATGAATTACCGATTGATCTGGGCAAGTAGTTTTGTTGCACATGGAAAAACTTGACTCTGATATATTTACGATGCTTCTCTATAAATGTTTACAGGATTCTGAAAACCGGGGGCCTCACAGAGAGATCAATCATTGGCCCTAACTTCCATTCTGTAGGGCAGTCAATGCTTGCCTGTGCAAAGAAACCTTGCTATGTCTTTGATGTGGTGCCTTCCTGGCTGACCTGATTGTTTATCTGCCGAGGTGTGACAAAAGGCAGTCAGGAGGATTAACTGTAGTCGTCTGCCATTGTACGCTTCACAGGCATTGTTCTCTATCTATATATGCTTTGTCGATTTGTATTCCTTTACTTCACCTGACGAAGGAACAGCGCTCCGAAAGCTTGTGATTTCAAATAAAACTGTTGGACTATAACCTGGTGTTGTGCGACTTCTCACTTTTGTGCAAAGAAAGAAAGACTTGCATTTATATAGCGCCTTTCACAACCACCGGACGTTCCAAAACGCTTTACAGCCAATGAAGTACTTTTTTGGAGTGTAGTCACTGTTGTAATGTGGGAAACGCGGCAACCAATTTGCGCACAGCAAGCTCCCACAAGCAGCAATGTGATAATAATCCGATAATCTATTCTTGTTATGTTGATTGAGGGAAAAATACTGGCCAGGATACCTCCCCTGCTTTTCTGTGAAATAGTGCCGTGGGATCTTTTACGTCCACCCGAGAGGGGAGACTTGGCCTCGGTTTAAAGTCTGATCTGAAAGACGGCACCTCTGGCAGTGCAGCACTCCCTCAGCACTGCACTGGGAGTGTCAGCCTAGTTTTATGTGCTCAAGTCCCTGGGGTGGGACTATGAACCCACAACCTTCTGCCTCAGAGGCGAGTGTGCTGCCCACTGAGCCACGGCTGACACAGAACGAACTTAGTGACTGATAAATGTAAACTGAGCCCATTCTATATAATGTAAATACTTGATGAAAAACCCTTTATAAAACAATAAAGTAAGCATATATTTACTTAAAGTTTTGAAAGTACAAAGTGCACGCATTATACATTACTGGGCTGAACAATACGGTCTGTACTGCATGAAGCTTGCCCTGAGGAGGAAGAATAAAATATTTCTGAAGAGCAGTCAAGTAAAGTTTACGAAATTGAAAAAAATAATCTTATATTCGCTGTGCCTCATGTGCGCAAATGATGAAAGGTCATCGACCTGAAACGTTAACTTTGTTTCTCTCTCCACAGATGCTGCCTGACCTGCCGGGCAGTTCCAGCATGTTCTGCTTTTAGTGCGTAACTGATGGCTAGATGGCTTCAAACTTTAATTTTCATACTTAAAGAAGGAATATATGGTGTGAGTTCTGTGCTTTCCTCGGCCTCCGGTTGTTTATGCTGATTTCTGCTTGTTTACACCGATTTTTACATTCTGGCATATGCTAATGAGATGGGCAGTAAATTTTGGCGTAACTTGCCGATTAACACTGAGGCAGGAAATTCCAGGCCATGAGATCTCACGGCACCATTTGAAGAAAAGCAGCAGAGTTCTCTCACCGTCCTGACCAATATTGTTACTTCAACCAACGCCACCAAAAAATCCAATGAGCTGATTCAGCTCATTGCTGTTTGTGGAGTCTTGCTGTGCACAAGCTGGCTGCTGCATTTGCCCACAAAACAACAGTGATTACACTTTTAAAAAATTCATTCACGGGGTGTGGGCGTCACTGGCAAGGCCGGCATTTATTGCCCATCCCTAATTGCCCCTCAAGAAGCCGCCTTCTTGAATACAACTGAGTGGCTTGCTAGGCCATTTCAGAGGGCAGTTAAGAGTCAACCACATGTGGATCTGGAGTCACATATAGGCCAGACCAGGTAAGGACGGCAGATATCCTTCCCTAAAGGACATTAGTGAACCAGATGGGTTTTTACTACAATCCAGTGGTTTCATGGTCACCATTACTGATACTAGCTTTTTTTATTCCAGATTTATTTAATTATTTTGAATTTAAATTCCCCAGCAAGACCTGGACGACGTTCAGGCTTGGGCTGATAAGTGGCAGGTAACATTCGCGCCACAGAAGGGCCAGGCAATGACTATCTCCAGCAAGTGAGAGTCTAACCACCTCCCCATGACATTCAATGGCATTACCATCGCCGAATTCCCCACTAACAACATTCTGGGGGTCACCATTAACCAGAAACTTAACTGGACCAGCCACATAAATACTGTGGCAACAAGAGCAGGTCAGAGGCTAGGTATTCTGCAGCGAGTGTCTCACCTCCTGACTCACCAAAGCCTTCCCACCATCTACAAGGCACAAGTCAGGAGTGTGATGGAATACTCTCCACTTGCCTGGATGAGTGCAGCTCCAACAACACTCAAGAAGCTCGACACCATCCAGGACAAAGCAGCCCGCTTGATTGGCACCCCATCCACCACCTTAAACATTCACTCCCTCCACCACCGGCGCACCGTGGCTGCAGTGTGTACCATCTACAAGATGCTCAGCAACAACTCGCCAAGGCTTCTTTGGCAGCACCTCCCAAACCTGCGACCTCTTCCACCTAGAAGGACAAGGGCAGCAGGCGCATGGGAACACCACCACCTCCAAGTTACTCTCCAAGTCACACACCATCCTGACTTAGAAGTATATCGCCGATCCTTCATCGTCGCTGGGTCAAAATCCTGGAACACCCTCCCTAACAGCACTGTGGGAGTACCTTCACCACACGGACTGCAGCGGTTCAAGAAGACGGCTCACCACCACCTTCTCGAGGGCAATTAGGGATGGGCAATAAATGCTGGCCTTGCCAGCGACGCCCACATCCCATAAGCGAATTAAAAAAAAAGCTACTGTGGTGGGATTTGAAGTCATGTCTCTGGATTATTAGCCCAAGCCTTGGGATTTACCTAGTCCAGTAACATAACCACTATGCTACCATACCCCTAAAATCTGTAATGCACTGTCTGAAAGGGTGATGGGACCAAAGTGCATAATACTTTTCAAAGGGGATTGGATGAATGCTTGAAGGGGAAAGAATTGCAGAGCTATGGGGAAAGAGCAGGGGAGTGAGACTAAATGGATAGTTCTTTCAAAGAGGCATGATGGGCCGAATGGCCTCTTTCTGTGCTATATGATTCTATGATTCTAAAACTAATTCATTGGCTGTAAAGCACTTTGGGATGTCCTATTTGTGTCTATTTGAGCACAGATATATTCATCTGAAAAACTCTATATCAAATATTGAGAACAGTTACAACTCACACTTCCACCATGCCCTTAACATAAATAAAAAATTCAAAACTGCTGACTGAAAGAAATGAAGGAAGGAGGATTACGAGTGGTGACCGAGGCGAAGGTTAAAGAGGTAGGTCTCGAGGAGATTTCTGAAGGAGGGGAGAGAGAGAGATAGGAAGGTGGAAGGGCTGAGGGAGGGAGGGAGCTCCTGAGTGTGGGGCCAAAACAGTTGAAGGCTTTGCTGTCAAAATTGAAGCAAAGATATGAAAAAGATGGCCAGAATCAGAAGAGCGGAGGAACAATAGGGCTCGATGAGGTTGCAGAGGTAGGAAGGGGTGAGGTCCTGGAGAGATTTGTACGTGAGGACCAGGGTTTTGAAGTTGATGTGTAGGTTAGCGCGCGCATCACTTGTGGGAGCACCATCGCCACAAGAACTGCAGCGGCTCAAGAAGAAGGCCCACCGTCAGCTTCACAGGGCAGCAAGGGATTGGCAATAAATGCAGCCTCGCCAGCGTCACCCACATCCTGAGAACAAATTCAGAGAAAGGGACAGGATGTGGGGGGGCAGGGGTTTAGACGAGTTGCAATTTGTAAAGACACAATCCTTGGTTGATTTCCCACTGCAACAGCAACGGTCTTGCCCTGTCTAGAAAAGAGCAGGTTGAGGGGTGACCTAATAGAGGTCTTTAAAATTATGAAGGGGTTTGATAGACGTAGAGAAGATCTTTCCACTTGTGGGGAGCCAGAACTAGAGGTCATAAACATAAGACAGTCACTAATAAATCCAATAGGGAATTCAGGAGAAACTTCTTTACCCAGAGAGCAATTAGAATGTCAAACTTGTTACCACAGGGAGTAGTTGAGGCGAATAGCACAGATACATTTAAGGGAGAAAGGAATAGAAGGATATGCTGATAGGGGTGAGAAGAAGTAGGGTGGGAGGAGGCTCGTGTGGAGCATTAACACCGGCATGGACCAGTTGGGCCGAATGGCCTGTTTCTGTGCTGTAAACTCGATGTAGATCGGGAGGCCGGCATGTGATGGGAAGGTAGGAGTGGAACCCAGCAAGGGTGGTGACACGGGGGCAGACAGACTGCTTTGCACCACAAAATAACCTGTAATGTACTTGGCATATTATTAGGACAGAATCAGAATATATTTCGATAAAAATTCAATGATATGCAGAAGGAAAACAAGCCGGCTGTTCTCTGTAACTGAATTTAATCAGCTAACTAGAAGTTATATTATGTAATTCAATGTAAGAACCACCAGATGGTGCCAAACAATAACAAAGTGCAGAGAACTTATCAAAATGAAGGCTACACGCGGTAAAACTATTGAAATAAAAATAATGGGCCCGAAAATCTCCAGGCTTGCTCCATTGGCGCAGGTGTAGCAGATCAGGAATCCTGCTCTACTCCCGACCTCTACACCCGACCTCTACACCTGACCTCTACTGCTGACCTCCACTCCTGACCTTCTTCTTCTTCTTAGGCAGTCCATCGGAACCGAGGATGACTTGCTTCCACATTAAAAATGAGTTCGTAGGTGACTGATGAGTCCAATGCAGGACCTACAGTCTCTGTCACAGGTGGGGCAGACGGTGGTTGAAGGGCGGGTGGGTGGGGTGCTTGGGTTGACGTGCGCTCCGTCCCCTGTTTGCGCTTGGCTTCCGCTTGCTCCCGGCGAAGAGACTCGAGGTGTTCGGCGCCTTCCTCCACTTTGTGCGGTCTTGGGCCAGGGTTTCCCAGGTGTCGGTGGGGGTGTTGCACTTTTTCAAGGAGGCTTTGAGGGTGTCCTTGAAGCGTTTCCTCTGCCCACCTGGGGCTCTCTTGCCGTGTCGGAACTCTGAGTAGAGTGCTTGTTTTGGGAGTCTCGTATCGGGCATGCGGACGATGTGACCCGTCCATCGGAGCTGATCGAGCGTGGTCAAAGCTTTGATGCTGGGGATGTTGGCCTGAGCAAGAACACTGACATTGGTGCGCCTATCCTGCCAATGGATTTGCAGGATCTTGCGGAGGCAGCGTTGGTGGTACCTCTACAGTGCTTTGAGGTGCCTGCTGTACATGGTCCATGTCTCTGAGACATACAGGAGGGCGGGTATCACTGCTGCTCTGTAGACCACGAGCTTGGTGCCGGGTTTGAGGTCCTGGTCTTCAAACACTCTCTTCCTCAGGCGACCGAAGGCTGCACTGGCACACTGAAGGCGGTGTTGGACTTTGTCATCGACGTCTGCCCTTGTTGACAGTAGGCTCCCGACCTCCTGACCCCTACACCTGACCTCTACTGCTGACCTCCACTCCTGACCTCCGCTCCTGACCTCCGCTCCTGACCTCCACTGCTGACCTCCGCTCCTGACCTCCGCTCCTGACCTCCGCTCCTGACCTCTACTGATGACCTCCACTCCTGACCTCCACTCCTGACCTCCACTCCTGACCTCCGCACCTGACCTCTACTGATGACCTCCACTCCTGACCTCCGCTCCTGACCTCCACTGCTGACCTCCTCCTGACCTCTACTGATGACCTCCACTCCTGACCTCTACTGCTGACCTCCGCTCCTGACCTCCGCTCCTGACCTCCACTCCTGACCTCCACTCCTGACCTCTACTGATGACCTCCACTCCTGACCTCTACTGATGACCTCCGCTCCTGACCTCCGCTCCTGACCTCCGCTCCTGACCTCCACTGCTGACCTCCACTGCTGACCTCCACTGCTGACCTCCACTCCTGTCCTCCACTCCTGACCTCCGCTCCTGACCTCTACTGATGACCTCCACTCCTGACCTCCACTCCTGACCTCCGCTCCTGACCTCTACTGATGACCTCCACTCCTGACCTCCACTCCTGACCTCCACTCCTGACCTTTACTGATGACCTCCACTCCTGACCTCTACTGATGACCTCCACTCCTGACCTCCATCCTGACCTCTACTGATGACCTCCACTTCTGACCTCTACTGATGACCTCCACTCCTGACCTCCACTCCTGACCTCTACTGATGACCTCCACTCCTGACTTCCACTCCTGACCTCCACTCCTGACCTCCACTCCTGACCTCCACTCCTGACCTCTACTGCTGACCTCCACTCCTGACCTCTACTGATGACCTCCACTGATGACATCTACTGCTGACCTCTACTGATGACCTCCACTCCTGACCTCTACTGCTGACCTCCACTCCTGACCTTTACTGCTGACCTCCACTATGTCCTTTTTAAAGTATGGAGACCAGAACTGCGCAAGTACTCGAATTGCAGCCTGACCAGGGTCCTATACAAGTTTAACATAACTTACTACTTTTGAATTCTATACCCCTAGAAATAAATCCCAGTGCTTTGTTAGTATTTTTAATTGCTTTGCTGACCTGCGATGCTGCTTTTAATGATTTGTTCACTTGTATCCCTAGATCCCTTTGCTCTTCTACCCCATTCAGTTTTTTATTTTCCTAGTTGTAGGGGGCGTTTCTGTTTTTCCTACCAAAGTGCATCACCTCACATTTATCTATGTTAAAGTTATTTTGCTGTTTAACAGCCCAGCCTGTAAGTTTTCTAATGTCTTCTTGTATTATGCTGCATTCTTCCACCGTGTTAGCTAAATTAAACTGTAATGGTGCATGATATATTTTTAGGACACATTCATAATACATTTCGATAAAACTCAATGATGTGTAGAAAGAACAAAAGCTGGTTGTTCTCTGAAAATGACTTCAAACCTCAAACCTGTCGTTATAAATTGTGTAGCTGAGTGAAAGAACCACCAGATGGCGCCAAGCACAATGTACAGAAAAATGATCAAAAAAAGCAGGTAAACTAAAGAAAGACTTGCATTTCTATAGCGCCTTTCACGACCACCGAACATCTCAAAGCGCTTTACAGCCAATGAAGTACTTTTGGAGTGTAGTCACTGTTGTAATGTAGGAAACGCGGCAGCCAATTTGCGCACAGCAAGCTCCCACAAACAGCAATGTGATAATGACCAGATAATCTGTTTTTGTTATGTTGGTTGAGGGATAAATATTGGCCAGGACACCGGGATAACTCCCCTGCTCTTCTTCGAAATAGTGCCATGGGATCTTTTATGTCCACCTGAGAGAGCAGACGGGGCCTCGGTTTAACGTCTCATCCGAAAGACGGCACCTCCAACAGTGCAGCACTCCCTCAGTACTGCACTGGGAGTGTCAGCCTGGATATCTGTGCTCAAGTCTCTCGGAGTGGGACTTGAACCCACAACCTTCTGACTCAGAGGCGAGTGTGCTACCCCCTGAGCCACAGCTGACATTGTAAAGTAAAGTAAAATACTGCGGATGCTGGAAATCTGTAATAAAAACAGAAAATGGTGGAAATACTCAGCATCAGTGGAGAGAGAAACAGAGCTAATGTTTCAGGTCGACAACCTTTCGTCAGACCTTCTTGGCAAGTACAGAGGCAGGGAAAAACGGGGGTTGGGAAAGAACAAAAGAGAGAAAGAAGTCTGTGATAGGTTGGAGGGCAGGAGCGATTCAGTGACAGAAGCCATTATGGTGCACGGCAAAAATGAGGCGATGATGTGAAATAAAAACCGAAAATGCTGGAAGTACTCAGCAGGTCAAGGCAGCACCTGTGGAGCGAGAAACGGAGTTATTCCAAGTGAAAAATTATATTAAAGCAAATAGTGCCAGCCGTTTCCATTGCTGACATATGTTAGTGATGATGTCTGTGTGGAGTGGGGGCGGGGCGGGGGCTCGTTCTGTAGACGAATGCTGAGTAATAGCAGCGATGAATGAACAACATTGTGCTGGCGCGGAGATGGTGCTCATGTTTCCAACAGTCAAACAATACAATCAAAAAGACCCCCTGCTAAAAATAGAACAGAAGAACATAAAGTACCAGCGAGAAACACTATGGGCTGGATTTTCATTGACCCGTGGAGGCGGGTTTGGAGGCGTGTGGGGGGTTAAAATTGCAAAAAGTGGCGGGCGGGCACAAGTCCGCCTCCATCCCGCCTCCACGCAATTTTGATGAAATCGTGTCTGCTGGTCCCGCCTGCGTCCTGCCTTTAAGAGGCGGGATAGGCTGTTAAGGCCCTTAACAAGCACTAAATTGGCTCTATAATGCCATTTTGAAAGGCCTTTGTGATTTTAACCCTTGTTCTACGTGAAGCACGCCTGTTCTGAAACACGATTGTGAAACCTGGCGGGAGCACATGTGGATAGCTGACTATCAGTGGCTGCGCTGAGTATCAGTGAGTGAGTGGCTGGCTGGCAGGCATCTGGGAGTGGTGGAGCAAAAAAAAATTCTCTCTCTCTCTCTCCCCCAGATAGAGCTGCTGCTCATTTTGCATCCAGGTCCTCTCACAGCAAAGGCCAGGCAGTCTCTGACCTTCAATGCAGCAGCAATGATGACATCATCAGAGGCAACTTTCAGACTGAAACCACTAATTAGTTCATGGGTTCCCACATGCTGGAACTCAATTGCCCAATTAGGTGAAAATTGCATCAATCTCCCACATCCAATTGCAGTCGGGTGGATAACACGAAAAGTGGATGACATGACCCCAACCCGCCCCAGTATCAAAATCCAGCCCTATATATGTAACCTTGATATGTGAAGGAGAAGGATCATTTGAGACGTAAAGAATCAGACTCTCGTTGTTAGTGGGTGCCTATGTTCACATGGCATCAGATTGGCAGACAGGCTGTTCCTCTCCCATCCTGCCCAATGAGGCCTCAACTGCTCCCACAGCCTTTAACAGTGTTGATTTTGCTATTTCTACCCTCATGCACAACGCGAGAGATTAATAGTCAAGGAATGCTATTGCAAAGTGTAGCTATTTCAGCCTCCTCAAGCTCTGAGCTGGTTTCTCGTAGTGATTAGACTGTTCACAACCTTGGTGTCATATTTGACCCTGAAATGAGCTTCCGTCCACATATGCACAGCATAACTAAGACCGCCTATTTCCACCTCCGTAACATCGCCCGTCTCCGCCCCAGCCTCAGCTCATCCGCTGCTGAAACCCTCATCCATGCTTTTGTTACCTCTAGACTTGACTATTCCAACGCACTCCTGGCTGGCCTCCCACATTCCACCCTACGTAAACTTGAGATCATCCAAAACTCGGCTGTCCATGTCCTAACTCGCACCAAGTCCTGTTCTCCCATCACCCCTGTGCTCGCTGACCTACATTGGCTCCCAGTTAAGCAGCGCCTCGATTTCAAAATTCTCATCCTTGTTTTCAAATCCCTCCATGGCCTCGCCCCTCCCTATCTCTGTAACCTCCTTCAGCCCCACAACCCCCCAAGATATCTGCGCTCCTCTAATTCTGCCCTCTTGAACATCCCTGATTATAATCGCTCAACCATTGGTGGCCGTGCCTTCTGTTGCCTGGGCCCTAAGCTCTGGAATTCCCTGCCTAAACCTCTCCACCTCGCTACCTCTCTTTCCTCCTTTAAGACGCTCCTTAAAACCTACCTCTTTGACCAAGCTTTTGGTCACCTGCCCTAATTTATCCTTATGTGCCTCGACGTCAAATTTTTTGTCATAAAATACACCTGTGAAGCGCTTTGGGACGTTTTACTACGTTAAAGGTGCTATATAAATACAAGTTGTTCTTGTTGTTTTAGAGTGGTAAGCAAGCTGGGAGAGTTGCACCTCAGAATATTGTTCCATTTCACTCTCTCATTGAAACATGAGAGATGCTCCCCAGATCCGCCATAGCTGGTTGTATCTTGGGATCAACTAATGACTGGGGCGACCCTAGCAACCGACTGCCCACCTAAACACCTTCATAGATCATGCACTGTTCAGGGTCCAATGACTCCACTGGCTCAATCTAAGCCACCTGCCAAGGAGTGACATTTGCCCCATTAATGTGTAGCATTGTTAGATGCTCAA
Source organism: Squalus acanthias (assembly GCA_030390025.1). Taxonomy (NCBI): domain Eukaryota; kingdom Metazoa; phylum Chordata; class Chondrichthyes; order Squaliformes; family Squalidae; genus Squalus; species Squalus acanthias. The sequence continues at coordinate 112,089,233 of CM059435.1, forward strand.
TGCACGTACATGCAGACACTATATAACATACCACAAATAAAAAAGTGCGGATGTGCTCAGAAGTCCATCAAGTGAGAGGAGCAGCTGGAAGCACATCAGAAGATCAGGAGATGATTAACAGAAGCAGAACATGAACCTGGGCAAGAGCACTCTGAGAAGCATCAGGAGACTGGTGGAGATGGGATTTTTAAAAAATCCATTCACGGGATGTGGGCGTCGCTGGCAAGGCCAGCATTTATTGCCCATCCCAAATTGCCCTTGAGAAGATAATGGTGAGGCACCTTATACAGCTAAGTGGCTTGCTAGAACATTTCAGAGGGCAGTTAAGAGTCAACCACATTGCTGTGGGTCTGGAGTCACATATAGGCCAGACCGGGTAAGGGCGGCAGATTTCCTTCCCTGAAGAACATCAGTGAACCAGATGGGTTTTTATGACAATCCAGTAGTTTCATGGTCACACCATTACTGATGCAAGCTTTTTATTCCAGATTTATTTAATTAATTGAATTTAAATTCCCCAGCTGCCGTGGTGGGATTTGCACTCATGTCTCTGGATTCATTAGTCCAGGCCTCTGGATTACTAGTCTAGTAACATAGCCACTATGCCACCGTACCCCTTATTATCCAGGAGACATAAAGGGAATCAGGCATGGAGTGAACAAAGGGAGACGGGATGTGGGGAAGGGAAGCAAACACAAGAGGAATAAAGATCAGACCCACCCGACAATGAACGAGAGGGTAAAATAATAATAAGTCCATATCATGGTCTATTAATTTTCCAAATAAGTTAAACCTCAGGGTCTAAATGCTGCCTGAGTTACTGTCTCATCCAGATGCATATACACAGCATTTGGCACTGCAATACAAAGCTATGTTTGAACCCTAAAAATTCATTCATTGGGGGAAATTAATTGAGTGCTCGTTAGTAACCTAGATTCTGGCCTTAGGTAAGGTGACCTCAACTGAATACTCTTAAGCAATGGATTGCACTGACATTTTTCAGGATTTCCATTATTTTTGCCAAATATCCAAATGACACAACCCAGGGTCACGACTCCCAATTTGCATCCTTTGCTTCGCTTCCCATACTGCGCAAGAGCATAATCACATAGTAGGCTCAAGTTTGCATGTTCATTTGGAGAGTTTTTGTTTTGCATTTACCATCGTGCCGAGGAAGGTACACCATCAAGGTTCGGAACTTAAGTCTACATTCAGTTCCGTCACTCAGATTTCAGTGATTGACCTTGGCGTGTGTTCCATTTGATAGGATATTTCGGATGGCTTTCCAACAAAAAGTGGCTGATTTTTTTGTTGTTTTTTTGTGAGAAGGGTTTCAATTATTTAGCTAAGACACTGCCAAATGTTTCCCAGTGGTTTGAGGCAGGATGAACCTCAGCTGTCTGTGGCAGAATCTCTGACTGCGGTTGCCACATTACTTCGCAGAGAATGCGTCTGCTGTGCTTTAAGTTTTACTTCCCTTTCACGATTTTTAAATGTGGGACAAGTTGGCCACTCATCCCCTCCAAATAATCTTTCCCTCCAATGAGAGCATATTCTGTCCCTCATCCCTTCTTCAGCTGTGTCAGCCGTGGCTCAGTTGGTAGCACCCTTGAATGTTGTGGGTTCAAGTCGTACTCCAGAGACTTGAGCACAATATAGAACATAAGAAATAGGAGCAGGAATAGGCCACTTGGCCCCTCGAGCCTGCTCCGCCATTCAATAAGATCATGGCTGATCTTGGGCTCAAAGCCACTTCCTCGCCGGCTCCCCATAACCCTTCACTCCCTTATCTTGCAAAAATCTGTCTATCTCCACCTTAAATGTATTCAATGACCCAGCCTCCACAGCTCTCTGGGGCAGAGAATTCCACAGATTTACGACCCTCTGAGAGAAGAAATTCCTCCTCATCTCAGTTCTAAAAGGGCGACCCTTTATTCTGAAACTATGCCCCCGAGTTCTAGATTTCCCCATGAGGGGAAACATCCTCTCTGCATCTACCTTGTCGAGCCCCCTCAGTATCTTATATGTTTCAATAAGATCACCTCTCATTCTTCTAAATTCGAATGAGTATAGACTCAACATTTCTTCATAAGTCAACCCCCTCATCTCTGGAATTAACCTAGTGAATCGTCTCTGAACTGCCTCCAATGCAAGTATATCCTTCCTTAAATAAGGAGACCAAAACTGTACGCAGTGCAGTACTGAGGGAGTGCTGCACTGTCGGAGGTGCCGTCTTTTGGATGAGATGTTAAACCGAGGCCTGATCTGCTCTCTCAGGTGGATGTAAAAGATCCCAGCCCATCGAAGAAGAGCAGGGGAGTTCTCCCCGGGGTCCTGGCCAATATTTATCCCTCAATCAACATCACTAAAAAAAAAACAGATTATCTGGTCATTATCACATTGCTGTTTGTGGGAGCTTGCTGTGCGCAAATTGGCTGCCGCGTTTCCTACATTACAACAGTGACTAAACTTCAAAAAGTACTTCATTGGCTGTAAAGCACTTTGGGACGTCTGTAGGTCGTGAAAGGCGCTATATAAATGCAAGTCTTTTGTTTCATGGTTTACTGATTTAAGATCCTGCAGTAACCTTGTTGCCTTGTCTACCTGTGCATCTAATTTGTTTCACGTTAAGATGCATCTCTTCAAATTTATAATTAACTAACTGTTAATGCAATTCCTAATCTTTTAAATCAAGAATTTCAAGGTTGACTGTTCGAGTTCCCCATTAGAGGCACCTGACTATGCTACTGAATTGAAAAAGGTAATTACAGGCAAATCTCCGTGAAGTAACGTGTCAAACAGCATATATTTCTGTGTCCGTCAGATAATCTTTACTCGTTAAGTTCTAAATATGAATATTCATATCGGTTTGGAGCATGTCTGCACCTTATTTATTGAACAGAAAAATAGGCTAAAATTTTAAATAAGAGGATTTAAAATGTCGTTGAAGCCATAAATGTTGTTGCTCCACTATCTTCTTTTGGAACTTTCCAAATGGATTGCAATTCTCTCTTCGGGTTCCCATGAATGTTCAATTAAACAAATACGCCTTTTTAAAACATTTACGGTAAGTTAGTTGGCTGGATCTTCTTCCAATCAGAAGGTCGCAAGTTGAAGCCTGCCTGTCACTCGGATTCACTTAACCTTGGTTAGACAAGCCTGATTGGGTCGCTAGATGGAATACTGTGCAGTCCTCCATCACGGGGAGAACGGCCGATAGAGGCCAACTCACCCAGCTGACTAAAATCAAAGCCTAAAGTCTCTTCTGTCAACGTGTCCAGCACATCTGTTGCTCTCTTCTCTTGCCCACAGGCCAGAAGATTGCAAAAAGAAAACGTGAAAAGGAAAAAAAAGAGACTTCATGCTTAAAACCTCCCCCCCCCTGCAATGTGCCAAAAATCTAATGCAATGCATTGCTGAGAACAGAGAAGAAGGTTATCCTATTTTTATTACAGGCACGGATGGACTAATGTAAAGGGCAAATTGGAAAGTTATCTTCCTGATCCCAAGTTAGGTAGGCTCTGTAACTGCCGGATCTTTGGCTATTGATTACAAAACTTCACTGGCTGAAAGACTAGATGGGAGAGATCACTGAGGTTCGTATACTGAAAGCAAGAAGGTTTCAAATTGCAGCCTTTAGGGAAAATGACAAAGATTGGAATGGACAGGATGTACGGGAAGACGGCAATGGGGTTTCCTTTGTAAAAAATAATTTAAATTTTAGTTGTGAAATAATTTAATGCAAATTATTTATATTTTTAAATTCTATTAATCAAACGTTGAGTGGTTTTAGTGACAAGCTAATTTTAGTTCCACATTTTTATATAAAATTTTAATTATCACTTCATTTTAAAATGGTTTTCAGTTTGATTAATAAAAAAGATAGATTTTTTCATTAATAATGTATCAAATATCAAAGCATGTGGAGCAGTAATTTAATTAACTCCCAGACTCGATCTGAAACAAACCTTTAAATCCACAATAACCTGTAAACTATAGAATCATCCTGCTTTTATTACCTTCAGACTCGACTATTACAACGCACTCCTGGCCGGCCTCCCATCTTCAACCCTCTGTAAACTTGAGGTCATCCTAAACCCTGCTGCCTGTGTCTTAACTCGCACCAAGTCCCGCTCACCCATCGCCCCTGTGCTCGCTGACCTAACACTGGCTCCCAGTCCGGCAACACCTCGATTTTAAAATTCTCATCCTCGTGCTCAAATCCCTCCATGGCTCTTGCCCCTCCCTATCTCTGTAACCGTCTTCAGCCCGACAACCCTCCGAGAACTCTGTGTTCCTCCAATTCTGGCCTCTTGTACATCTCCGATTCCCTCCATTGGCGGCCGTGCCTTCAGCTGCCTGGGCCCTAAGCTCTGGAATTCCCTCCCTAAACCTCGCCGCCTCTCTCTCCTCCTTAAAACCTACCTCTTTACCCAAGCTTTTGGACACCTGCCCTAATATCTCTTTATGCGACTCAGTGTCATTTTGTCTGATAACGATTCTGTGACGCTCTTTGGGATGTTTTGCTACGTTAAAGGCACTATATAAATGCAAGTTGTTGCTGTTGATATCGATTTTGAGGTAAACCAATAATGCGGGGCTTAACAATGTCTGAAGGATGGTTCCCAGCAGTTACATGTTCACATACATGGGATAACCAAAGGGAAAAAAAACAACCTGTTGTCTTTCACTGAATAGAAACTGGGCAATAGGTAGGTTCAGAGGCCATGTGTAACTGTGGGGAAAAAATGACAGGATTTTCAAAGTTCAATCAGAGAAAAATCATCAAATGAAAGTTGGTGTTGAAAATTTGGGCAGTAGTTTTGCAGACCTGGATGACGTTCAGGCTTGGGCTGATAAGTGGCAGGTAACATTCGCGCCACAGAAATACCAGGCAATGACTGTCTCCAACAAGCGAGAGTCTAACCACCTCCCCTTGACATTCAACGGCGTTACCATCGCCGAATCCCCCACTATCAACATCCTGGGGGTTACCATTGACCAGAAACTTAACTGGACCAGCCACATAAATACTGTGGCAACAAGAGCAGGTCAGAGGTTAGGTATTCTGTGGCGAGTGTCTCACCTCCTGACTCCACAAAGTGTGATGGAATACTCTCCACTTGCCTGGATGAGTGCGGCTCCAACAACACTCAAGAAGCTCAACACCATCCAGGACAAAGCAGCCCGCTTGATTGGCACCTCATCCACCACCTTAAACATTCACCCTCTCCACCACCGGCGTACTGTGGCTGCAGTGTGTACCATCTGCAAGATGCACTGCAGCAACTCACCAAGGCTTCTTTGGCAGCACCTCCCAAACCCGTGACCTCTTCCACCTAGAAGGACAAGGGCAGCAGGCGCATGGGAACACCACCACCTCCATGTTCCCCTCCAAGTCACACACCATCCTGACTTAGAAATATATCGCCGATCCTTCATCGTCGCTGGGTCAAATCCTGGAACTCCCTCCCTACCAGCACTGTGGGAGTACCTTCACCACACGGACTGCAGCGGTGCAAGAAGGCGGCTCACCACCACCTTCTGAAGGGAAATTAGGGATGGGCAATAAATGCTGACCTTGCCAGCGACACCCACATCCCATAAACGAATAAAAATAAATTAAAAAAATATAATGCAATATTAAGGATACAGAATAATTTCCACTTTACCAGCGACCAGATCTGTCTACCAAGCATCTGGCACACAAGGCAACTCATCCACCCGCCTCCTCCGATAGGTGCGTCCAGGATCGAGCCCTTCTCCCATCAGCGCATTAGCAACAACTGAGATTTATCCGTCAATCTGACTGCCGATTCCATCATCGTAGGCAAATTATGCCAAGCCAGGCTCCACGAGCCGCAAGTTAATGAGTGAATGTCGGAGTTTAATTTTGCTTGTCTAATCAAAGGAGCAATTTGTTTTTATGAACATAAGAAATAGGAGCAGGAGTAGGCCATTTGGCCCTTCAAGCCTGCTCTGCCATTCAGTAAGATCATGGCTCATCTTCTACCTCATCTCCACTTTCCTGCACTATCCCCATATCCCTTGATATTCAAAAATCTATCAATCTCTGTCTTGAATAGACATCGTTGTCTGTCTTTCCAGTTTTTAAAAAAAAACACACAAAAACCCCCCCCCCAAAAAAAGGTTAAAAGCTCAACTGCAGACGGCTGGATTTGACACGTTGGACCCCCTGTGACCCATCTCATTGTCTGTGTTCTGTGCTCTGGTGTGTCTTTGATGTAATGCCTCCCTGAAAGACTGTATCTCTGCAGACAAATTGCTTTCTGTGTTTATATACTGTGTAATACTGTGTAATACTGTAGATTCCCTCATTGTACCTTTACCTGACGAAGGGGCAACAGCTCCGAAAGCTCGTAATTTTAAATAAAACTGTTGGACTATAACCTGGTGTTGTGCAACTTCTCATTTTTGTCCACCCCAGTCCAACACCGGCATCTCCGCATCTTGAATATACTCAACGAATGAGCATCCACAGCCCTCTGGGGTAAAGAATTCCAAAGATTCACCACCTCTGAGTGAAGAAATTTCTCCTCATCTCAGTCCTAAATGGCCAACTCCTTATTTTGAGACTGTGACCCACTGGTTCTAGACTCCCCCAGCCAGGGGAAACATCCTCCCTGCATCTACCCTGTCAAGCCCTGTAAGAATTTTGTATGTTTCAATGAGATCACCTCTCATTCTTCTAAACTCCAGAGAATATAGGCCTCGTCTACTCAATCTCTCCTCATAGGACAATCCCCCCATCCCAGGAATCATTCTGCTGAACCTTCGTTGCTCTCCCTCTATGGCAAGATAATGCTGGAAATACTTAGTGGGTCATGCAGCCTTTACCAGCGTTTTGGGAGTTGTAGTCCATCGGTGTGAGATAGGCACAGAGTGATGTTGGTGCATTTAGGAAGTTTCCTGCTTGGTTGAGCCTCTTCACTCAGGGACTCAACTCCACCCCCAGGCTTCAGAGACAGGGGCAGGACTCAGCAACAACAACTTGCATTTCTATAGCGCCTTTAACATAGTAAAATGTCCCCAGGTGCTTCACAGGAGCGTTATCAGACATCGAGCCGCATAAAGAGATATCAGGACAGGTGACCAAAAAACCTGGTCAAAGAGGTCGGTTTTAGCACAGAAAACTTCTTGACGGCATTTCTAACCGCACTCGCTGATCTCTTCTGTCAGTTTATTTTTTTTGCCCTTATTGTACGGTTTATCTCACGGTTGTTATTTATGTGGTTATACAGTCAGCTAGGTTGGAAATAAATATGGCAGCTGGAACCACTTTGAGAAAATAAATACAGTGACATGATTAATTGAAGCTACATCCGTTCGTGCGCTTAATTTTCTGTGGGATCCTTGCTGATCTATAATTCACTGAATTGGCATGCTTATGTTGCTTATCTGAACCAATAAGAAAAGTATAACAACTGGGTTTTTGTTTTGCTATCGCCATCTTTCATGTGCTGCCCACAGACTCAACGACCAGCCCATTGATTTAATACGTGGTGCACTGCATGCAAGGCTTTTGGTTATACAGATGTTCGTACGTGTCTCTCCGACTCTGTGGACCTCTCAATTCTCGTGGAGGGCCGGGATGGTATAAGGCGAAATTCACAGCAGAATCTTTTATGCATGTGCACAGTGGACACCTCTGAGCAGGAGAGAGCAAAACAAGAGTTGTGAAGCCCGAATGGTCCGATCGAGCAGCTATAGATTTGCGGCGCAACCATTGGCTGCTTTTTGGAAATGGAGAGGCTGTGCCTGGATGACCGCATTTATTTATTGGAAACACAAAGGCATTGATGGATAGACTTGTTGCTGTTTTTGTTTTCAAATGAAAAAAGGTAGAGGTGCTACTGGGATTTTCATAGAATCGTAGAATGGTTACAGCACGGAAGGAGGCCATTCAGCCCATCGAGCCCATGCCAGCTCTCTGCAAGAGCACTTCAGCTAGTCCCACTCCCCCGCTCTTTCCCCGTAGCCCTGCAAATTTCTTTCCTTCAGATACTTATCCAATTCCCTTTTGAAAGCCATGATTGAATCTGCCTCCACCACCCTTTCAGGCAGTGCATTCCAGATCATAACCACTCGCTGCGTAAAAAAGTTTTTTCTTACATCGCCTTTGGTTCTTTTGCCAATCACCTTAAATCTGTCTCCTCTGGTTCTCGACCCTTCTGCCAATGGGAAAAGTTTCCCTCTATCTACTCTGTCCAGACCCCTCATGATTTTGAACACCCCTATCAAATCTCCTCTCAATCTTCTCTGCTCCAAGGAGAACAACCCCAGTTTCTCCAGTCTATCAACGTAACTGAAGTCCCTCATTCCTGGAATCATTCTTGTAAATCTTTTCTGCACCCTCTCTAAGGCCTTCACATCCTTCCTGAAGTGCGGTGCCCAGAATTGGGACACAATACTCCAGTTGAGGCCGAACCAGTGTTTTATAAAGTTTCATCATAATTTCCACGCTTTTGTACTCTATACCTCTATTCATGAAGCCCAGGATCCCATAAGCCTTTTTAACTGCTTTCCCAACCTGCCCTGCCACCTTCAATGATTTGTGCACATATACCCCCAGGTCCCTCTGTTTGTGCACACAGTTTAGGATTGTACCATTTAGTTTATGGTAAGTAGTTAATTAAGTATTATTTTGAATTTTTTTCAACAGGTATATCTTTTTTAGAGACTTTAAAGAAAGGTAAGTTTATTTTTATAACTTTTTAAAAGATTTTAAATTTTTTCAAAAATTTAATTTTTTGTTTAAAGTGGTTAATTTATTTAACTATACTTATTTTATTAATGTGATGGTTTTTAAAAAAAATTTAATTGAGGTTTAGCTGTTCTTTTGGGGGGGTATAGATTCATAGCTTTCACAGCACTTGATGTGAAAACTATGAATGAAAGATGGTGTGCTGCCATTGGCTCTAACTGAATCACGTGATCCACAGCTCGCACGAATTAACTGCGCCTGTGGGATACGCAAGCACTGCCCAGCTGCTGTCTAGAAAATCAAGTTTGTGCGAGCTGGGAATGAAAAAGCCGGCGCGCAGTGAGATATCGCGGGGAAGCCTTACCCTCGCACGAAGGCTCCCTCACTAATTTTTGGGCCTATATGTCCTCGCCTCATTCTTTCTACCAAAATGTATCACTTCACACTTTTCTGCGATACATTTTGGTACGTTTTAAAGGACTTATATAGTTCTTTTCTGCAGGTCATTTTTATTTTACTGCAGTGCGGTGCCATTGACTTCTGGCCCGCGGGTTTTCATGGAGTCAACGGCATTCCCCAGTATAAATTGCCCATGAATCAATGACACTGCCCAGTGTAAATAGCCCATGAGCCAATGGCACTCCCCATATCATCCACCAGTTAACCACACCCCCCCAGAGTAACGCATCTATCAATCAATGACACCCCAGTGTAACGTGTCCACCAGTCCACATTACTCCCCATCGTAAATCTCCCAACCTAACCCGTTTCATGGATATCTGGATCTGCTGTCAAGACCTACCTCCTCAGCGAACCAATTGGAAAGCAGCGAGAGGTCATTTTGGCATCACTGTCTGAAGGGCCAGGATTTCACCAAACCATAGCATAAAATGTATGAATGGCACCAAGCCTCCTCTGTGTTTCTTGTGCTCGCATTGGCTCCCGGTCTGGCAACACCTAAATTTAAAAATTCTCATTCTGGTTTTCAAATCCCTCCATGGCCTCGCCCCTCCCTATCTCTGTAACCTCCTCCAGCCCTACATCCCCCCGAGATCTCTGCGCTCCTCCAACTCTGGCCTCTTGCGCATCCCCAATTTTCATCGCTCCACCATTGGCGGCCGTGCCTTCAACTGCCTGGGCCCTAAGCTCTGGAATTCCCTCCTTATACCTCTCCGCTGCTTTACCTCTCTCTCCTCCTTTAAGACGCTCCTTAAAACCTCCGTCTTTGGTCACCTGTCCGAATATCTCCTTATGCGGCTCAGTGTCAAATTTTGTTTTATAACACTCCTATGAAGCACCTACGTTAAAGGTGCTATATAAATGCAAGTTGTTGTTGCTAGCCATGTTACAGGTCGCTGGGCGGGATTTGACAATGCACATAGATTTTAAGTTGATGGAAGTCAATTAGAATGAAGTAATCTTGGTACTTGTATTGTCAATACATTGTTATCAGGACACCTTTTCAATAAATTCATTTGGAAATTACAGTGTTCTTTTTGTAGAAAGAATGCGATTGCTGTCCACAATGGCTTCCCTGTTGTCATCGGAACAAATTGCCAGGATTAAAATTCCAGTATTTAATATTAAAGCTGCCACAATCGATCACATGGCTCAGGCATTAAATTTGAAATGCACATCTGCTAATGTAATAATAACATTTTTGCGAAGCTGCTCGGATGAGATGAATCATCTCCAGCGCCACGAACTTTCGCGAACTTTTTATTAACTCCATGCGTTCAAATGGAATGAAAAGCAGGGACTTCCATCGTTGCGGAAAAGATTGTGTTTCCAGTTAAAGCCCAATCTCTCGTTTGGATGTGAATTGTTGAAAAGACATAAAACAAAAATGTATTAACTAACTGCACTTCGATTATGATTAATTAGTTGTGAAGCGCTGCGGGATATTCTGAGGTTGTGATAAGGTGCCGTATAAATACAAGTTATTTATCCTCAGGACAATTGTCAGCCTGACCTTTAACCTCCACCCGCAACTAGTAAAGATTGCTTGCGTTTACTGATGAAATCTGTGAAGTAATTGTGGATGGCAGTTCAAATGGAATTTTTTTGACGTCAGGAATTATTTTATCTTTTACAATAAGCTAAATTAATTTGATCTTTGTTGGCTCAATCTACTTTTTTCTCATTTTAAGTTAAGTTTTCTGTTGTAGAATCATTTTAGTACAATAATAGGCTTTAAAAATTCTGGCGGGAATTTTAACCCCCAAAACCGGCTGGGTTTGGGTCGGGTGGGAGATAAAAATGTTAAAAATCTGAAACCCGACCTCCAACCCACCTGCTTCCGGTGTTAACAGAGGCTAATTTTAAGATTTTGTCCCCTTATTCTTGATTTCCCCCACCGTAGGAAATAGTTTCTCTGTATCTACCCGATCAAATTCTTTTAACATTTTAAACACCTCGATTAGATCACTCGTCAATATCCTATACGCAAGGGAATACAAGCCAAGTTTATGCAACCTGCCCTCATAATATAACACTCTAAGCCCCGGTATCATTTCTCTCCCCCTCCACCCATCTTTTTATTTTACTACTACTGTGCTAAGGTAGCAAATGCCCAAAACAAATCTTCCATCACACGAAACATTGCTTCATGGCCACTTCAACTGCGATTGATAGTGAACGTATATATAGGCGCCTATTAGGTTGGCGTGCTTATTTTAGTCAGATGAGAGCCTTAATAATTGACGTTTTAGTCATTGTGCATAATGACACCTGTCATTATTGGCAAAAAATATACATTTATTGTTTTAACACCAAAAGTAAGGTTAATAGCAGAGTAACCACCCCACTACATTTAGGAGGGAAATCAGGAAGCACTTTTTCACTCAAGGGCAGCAGAAATTTGGAATTATCTCCCCCAAAAGGCTGTGGATGCTGGGACAATTGGAACTTTCAAGACTGAGGTGGATAGATTTTTGTTAGGTAAGGGTATCAAGGTATATGGGTCAAAGGTGGGAAAATGGAGTTGAGATGCAGATCAGCCATGATCTAATAGAATAGTGGAACAGACTCGAGGGGCTGAATCCCCACAATGCAGATAGAGGCCATTTCGGCCCATCGAGCCTGCACCGACACATATCCCACCCTATCCCCGCGTATTTAATCCCCCTAACACTAAGGGTCAATTTATCATAGCCAAATCAACCTAACCCGCACATCTTTGGACTGTGGGAGGAAACCGGAGCACCCGGAGGAAACCCACACAGACACGGGGAGAATGTGCAAACTCCACACAGACAGTCACCCGAGGCCGGATTCGAATCCGGGTCCCTGACGCTGTGAGGCAACAGTGCTAACCACTATGCCACCGTGCTGCCTACTCCTGTTTCTAATGTTCCTACCTAAAAAGCTGTGAGGAGAGAAAGATGGTGAAGGGGAAGAAAGAGGGATATGGGCAGGATATTACCCTACCAGAAGAACTCATTTGTCAGATCCAGCTGTTTGATTTTACCTCAGTAGAGAGTGGCACGTGTGTTTAGCTATACATTGAGCTAAAGTCACTCTCTTTGATTGCCATTGCGTTACCTGCAGCTGTGAAGATTGTTACAGCTAGTGTCAGTAATGGTGACTGTGAAACTACCGGATTGTCGTAAAAACCCATCTGGTTCACTAATGTCCTTTAGGGAAGGAAATCTGCCGTCCTTACCCGGTCTGGCTGAGATGTGACTCCAGACCCATAGCAACGTGGTTGACTCTTAACTGCCCTCTGTGGTTCAAGAAGGCGGCTCACCACCACCTTCTCAGGGGGCAACTGGGGATGGGCAATAAATGTCGGCCTTGCCAGCGACACCCACATCCCGCCAACGAATAAAAAAAAAGCTACAAGGCTCTAAGTTCCTGGGACCTTCTATGTTGCACAGAGCGATCAAGCTCGCAACTCCATCCTTCAGACGGGACATTCAACCTGTTATGGTAGTTTTGGTGGGCGTTAAAGGTCCCACGACACTATTCAAGGAAAAGCCGCGAGTTCTCCTAGTACCCTGGTTATTTTTCTCACGGCTGTTTGTGGAAAGATGGTGGCATAGAATGGCAGTCGCTATGTGATGCCTGTTGAGACATACTGAGGTAAGATGCTAGAAACGCAAGCATTATAATTATATTGGGCAAAATTTGCGGCCGGAGGCGTATGCCTCCGGAGTGTACGCCTCCGACCCGGAAAAAAATCCGAAGCTGGCTCCCGGGCTTCGGAGTCTTCGGGTCCCGGGCCTGCAGGTGCACGCCTGCGTAAAGGCCCACGGATCCCAGGGGCGCAGGCGGTTCGGAAGCATCCCTGGGATCACGCGGGCCAGGCCAACCAATTAGAAAGAAGAGGATTCCTCATAAGCTATGGGGAGTTCATTTATGTTCGGAATCCCCATGCTTATGGAAGCTTATGAGAAATCTCCAAACAAATAAATAATTAACACAACTGAAACAAAAATAATGTTACCATGTTCAAAATTAATTAAAAGTCCCTATAATTAAGCATTTAAAATAAAAAAGTAATTTTTTTGAAAAATAATTTTAAACGTTTTAATCCGGGCTAAAATTTACATAAACCAATTTTAAATGTTTTTGTATGTTTTAATCATTTTTAGAATTTTAATTCAACATTTATATTAACCCTTATGCTGGTGAAAGTAGGCCTGATGCCTGCTTTTACCAGCCGTAAGGGTTTCATGGGCATTTGCTGGGCAGTAGTTGGGCAAGTAGCCCAACTCTGTGCCAGCCCAAGTGTTTTTGGAGCACAGGCGGACTATCTGTCAAGGTGAACCTTGACAGATCGCAAGTTCCGGGTTTTCGCGCATGCACAGCACGTGCGGGAACCCAGAACTTCTGGGGCTTTTACAAGGCTTCTGACGGCGTACGCGTACAGCACCCTAATTTCAGGCCCATTATATCTTGTCCAACTGTGGCAAGGAAATCAGATGCATTATTAGCAAGGGGTTCACAATACATTCATTTCTAAAAAGTAGAAAAACAGAAGCTTACCCCTGAACAAGAAGGCCTATCTGAGAACTGAGAGGTTACAGCTACCAAGAAAGATTGAACAGACTGGGGCTGAGGGGAGACCTGATAGAGGTCTTCAAGATTATGAAAGGATTTGATAGGGTAGACGCAGAGAATATGTTTCCACTTGTGGGGGAGACCATTACAAGGAGCCATCAATATAAGATAGTCACTAATAAATCCAATAGGGAATTCAGGAGAAACTTCTTTACCCAGAGAGTGGTGAGAATGTGGAACTCGCTACCACAGGGAGTGGCTGAGGCGAATAGCATAGATGCATTTAAGGGGAGGCTAGATAAACACATGAGGAAGAAAGGAATAGAAGGATATGCTGATAGGGTGAGATGAATAGGAGTGGGAGGAGGCTTGTGTGGAGCATAAACACTGGCATGGACCTGTTGGGCTGAACGGCCTGTTTCTGTGCTGCACATTTTTTGTTATGTAATTCTAATATAATGTAATCCCATACCTCATTCTGTTGTATCATTAATAAACACTATGGAATATGTAAACTCCTGTGCACATTATGTGGCTGTTCAACTAGGACAAGGGCGCCAAATGGGCGGTAGCGGATCGACCGCCCGTTATACACCCCGCCTGATTATCCTTTCCGCTGACTACAGGTGGAAAAAAAAGAAAGACTTGAATTTATATAGCGCCTTTCACAACCGCAGTACGCCCCAAAGCACTTTACAGCCAATTAAGTACTTTTTGAAGTGTAGTCACTGTTGTAATGTAGGAAATGCGGCAGACCTGGACGTCGTTCAGGCTTAGGCTGATAAGTGGCAGGTAACATTCGTGCCACACAAGTGCCAAGCAATGACTATCTCCAACAAGCGAGAGTCTAACCACCGTCCCTTGACATTCGACGGCATTACCAGCGCCGAATCCCCCACAATCAATATCCTGGGGGTCACCATTGACCAGAAACTTAACTGGACCAGCCACATAAATACTGTGGCAACAACAGCAGGTCAGAGGCTGAGTATTTTGCAGCGAGTGTCTCACCTCCTGACTCCCCAAAGCCTTTCTACCATCTACAAGGCACAAGTCAGGAGTGTGATGGAATACTTTCCACTTGCCTGGATGAGTGCAGCTCCAACAACACTCAAGAAGCTTAACACCATCCAGGACAAAGCAGCCCACTTGATTGGCACCCCATCCACCACCTTAAACATTCACTCCCTCCACCACCGACGTACTGTGGCTGCAGTGTGTACCATCTACAAGATGCACTGCAGCAACTTGCCAAGGCTTCTTCACCAGCACCTCCCAAACCCACGACCTCTTCCACCTAGAAGGACAAGGGCAGCAGACACATGGGAACACCACCGCCACCAAGTTCCCCTCCAAGTCACACACCATCCTGACTTGGAAGTATATCGGCCGTTCCTTCATCGTCGCTGGGTCAAAATCCTGGAACTCCCTCCCTAACAGCACTGTGGGAGCACCTTCACCACACGGACTGCAGCGGTTCAAGAAGGCGGCTCACCACCACTTTCTCAAGGGCAATTAGGGATGGGCAATAAATGCTGGCCTCGCCAGCGACGCCCACATCCCATGAACGATTAAAAAAAATAAAAATTGGTGCACAGCAAGCTCCCACAAACAGCAATGTGACCAGATGTTCTATTTTCAACGATGTTGATTGAGGGATAAATATTGGCCAGGACACCGGGGATAACTCGGGTGGGGTGTATAACAGGCAGTCGATCACTGACCACCTGTTTTGTACCCCCACCGAAGCTGAATTTCACTCCTATATCTTGCATTCGACATCCATACATCATAGTTATTTGTACATTTATATATTAGAAGGCACACACTGTAGTTACTGCTGCTTTCATCAGTCTTAGAGCCGCTTTCTCTGGTGCTGCTGCTGTCCATCAGCGGCTTAAAAGGAGCGGTCTGTTCAAATTCTGTCGCTCCAACGTCTATTCAAACTGAGTGGCTGGAAATGATCTTTATTTGGCACTCTTAAAGACTTGATATTGTTAAATTGTTTCTGACATTGTTTGTTTTTTTACGACTGAAAATATCGTATTGCTCGACACTCGGTCAACTTTTCCCAGGCTCTTTTTGGTGAGCTCTGGAGTTTGAGGGCTTCATTCTCGTCCCAGAGATGGATGACTGTGTTCTTGGCACCTCTTTCATGACAACTTGGATGTCAAGCCCCATAAATTCAAGTTTCCCGATCCACTTAAGGGATGAAAATAATGTATTCTTTTGATGGCTTAGCTTGACATTGAGAGTAAATTTATGATGGTAGATGCATTAACGGCAGCAGTAAAAGAGAAATGAACAGTGAGGAATGTCACATTGTCAATGGGTAGTAATGTACAATATCATTATTGCTCATTAGCTTTTCATTACTACCCATTGATAATGTGATATCCCTCGCTTTTCCATTCTCTTTTACTGCTGCCGCTAATGCTTCTACTGTCATAAATTTACTTTCAATGTTAAGTTAAGCCATCAAGAAAAGGCATTTTATTCATCTCTGAAGAGGATCGGGAAAGTTAAATTTATAGGGCCTTTACAGCAGCTGTAGATGTTGTTTCATGCATTGTCCCCATAAGATAATTGTTGCTGAAGTTGAACGCACATAACTATACTGATCCTGTGATTATAAACCCAACTGATTCACGAATGTCCTTTAGAGAAGGAAGCCCGCTGCCCTTACCCAGTCTGGCCTATATGTGACTCCAGTCCCAAACCAACGTGGTTGACTCAACTGCCCTTTGACGTGGTCTCGCAAGCCACTCGGTTGTATCAAACCGCTACAGAGAATAGGGACTGAACAGTGATTCAAGGAGGCTCACTGACACCTTCTTGGGGCAACTCGGGATAGGCAATAAATGCCAGCCACGCCCACATCCCCAAAATGAATAACAAAAATATATAAGAAACAGCGGGATAAGGTTCAACTTCGGCAGGGCTGCAAAGTGGGCGATAGCTGATCGGCCGCCCGTTATACACCCCGCCTGATTTTCCTTTCGGTTGAAGTCAATGGAGTGGAAAACCGGGTGGCGGCGGAGAGGTACGACCGGCAGCCGATCCATTGTTGCCCATCCCGCTTCCCCCCGCCCTCCCGGGTGAAGTTTAATTTCAGCCCCCAGCGTGTAGACACGGACCGGAACAGCAAGGGTTTCCCAAAGGTCAGGGGCGATTTTAACCCACCCTGCCCCGCGGAGGTGGGGCCACCCGCGCAGTTAAAATGGCCTCCAAAGACCTACCGCCCCCGTTCCCGCTCTAGTCCCGCCAGCCCTCTTTTTTTTTTTAGGAGGTCGAGACGCTCGCCTGACAAGGGCGGAAGCCTCATTAAAACGTGAAAATCTGGGTCCTGTCACGTCATTAGGACCCCGATGGCATTTCAACCGCCGGCGTAGTGAAACGTCCCCGAGTCGCTTCACAGGAGCATTGCCAAACAAAATGTGACACCAAGCCGCTTGAGGAGACAGCAGGACCAACGTTCCTTTAAGCTGTGCGGATGCGCAGCGCTCTGGAGGTCCCGGCTCACCGGCTTTTAAAGGGAGAAACCGCCCCCGTCAGAATTTTGAATGAATGACCAGAAAAAATTTAGAGGGAACATTGATTAGGGCAGGTGACCAAAAGCTTGGTTGAAGAGGTAGGTTTTAAGGAGCGACTTAAAAGGAGGAGAGGGCGAGGCGGGAGAGGTTTAGGGAGTGAATTCCAGAGCTTAGGGCCCAAGCAGTTAAATGCACGGCCACCAATGGTGGAGCGATTAAAATCAGAGGTCAAAATTACACAAGGAATGTCTGGACCTCTGCTGCCCCTGGGCTCCGCCCCCCCCACCGCCTTTCCCACCCACGAGACCATGTCGAAATCTCCCTCCACCCCCACCCCCGCCGCAGCTACTTACCCGAGCGCAGGCGGACAGCCTCCGGGCCGCCCGACCTTCCGCTGCCAGCAGCTGGCCAGCCGTCTCCTTGTGCCTGTTTCAGGGGGGCAGCTGGCCTGGGGGATGTCAATCAGGCCATGGAGTTAAAATAGCCCGGGCCGCAAATGGATGATGTTGGGAGCTTTGAAGCACGGCCCACCCCCGGCCACCTGAAACCCGCTCCCAGTTAAAATCCCCCCCCCACCCCCCTTGCAGCCAATAATGGACATAAAAAAAACAGGTAGACGCGGGTCAGAGGTGAACTCCGTTAATCATCTACATTTGCGGTATAGGAAGTTAAATCTTCGGCACTGAGTTTCCGTATGGTTCTACCGATTTCCTGCCGTGATTTTGGCGGGTAGATGAGCGACACTCCTGGAGTTTTTAGCTGTTTCGGCCTTTTCTCCAGGGATTCTGCTAATCTCCCATTGGACAACCGCTGCAGAAATTCCAGGCATTTAACTTGATTGTCTTATTTTTGTACTCAGCCACCCCCCGCTCCCGATCTTAAAATAAATATGACAATCACTTATAAATTGAACTTCTTTGTTGGCGATGATTTTAATTGTGTTGTCTTTGAGAATCTTTCCGAGAGTAAGTCCAACAGCAGTCCCAGAACCTTAACAGCCAGACTTAGTTGGGCTGGGGTAAGGGACTACAGTTTCACCCCTACTCAAGCCCCGACATGAGAGGACTTCTAATCCCATTGGACTACATAGTTCTGAGCAGCAAGACTCTAGTTTTGTTTGGAAATCTCAACAATCTTCAATTTTTTTTTGACCCATGTGAATGAAAACCAGCGAGTCTCAAAATCTGTAGAGATTTGGCTTATTCTTCCACTTCAGTAGTCCGCACTTATGATATTCAGTGATATATCTTTTCCTCCTGGGCACTTTATTAGATTATCATTTTATGCAGATAACCTTTGATGGGCTTGTCCGAGGAATACAACCACATAATGAGCAAAAGATTCGTATATGCATTGAAGTTTTCTAAATCATTATGCTCCTACGCTAGATAGGTTTCCCCTGCCTGGAGTCTATAGAACTAGGAGCCATAGTCTCAGGATAAGGGGTCGGCCATTTAAGACTGGGATGAGGAGGAAATTCTTCACTCAGAGGATTGTGAATCTTTGGAATTCTCTACCCCAAAAGGCTGTGGATGCTGAGTTGTTGTGTATATTCAAGGCTGAGATAGATAGAATTTATGACTCTCGGGGAATCAAGGAAAGTGGAGTTGAGATCGAAGATCAGCCATGATCTTATTGAATGGCGGAGCAGGCTCGAGGGGCCGTATGGTCTACTCCTGCTCCTAATTCCTATGTTCTTATGTTCTCAGTTTGTAAATCCACTCAGTTAACTGCCACCTTCTTATGAAGCTTTGTTTTGAAAATAATGTTAAAGATCGTGATCAGCAAGTCCACTGTGCAAGGTCTGTGCAAGAGTCCAACATCATCGAGTAAATTTATTCCAGGAAATATTTCTTTTTTGAGTAGGTAAAATATTCCCACCCCATTGCTGTTCTCTAATCATAAACCAGGCCAAGTTCCTTTATTATGTCGTAAAATTCAACGGCGAACTCCCCTGGGAAAAACTGCATAAAGTTGGTATATCCAAATAAGGCTTCACCACAATATTCAAACCTCCTCCCTCAGTGATCGGAACGTCAATGAATCTGGAATTATAACAAACTGTCAAAAGAGTGGGGTCTGGCTAACAAGGCCATAAACAATAGTTGTATTCATCTCCTTTCTTTCTTGGCTTGTTCATATTGCTATGCATCAAACCTTGTGACAATTTCAATTGATTTGCTTGGTATTGATTTGTGAATCTATGTAACAATCTTTCTTCTTTTGGATTAGTAAAAATCTCAAATGTCTGAAAAAAGAATCTGTGGGTGAAATTGGTCTTCAGCCCATTTTATACAATGCCCCAATTTTCTTTTCCAGTGAGTTACCGTCAAAGTGTAGCCACTGTTATTATGTAGGCAAAAACACCAGCCAATTTGTGCACAGCAGGATTCCACGATGGCAATGAGGTAAATGACCAGTTAATCTGTTTTTCATGGCACTGGGTGTAGGATGCATGTTGGCTGTGACACCAGGAGAACTCCACTGGAAATAGTGGCATGGGATCCTTCACATCCACCTGAACAGACAGACAGGATGATCTCAGTTTAACCTTTCATCCAAAGGACAGCACCTCTGACAATGTGGCATTCCCTCAGAACGTCACTGAACTACACATAATGTGCTCAAGTCCTGGACTGGGACTTGAACTCAGAATCTTCTAAGGGTGTTACCGCTGAGCCAAGGTGACTCTTCCCATTTTTGTTTTAGCTGCTTTGATCTTCTTCAAGTGTAATTTTAAATTAATTAAGTTTCCCGTTTCATCCGACACATTTAAATCAGATATTTAGATCTCTTCATTGAGAAATTAACCCTCCTTCAACAACAACTAAAATTACTACTATAACTACTAGTACAACTACTACCAGTACAACTGCTACCACTACAACTACGACTGTAACTAGTACATCCGCGCATATCACAGGCAGCCGCCTATATTGGACAAATGCCGCCAACCGTTTGCCATCATCATAGGAGTCAATTCCAAAGGCGCCACTTATAACACATTAAGCACCCTGACTATTTCGGGCAGTTTGATGAGCGTTTCCCACCTCGTTAAATTGCGATTAAAGAGCTAAAGCTGAACCTCTGCTTGAGGCACTTGGGAGACGTGGCCACAACACTCCTCCTTGTCTATTGAAAGGCATGATGCGGAGATGCCGGTGTTGGACTGGGGTGGACAAAAATGAGAAGTCGCACAACACCAGGTTATAGTCCAACAGTTTTATTTGAAATTACGAGCTTTCGGAGCGCTGCTCCTTCGTCAGGTAAAGTGAGTGACGAGTCACTGTACCTGACAAAGGAGCAGCGCTCCGAAAGCTCGTAATTTCAAATAAAACTGTTGAACTATAACCTGGTGTTGTGCGACTTCTCATTGAAAGGCATGTCAGACAACGATGATGTATTTAACCCTATTGTCAGGCCTGCCTCACCATAAATGACGGGTTTTAATTCCAGGAGAATGGTTGAAGCTGCCTGACGTCTCCACTTTCCGACTGCCTCCCGTAGCTGTTAACAGTGCAAGCAGCTGATGGGGACTGTTGGAAAGTGGAGAGTTCGGGCAGCTTGGTGCAGGTGGTGTTACCGTCCAACGCATATAGCAGGCAAATCACAAACGTGCCCGTTATATACGGTAGGGACTGTACTACAACTACTACCGCATGCATTTAGAAGCACTTTTAGAAACATAGAAACATAGAAACATAGAATCTAGGAGCAGGAGTAGGCCATTCGGCCCGTCGAGCCTGCTCCACCATTCAATACGATCATGGCTGATCATCCAAATCCAGTACCCTGTCCCTGCTTTAATCCCCACAGTACACATATCCCACCCTACCCCCGTAACCCCACGTATTTAATTCCCCCTAACATATTTTAATGTCGCAAAACATTCCAAAGCACTTTACAGAGGCGTGCGGAAACCAGCACCGAAACAGAGGAGGAAGTGCTTCTGGTGAGGTCAGTTGGTAACACTTCCAGAGAATTTAGCCTTGGGATCTTAATGGTGCATGAAAAGGAGGCGACAGTGCGAGACTGCAAAGGAAGTTTGGGGCGAAGGGTAATTCTTCAAATTATTATCTCGTTCAGGCAACGGTTTCGAATGGACTGTGCTTTCCATTGTGCATGAGGGAATAATTGTGGAATCAGAACTGATGTGCCGAGGCACTTCTTGTGCAAAGGAACTGCAGAAAGCACTCAGAATTTCCACGTGTAATTACAGGAATGGCAAGGAGAATGATGTCAGTGTATGTGTATACGCTGTGATTTGACAGGTATGAAATTTCGGAGCAGTCTACAGTAATGTGGGAGAAAATACTCAGCTGCAGATCATTGGCTTTATAACTACATCAATAGAGCAATGATATTACTGCTCACTTAATCACCTGTATTGCTGACTGAGGCAGGACGTGAAGATAATAATCTTAGTTTATGCTTGAGTAATAGGACAAGTCGCCATAAAAAAAGAAAGACTTGCATTTCTATAGCGCCTTTCACAACCTCAGGAGGCCCCAAAGCACTTTTTGAAGTGTAGTCACTGTTGTAATGTAGGAAATGCAGCAGCCAATTTGCGCAAAGCAAGCTCCCACAAACACCAGTGTGATAATGACCAATTTTGAATTTGTGTTCCCTGCACCTAAGTCCAATTCATTTATGAGAAGTCGCACAACACCAGGTTATAGTCCAACAGCTTTATTTGAAATCACAAGCTTTCGGAGCGCTGCTCCTTCGTCAGGTCGACTTCACCTGACGAAGGAGCAGCGCTCCGAAAGCTTGTGATTTCAAATAAAGCTGTTGGACTATAACCTGGTGTTGTGCGACTTCTCACTTTTGTCCACCCCAGTCCAACACCGGCATCTCTGCATCAGCAATTCATTTATGTTTATATTGAGAAAAGCAATGGTCCCAAAACTGATCCCTGAGGGACACCAAGTTTACAGCCTTCCAGTTAATCATCCATCATTCAGTACCCTCTGGCCAAAGGGTGAAAACCAGTGCTAAATGGGTGCTGTGCTAATAAGAAACGCCTGTTTGAAAGTCCGGATTTATCGCTCAATTTTCGGGCGAATTGATGATTATCATGATTTGAACGTTCCTGCAGGCGCTAACCAGAAACCCGCAGGTTTAGCACTCGAGAGCTGATTCGACGCAATTTTGGTGAAGCAGTACATGTGGGTTCCTCGCACCCACTTCCACTGACGGTGTGGAGTGCTCGGGCTGGCACACAGCGGAATGTTGCAGGATGGTTCAAGGAACCGAGGGAGAGGGTGCACAGGTCCAGAGGAGGAGGAATGTCCTGTACCCGCAGGGCGGAAAGACGCCACCTCTCCCTCCTCGCCCTCCCGTCCCTCTCTCCTGCAGCAGCTGGTGCTGCTCTGCCTGGCCTCATGTCCTCCTCCCAATCCTCGTCCAAACCAAGGGGGACCCCCTAGCAAGATGCCCATGACCAAGCACTCCCTTTCTCCTGGTGACTCATACGGGGTGGACGTTGCCTGTGCGTGAATTCTTTTAACGTGGGGTGGCCGTTGCACACCAGCTACCACACGGGCTTGACAGAGCAAGGTCTTGGTCCAATGGCAAGGGGATCCAAGACGATTGGAGACCAGGCTCTGCTACAATGGCCTAGGACACACACACACACAAACATACTGCTACTGTCCTCCTCCCTCCTTCCCGCAGGTCTTCTCTGCCTGGGTTTCGTAGGATGCATTGTGGTCCTCCCGACCTCGCTGTTGGCCCGTGCCGCACTTTCCCTGGGCCCCGACCCCGCTGCTGGTCCAGGCTATGCCACCCCTGGGCCTTGACCTCGCTGCTGGGCTCGTCCTCGCTCCTGGGTCCCGGCCTCGGACATGAATGATGTTGTCTCTCACGGTATCAAATTAGCCCTGATATTCTCGCGATCCCTGGCCCCGAGCTCCACTCGCGGTCCACTAGTCACTAGATCACTAGTCCAATGGAGAAGCGGAGTCTTGATGGCAGAGATGGCTCCTGTGCTGGCTGCTCCCTAGCGAGCTCCTTTGCCATCCTTGGCCATCCGTTGCCATCCTTTGCTCTTTCTCCCCCCAGTCTCCTCTCTTCTGCTGTTTAAGTTCCCCTGGCTGTAATAGTGGGTGCATTTTATCCCTAACTGCAAGTTCAAGCTGCAAGGTTAAAGTTACCTGAGCCCACTGCCCATCCCCCGACCATGCCTCTTCTTTGTTCTCATCAGTGAGCGCTGGCTCTTCACTTAAACTTAGCTTCCAAATTCCCAGACCTCTCTGCCATCAAGACTGACTCATATAAGAGGGAGTAGCACAGCACTTAATCCTTTTAGGTGAAGTTCTCAGAGAATTTCCAGAATAAATGTTGCTCGAGTGTTGGTGAAGTCTGAAAAAGTGTCCCAGAAAGTCTCCCGCTGTGTTTCAGAGGTCTTCTTCACAGCTCCAGCAGCAATGACCATGAAATGGTGAGTATCCCTTTAAGTGGTGACTATCCCTTTAAGTAGCGCTTGAAAACGACATGTGATAATGACCGGATAATCTGTTTTAGTGATGTTGATTGAGGGTTAAATATTGGCCAGGACACCGGGGATAACTCCCCTGCTCTTCTTCAAAATAGTGCTCTAGGATCTTTTACGTCCACCTGAGCGGGCAGATGGGGTCTTAGTTTAACGTCTCATCCGAAAGACGGCACCTGTGACAGTGCAGCACTCCCTCAGCACTGCACTGGGAGTGTCAGTTAATATCAGTCCATCTTTTTGATTGTATGGAACTATTTGTCAAGTTGGATTCAAAACTGGCTCGGAGACAGGAAGCAGAGGGTAATGGTTGATGGGTGTTTTTGTGACTGGAAGGCTGTTTCCAGTGGGGTTCCGCAGGGCTCAGTACGAGGTCCCTTGCTTTTTGTGGTATATATCAATGATCTAGACTTGAATATAGGGGGTATGATTAAGAAGTTTGCAGATGATACTAAAATCGGCTGTGTGGTTGATACTGAAGAAGGAAGCTGTAGACTGCAGGAAGATATCAATAAATTGGTCAGGTGGGCAGAACAGTGGCAAATGGAATTCAATCCGGAGAAGTGTGAGGTAATGCATTTGGGGAGGGCTTAAAAGGAAAGGGAATACACATTAAATGGTAGGACACTGAGTAGTGTAGAGGAACAAAGGGACCTTGGAGTGCATGTCCACAGATTCCTGAAGGTAGCAGGCCAGGTAGATAAGGTGGTTAAGAAGGCATACGGAATGCTTGCCTTTATTAGCCGTGGCATAGAATACAAGAGCAGAGGGGTTATGCTTCAACTGTATAAAACACTAGTTAGGCCTCAGCTAGAGTATTGCGTGCAGTTCTGGTCACCACATTACAGGAAAGATGTGATTGCACTAGAGAGGGTACAGAGGAGATTTATAAGGATGTTGCCGGGAGTAGAGAATCTAGCTATGAGGAAAGACTGGATAGGCTGGGTCTGTTTTCCTTGGAACAGAGGAGGCTGAGGGGAAACCTTATTGAGGTGTATAAAATTATGAGTGGCATAGATAAAGTGGATAGAAAGGACCTATTTCCCTTAGCAGAGGGATCAAAAACCAGGGGGCACAGATTTAAAGTAATTGGTGGAAGGTTTAAAGGGGATTTAAGGGGAAATTTCTTCACCCAGAGGGTTGTGGGGGTCTGGAACTCACTGCCTGAAAGGGTGGTAGAGGCAGGAACCCTAACCACATTTAAAAAGTACTTGGATGTGCACTTGGGATTCTGTAACCTGCAGGGCTACGGACCAAGAGCTGGGAAGTGGGATTAGGCTGGATAGCTCGTTGTTGGCCTGCGCGGACTCGATGGGCCGAAATGGCCTCCTTCCGAGCTGTAACTTTCTATGATTCTATGATTCTATGATTTGGCCAATGCCCATGGAAAATGTTAATAAGACGTAAGCACATTCCCATCAAAGGTAAATTACAAAGAAATGCAGAGAAATAAGATTTAATCAATCATCAAAATCTCTGAATTTAGCCCTGTGGACAGTAGCCAAATCAGTAAACCCTGAATTATCTTTTCTCGTCAGCATAGCAAAGCAATCTCTTCCAGATAATATCCCACTGAAAAAAGTAGCCACTGTGTTTCAAGATAAAATGTGATGAATAATTGAATTGGATTGCAGAATTCTGCCAGTCCCTTCTCTGCCCCCCTTCTCAAGGGCAATTAGGGATGGGCAATATATGATGTCCTTGCCAGCGACGCCCACATCCCATGAACGAATTTTTAAAAATTAGCATTCATGCTCTAATCTAGCTGTCAAGAGTACCTACAAACATATGAGAAGAAGTGTGAGGAAATAGCTTCAGGCCCATCAGTGCTCATTGTGTCCATTACACAATTCTTGACTCATCCTTCTTAATAGCTAATAAATCTAACTCCTGAGGGAGGCTCAAAGCCAGTGGCCAGATTCTGGAAAAACTCTGGGAAATTCTTCCCTGATTATGATTCCCATAGGCAATTAAGTAAGCTCCAGGAAACCATGGTTAGCCATCATGCATCACTCGACTTGCTTAAGTACCCATTCCTACTTGCTTGACATGTTTCTATGTTCCTAGGGATGCAGAGTTGTACAGGACCAGAAAGGACTATTTTCACCCATTAGGCTAATCCTAAAGGTCACAGAATTCCTACTTCATTTCATTTCTCATGCCCTTCATAACCTTATCTGTCAAATATGTATCTTGAAATTGAACTCCCTCCCTGGGTGCGCTATTCTTTGTATTCACCAGCCTGTCTGTGATGGTGTTATAGCGTTATCATGCATGAACCTTGTCTTGTCTAAGCTTGAATCTATGCCTCTTTGTCCTGGAGATTGTGTTAATATTGAACACCCTTTTAATATTCATTTAAAATATTTGAATATTTTAATAACTTCAATAAGATCATCTCTAAACTGTCTTGTTTTCCAATATAAACGTCATAAGCACTCGTAAAGTGCCATGGGACTTTTTATTACATTAAAGATGCTGCTTTGGACCAGGTTTTGTTGTAGCGGGGCATCTAACGGTATCTCCCGTTAGTTAGTCTTGCCCCTGTACCCCTCAGCTCGAAACATGTTTCCCACAAAGTTGCTGAAAGTGCGAGCGGATAACGGTGCAGCGAGGGAAACGGGGCATCTGGGACCTGAGTGAACGGGGCAACCAACAGGGCATCTCCTTAACCAATCAGGTAGATAATAACAACAACAACTTGTATTTATATAGCGCCTTTAACGTAGTAAAACGTCCCAAGGTGCTGCACAGGAGTATTTTAAGACAACAAATTTGACACCGATCCACATAAGGATAAATTAGGGCAGGTGACCAAAAGCTTGGTCAAAGAGGTGGGTTTTAAGGAGCGTCTTAAAGGAGGAAAGAGAGGCGGAGAGGTTTAGGGAGGGAATTCCAGAGCTTAGGGCCTAGGCAACAGAAGGCACGGCCACCAAAGGTTGAGCGATTATAATCAGGGATGCTCAAGAGGGCAGAATTAGAGGAGCGCAGATATCTCGGAGGGGGGTTGTGGGGCTGAAGGAGATTACAGAGATAGGAAGGGGCGAGGCCATGGAGGGATTTGAAAACAAGGATGAGAATTTTGAAATCGAGGCGTTGCTTAACCGGGAGCCAATGTAGGTCAGCGAGCACAGGGGTGATGGGCGAACGGGACTTGGTGCGAGTTAGGACACGGGCAGCCGAGTTTTGGATGACCTCAAGTTTACGTAGGGTGGAATGTGGGAGGCCAGCCAGGAGTGCATTGGAATAGTCAGATAAGGTGGTTAAGAAGGCATACAGGATACTTGCCTTTATTGGCTAAGGCATAGAATATAAGAGCAGGGAGGTTATGCTTGAACTGTATAAAACACAAGTTAGGCCGCAGCTAGAATACTGCGTGCAGCTCTGGTCACCACGTTACAGGAAGGATGTGATTGCACTAGAGCGGGTGCAGAGGAGATTTACGAGGATGTTGCCTGGGCTGGGGAATTTTAGCTATGAGGACAGATTGAATAGGCTGGGGTTATTTTCTTTGGAACAGAGGAGGCTGAGGGGAGACCTAATTGGGGTGTATAAAATTATGAGGGGCCTAGATGGAGTGGATAGGAAGGACCTATTTCCCTTAGCAGAAGGGTCAATAACCAGGGGACATAGATTTAAAGTAATTGGTAGAAGGATTAGAGGGGAGTTGAGGGGAAATTTTTTCACCCAGAGGGTGGTGGGGGTCTGGAACTCACTGCCTGAAAGGGTGGTAGAGGCAGAAACCCTCATCACATGTAAAAAGTACTTGGATATGTACTTGAAGTGCCGTAACCTGCAGGGCTACGGACCAAGAGCTGGAAAGTGGGATTAGGGTGGATAGCTCTTTGTCGTCCGTCACGGACAAGATGGGCCGAATGGCCTCCATCTGCGCCGTAAATTTCTATGATTCTATGATAATCTGATTGAAGGATGGGGAAATAAACAGCGAAAGGGAGGGTGAATTAAAGGGGCTGAGTTCAATGTCAAATTAGGTACAGAAAGACAAATAAAGAGAGAGAAAGAAAGTTTGGATTGAGAGACAGAAAAAACAGGCAGAAAGGAAAAGTTAGAAAAAAAAATGCTAAACTTAAAATTTGAAGTTTTTTAAACCTCCCCGAAAAATTCAACACCTGGAGGAATGAGACTCCACACTTGTAATAGTTAATAGTTAATTTTCAGAGAGGCTGATTGGCAGTAATTAACAAATATCATGTTGTGAAAAGGGTACTTACCCTGCTAATAACTGGGCCTAAATATCTACGGTGAGTTTAGTTCGTCTCTACCGCGTAAATACAGCAACTTGGCGGCATTCAATACCTGTCAACGGTGAGGCAGACAGCGAGATCATTTTGGATAATCGCATTTAACCGGGCAGCTGCCCCCTCGCCTGGAGTTGCCGTACCGTTTTTCACATAAATGGAATTTTTTTTCTGACCAATGACATAATACAAATAAAGCAAGGAAATTAAAACAATTTCACATTAGGAAGAGTGTTGTCAATGAGTGGCTATCGAGCTGATTACAACACCTGATGCATCTAACATGACTCAGCCAAGCCATGCATGTAGGAGTTTTATTACATAGTATTTATAACACAGAAACAGGCCATTCGGCCCAACTGGTCCATGCCAGTGTTTATGCTCCACACCAGCCTCCTCCCACCCTACTTCCTCTAATCCCATCAACATATCCCTCTATTCCTTTCTCCCTCATGTGTTCATCTAGCTTCCTCTTATATGCATCTCTGCTATTCGGCTCAACTACTCCTTGTGGTAGCGAGTTCCACATTCTCACCACTCTCTGGGTAAAGAGGTTTCTTCTGAATTCCCGATTGGATTTATCAGTGACTGTCTTATAATTATGGCCCCTAGTTCTGGTCTCCCCCGCAAGTGGAAACGTTTTCTCCACGTCTACCCTATGAAAACCTTTCTTAATCTTAAAGACCTCTATCAGGTCACCCCTCAGCCTTCTCCTTTCTAGCGAGAAGAGCCCCATCCTGTTCAATCTTTCCTGATAGGTATAACCTCTCAGTTCTGGTATTACTATATTGCAGCTGTTGATTAATAGATGCATTTAAGGGGAAGCTAGATAAGTACATGAGGGAGAAAGGATTAGGAGCACATGTTGATATGGTGAGATAAAGTTAAGGTCGGATGAGGCTCATGTGGAACATAAAGACCCACGTAGACCTCTTGGGCCGAATGGCCTCTATGTGTGCTGTAAAATTCTATGTAATGTTCTGTCATTTCAATATTTACAAGATTTACAAGATGGAGTACTGTGTACAATTTTGGTCTCCTTACCTAAGGAAGGATATACTTGCCATAGAGGGAGTGCAACGAAGGTTCACCAGACTGATTCCTGGGATGGCGGGACTGTCGTATGAGAAGAGATTGAGTAAACTAGTCCTGTATTCTCTTGAATTCAGAAGAATGAGAGGGGATCTCATTGAAGCATACAAAATTATTACAGGGCTTGATAGGGTGGATGGTGGGAGAATGTTTCCCTTGGCTGGGGAGTCTAGAACCAGGGGCCACAGCCTCAGGATAAAGGGTAGGCCATTCAGGACTGAGATGAGAAGAAATTTCTTCACACAGAGGGTGGTGAATCTTTGCAATTCTCTACCCCAGAGGGCGGTGGAGGCTCAGTCATTGGGTATATTCAAAACAGAAGTCGATAGATTTCTGACTGGTAAGGGCATCAAGGGATATGGCGATAGGGCCGGTGAATGGAATTGAGGCAGAAGATCAGCCATGATCTCATTGAATGGCGGAGCAGGCTCGAAGGGCCGAATGGCCTACTCCTGCTCCTATTTCTTATGTTCTTATTTCATTTTTTTTTTGCCATTTAGCGTTCATGCTTCTTCTGGCCCCACAAAAATTCAGTGGCACCGCGGTTTCTGCTGCATCTTTGGAGTGGCCTGCAGTGGTCCCTTTAAGCACCAGCTTTACCTTTGTGTCTCTACCTAAAAATCGCGTCAGGATCCTACAAGCAGTGTAGGACCTCAATTGAAAAATTGAAGTAAAGCTCCCGCCTCTTTTGGGTGGGAATGCTGGCTGCCACTTCCGAGGCCTGCTCCGAGAATCGAGTTGGGTGGGAGGAAATTGCCCCCCAGTCCTTCCTCTATATATTCACTCTATCAAAGGTCTTCATTACTTTAAAAACCTTGATTAAATCCGCTCATAGCCTTCCCTGCTCTAGTGGAAGCAATCCCAGTATCTCAAGTCTCTCCTCATAACTGGAAACTTCCTTTCCCTGGGATCGTCCTGAATTTACTTTGTCTGCTTTTTATAGCTTTAATGTACATTTTATAATGGGGCCCAAAACATCATACAGTACTTGCATAACTAAATGGTTTGTACACATTTATCATTACTTCCTTACACTCACACTCTCAGGAAATTAGGTACTTGGTGGGAAAAATTCAGTTGGTTGCGCCTCCCGTTAGCGCCTTAAGAGGGCGCTAATGGGGCGCAAAGCAACTAGCACCCGGGCGCGACGATGTTTGCGCCGCTCACGAAATTAACTAGACATTTTGCGACGGCGCTAAACAGTACCGCCACGATCTCCTGCGCCGGCAGATCGTGACGTCAGTCGAGTGCGCAATGCCCCGGTAGCGCCCCAGAGCGGATATTGAGTGTCGCCCCCTGCCTTACCGCCTGCCGCTAGCAACAACAGGTTGAGGGGAGCGTTTTGCAGTCAGGAAGGGACTGGGGGAGCGCTATTTAAAGGCGACCGCTTCCTGCCTTTTTTTGTTGGCGACATTTTTGAACCACGCATTCTGAGAGAGAGAGAGAGACTTCTGGAGAGATTCAACGCTGTGTGAAGGAATTTTGGGTACTGAGCAGTACTTTGCAGGTTCATTTTGATTTGCCCTTCCTTGTATCGATTTAGAAGAGATTGTGGGGGCTGCACTCTGAGCTCTTTCCCTGGGCCTCTCCATTGTTATTTCCAGCAGATTTGATGTACAGGTCTCTCCAGGCCGAGATTCAAGGCTGCAATGAGTAGGATGTGGATGGAAAGCAAGATCAACCCTTCCCTTTCAGAACTGGCCGGGACCATTGTGTGTGTGTTCCATTGCTGACTGACATCACATGAGCTTCGCCAGCGCTCTGAGGTAGCGCCTCGCTCCTCGGCCTTTGCGCCTTAAGACAGATGTGTAGCGCCTGATTTAGCGCTGCAATCACCTCCAGGGGCGATAGAAGTCAAGTTTGCAGTCGGAGGCGATAATTAGTGCCAGGCGCTAATCTTTGCGCCCGGCCGATAATTGCGCCCCAAATGGGGCGATACTGAATTTTTCGCCTAGGTCTCTCTGTTCACCCACACTCTTCAGCGACTTTTCATTGAGCATATATTCACATTCTTTATGTTTTCTCCTAAAATGTATTACCTCACACTTACCCACATTAAATTAACTCTGCCACTTGTCTGCCCATTTTGCGAATTTGTCTGTCTTCTTGGTATGAACTGCTATGTCTATGTCTTCTGAATCTGTATATTCCTCCTAGGTCTTTGCCACACTCCTACTTTTTTGTCAAGCAGCAAATTTCGAGATTGCGTTGCCTATACCCAGGTCCAAATCATCTCCATATACAACAACAACAACTTGTATTTATATAGCGCCTTTAACGTAGTAAAACGTCCCAAGGCGCTGCACAGGAGTATTTTAAGACAAAAAATTTGACACCGATCCACATAAGGATAAATTAGGGCAGGTGACTGAAAGCTTGGTCAAGGAGCGTCTTAAAGGAGGAAAGAGAGGTGGAGAGGCGGACAGGTTTAGGCAGGGAATTCCAGAGCTTAGGGCCTAGGCAACAGAAGGCACGGCCACCAAAGGTTGAGCGATTATAATCAGGGATCTTTAAGAAGGCAGAATTAGAGGAGCGCAGATATCTCAGGGGGGTTGTGGGGCTGAAGGAGATTACAGAGACAGGAAGGGGTGAGGCCATGGAGGGATTTGAAAACAAGGATGAGAATTTTGAAATCGAGGCATTGCTTAACCAGGAGCCAATGTAGGTCAGCAAGCACAGGGGTGATGGGCGAACGGGACTTTTTGCGAGTTAGGACACGGGCAGCCGAGTTTTGAATGACCTCAAGTTTATGTAAGGTAGAATGTGGGAGGCCAGCCAGGAGTGCATTGGAATAGTCAAGTCTAGAGGTAACAAAGGCACTGAAAACACAGGTGGACCCAGCACCATCTTTGTTTGGGCCACACGGCCCCTTTAACGGGCTGCGCGGCCCATTCAAAATTCTGCGCGTGCGTGTTTTTTTACATTTAAAAGCCGGTGAGCCGGCTGCGCAGGAGCTCCAGAGCGGCCGTGCAGCTTAAAGGGAACATTGCCCAGCACTGACCGCTAGGGTATACCACTCGGAGCCTTTACCCTAACTGTCTCCTGCCAATTGTCCGACTTCTATCCCTGCTGCTACATCTCATACCATACACCTGAATTGTTCTAATAAGCTTCATGTGAGACACCTTATCGAATGCCTTCTGAAAGTTCACATACACTACATCTACTACATTCCTTTCATCTATCCAATCAATCACTTCTTCAAAAAACATTTATTATATTTGTCAGACATGACTTTAAAAATATCAACGCTGGCTGTCCTTGCAATACCCCGATGCTGTGTTAACCGTGGCTCTATCGAATGAGTTTCTGAAGTCTCTCCTCCAACTCTGTCACAATCTTGTATATAAAATAACTTATATTCATCAACTAAACGTGAACAGCACCACAGGTGATTTCCTAGGTGAAATGCATAGAAATTCTTGCATATTTTTATTTGTTCTTGCGATGTGGACAACACCAGTAAGGCAGCATTTATTGCCCACCCTTGGTTTCCCTGATGGCATTAATATTAGCCATATGGTGGAATCACATGCAGAGGTAGCACGTTCCTTTCCCTGAAGGACACTTGTGAGCCACTTGAGTTTTTACAACAATCCGGCAGCTTTCATGGTCATTCCTGCCCTCCCGTTGCTAGCCCACAAATTACCAGATTGATTGAGTTAGTCTTACAACTTACCATGGTGGGATTTCAGCTCATAACCTCTGGGCTGAAAGTGTCATAAATCACTCGGCAACCTACTCCCTGTACCACTATCTCCATCACACTTGATAACACTTCCATTGTTAACTCATTTCCTCTGATGAGCAACGTCATGGGAGAACTGCTAGTGGCTTTTCAAATTGACAATATGTGTTGTGATGGCAACATTTATTGGCAGAATCTTTTCTTTGTTTGCTGCAGCATGTGATGTCTGGTGTATTGTTTGCCTCCTTCAATATATTGATCGTCCTTCCACATTACATATCATGGGAAGTCATTGGCCACAGCCTGGCATGTGCAGCTCCAGACATGTCACTTGTACAACTCGCGGTGTTCTATTGCATGCGGCGCTCACTTATGTTGTGGGTCCCACTTTAATTAGCACAGCAATAAAGCAGACTGTAGCTTTGAGAATCGATCATACAGCACAGAAGGAGGCCATTCGGCCCATCGTGCCTGTGCCGGCTCTTTGTTAGAGCTATCCAACTCGTCCCACTCTCCCTGCTCTTTCCCATAGCCTGGTAATTCTTTTCCCTTCAAGTATGCATCCAATTCCCTTTTGAATGTTATGATAGAATCAGCTTCCACCACCCTTTCAGGCAGTATTAAGTTTCCCATTTTTCCACGAATATAAAGCATGCAATGAATCAGTGACTCCATATCAGGCTAGTGTTTACAAATGAGCTAAATGAGCCCTAACTTTTTTTTTGTGTATTATAAGCCAAGAAATACAGCACCTCCATGGGTAAATGCACTGTGTCACTTGATACTGAGCCAGAAGGTGTAAGAGCATCAATCACAGGCTTTTCAAGCTATCAAGTTAACTACTTTCATGGTCTGCACAAGCTCTGTTAACACGTTCTATGATTTCCAACAATTTTTATGCTTTAGTATAGTGTGCATAATTAAGAGCAGTTCACACCAAGTCTCCGGTAGTACTGCACCACCTCCAAGTTCCCCTCCAAGTCACACACCAGCCTGACTTGGAAGTATATCGCCGTTCCTTCATCGTCGCTGGGTCAAAATCCTGGAACTCCCTCCCTAACAGCACTGTGGGAGTACCTTCACCACACGGACTGCAGCGGTTCAAGAAGGCAGCTCACCACCACCTTCTCAAGGGCAACTAAGGATGGGCAATAAATGCTGGCCTTGCCAGCGACGCCCACATCCCATGAACGAATATAAAAAAAAACTCTGCTTGGCAAAACCAAATTTATTTTTTATTCACTGTCATTAGACATCAGTTGAAGCAACAGGAAAAAGACTCCAAGATCAATTGTCCTCAAACTGGAGCTTTATTTACAATATCCAGACAGCTGAGGGCAGCTTAAAGAATGAACTACAAAATTATTCACGTAACATATATTTTCCCATAGCGGTAAGTTTGGGGTGGGGCAAGTAGGTGGAATCTGGGAACACAAATACTTAAATGGGGTATATACTTCACAGATTTACATTTTAGCATAAAACATAGTTGTTAAATGTATTTCATTAAAGAATGTTAAATCACCATTGTACTTTCTTCCTGCTGTATTTACATAGCTTCTAAGGACTGTGTGAAGGTGGACTGCAACTCATTGGTAATCTTAAAGAAGCTAAGGTCCATTTAGATCCCACACAGATTTATTTATTGAACCACACACACACACACACACACACACACACACACGTGCATTTTTCTTTATA
This sequence comes from Squalus acanthias, assembly GCA_030390025.1. Classification (NCBI taxonomy): domain Eukaryota; kingdom Metazoa; phylum Chordata; class Chondrichthyes; order Squaliformes; family Squalidae; genus Squalus; species Squalus acanthias. Next base: position 112,123,728 of record CM059435.1, read on the forward strand.
TTTTCCTAAGTTATTTCAAAAATGTTTTCTTCCTTCTCTCTCTTAAATGTCTGCCCCGTATATCACGACCAGGATGAAGAGGACAAGTGACCTGTTCCCAGGCCTCCAGCAAAGTTGCTCTGAATTAGTTAAGAGGAGGTGCCCCGGGGCGATCCATCGACTTACACGGTTCCTTTTATGGTCAAATTATACCTCTCGGCTCTGTCTGGCATCTCCCCCCATTAGCACAATGGAGATCTCTGGTGCAGCAGCATCCTGCCACGATGTAATAGTGCCTTGGTGTCCTAGTCAACTGGGCCACAATGCCACTACTCCATTACATAGGTGTATTGTTCTCTTATCTGCCATTACTCCCAGCATAAACCTTTCAGTAGGACATAAAAACATAAGAAATAGGAGCAGGAGTGGGCCATTCAGCCCTTCGAGCCTGCTCCACCATTCAATGAGATCATGGCTGATCTTCTACCTCAACTCCATCTTTCCCGCACTATCCCCATATCCCTTGATTCCTTTAGTATCCAAAAATCTATCGATCTCTGTCTTGAATATACTCAACGACTGAGCCTCCACAGCCCTCTGGGGTAGAGAATTCCAAAGATTCACAACCCTTTGAAAAAATACTACGTATTTATACCAGTCAGTCTCACTTGATCACTTTCTTACTTGATGTCCAAGCCACATCACCTTGCTCCTATTTTTCCCTAATGGGTTAGTCATTTTTTAACTTGTCATTTTCTATGTCTGTCAACTGTCTTCTCTCAGTCTATTCCTAAGGTTTCTCCCTCGACAGTTACTTTCTCCTTTACAGCAATGCCATTGAAGTAGACACATTGCCCTCTTCTTTAATGTTAATCTTACATCTTACTAATTTTCTTTTCATTTGATCTCTAAGATTGGATTATTCTCCTATTGAAGGTTTATATTTTCCTTTCTCTGACTTTATTTAGTTTTGTTTGTAGTTTATCTTTCCCTTGTAGTGATCTGCCTCTATCCCTGCTGTTTTACAACAGCACCTCTAAAGTGCACAGAGCGCTGCGCAAAATTAAGAGAGAGTGCGGAGATTTGTGTGGACCCGTCTGTGCTGCATAACAGAATGCTGGCAATGTAGACTGCTGCCATAATAGCCGTGGAGGCCACACTCCAGATCATACTTAGGAGGGAACCAGGTCTCGTTAATGCTACCAACTGGTTGTCCATTGGCTATACAAAATTGGTAACAACCTTGAGATCCATAGAGATTATCAGTGATACCTATTTAGAACATAAGAACATAAGAAATAGGAGCAGGAGCAGGCCATTCGGCCCCTCGAGCCTGCTCCGTCATTTAATGAGATCATGGCTGATCCGATTTTGGCCTCAACTCCAGTTTCCTGCCCGCTCCCCATAACCCTTGACTCCCCTGTTGCTCATAAATCTGTCTATCTCAGCCTTGAATATATTCAATGACTCAGCTTCCACAGCTCTCTGGGGTAGAGAATTCCAAAGATTCACGACCCTCTGAGAGAAGAAATTCCTATTCCTACATTCACTATTGCTATGAACAACCACTTTAAAACGCCCAACTTAAAGCTTCCCAGAAATACAGCATCTCCATGGGTAAGTGCACTGCACCATTTGATGCTGAGCCAGAAGATGTAAGGTTTCGATCCTCGGTCTGTGTTGAGTTAGCTGGTCGTAGCTGGGGTAGAAGCAAAAGCTATATAACTGATCTCAGCACTCTGGGAAGGGGAGGAAAAAAAATCAACTGGAGTTCCCCTTCTTAATCACCCTGGGATGAGAGGGTTGTCCTATGAGGAGAGATTGAGTAGATTGGGCCTATATACTCTGGGAGTTTAGAAGAATGAGAGGTGATCTCATTGAAACATACAAGATTCTGAGGGGGATTGACAGGGTAGAAGCTGAGAGGCTCTTTCCCTTGGCTGAGAGCCTAGAACTAGGGGCATAGTCTCAGGATAAGAGATCGGCCATTTAAGACTGAGATGAGAAGGCATTTCTTCACTCAAAGGGTTGTGAATCTTTGGAATTCTCTATCCCAAAGGGCTGTGGATGCTGAATCGTTGAGTATATTCAAAGCTGAGATAGATAGAATTTTGGACTCTAGGGGGATCAAGGGGATATGGAGATCGGGCGGGAAAGTGGAGTTGAGGTCGAAGATCAGCCATGACCTTATTGAATGCTGGAGCAGGCTCGAGGGGCTGAATGGCCGACTCCTGCTCCTAATTCTTATGTTCTTATAATCATTATCCAGTGACTCGATATCCAATAATCCCTAATGGAAAGTATGTGTTTGGGAATGTTGGATATGGACATGATTGGGGCACTCCATGATGGAATAGCCTGCCAACAATCACTGTCCAGGTTCACACTTGAAGCGTGCCACTTGGGCAAGGCGCTGGTGGGTTGTCATTGCTTGTGAGTGTTGTCAGGAGGGGGCGTGGGAACTGGAGAAAAATGTTTTGAGGGAAAGTGTATGCACTTGCTTAGCCATTCATAGCATAGCAGAATAATCTGACAGTTACACAAATTAAGGTGTTTGATCATTTGGATCAAATATCTTTCATCTAAGTGCTTTTTCTACCTTCTCATTTGTTGCCACTTAACCAGAATATAGGACTACATTGACAGGCGGGCTCTGCAGAATAACCAGATTCCGAAGTCTTAAAATGTCCCTTTAGATTCTTCAATGCTACGTTGTTCATTGGATGAAATATAATTCAGTGCTACACAAGATTCACCATTTAACAGACAGATGTATAATTATCTACGATCCATTTGAAAGGTGGCATATTTGCTGAGTGTTTCCATTCATTTATAGTACATCTATGATCAACAGCTTTTGACCTCTTCTGCACACAACTATTCCCACAAAAAAAAAACGCCAACAAAAATTAAATTTGACATTTTTGGGGTGTAATTGCCCCAGCATCTGGTCATACTTGAGGTTCCGTCCCTCACACCAAATTACTACCTGCCGCTTGGGTTACTAAAGTGCGACGAATCTGAGGGTAAGCTTTGGATAAACTGATCTTTGATCACGATCTCAATGGCAGTGCATTTAAACATGATATTAACAATTTTAATGGGGGTGTGGGCGGGGGGCGGTGGGGGGGGAAATTAGTCAACAATCATGTTGCCTCAGGTCTCAACTGGCATAGACTGGAGTGACTGGGGGGAGGTGTCACTATCTTTCCAGTTGTACGAGCTGAATGTCGGGCTCTTGTGGCTGATCTTGGTCAGCAGGGTGTGTCGCTTGATGCTGGTTTCCGAATCCTCCTTCTTCAGCTTCTGGGTGATTTTGTGGCAGCAAGGGAAAAAATGGGCCACATCGCTCAGGAGGTGGCCACTGAAGAACATGTAGATCCATGGATTGCAGCAGCTGTTCAGACTGGCGAGCAGTATGGTGAGGGTAAACGCAGTGTCCGTGGAATCTGGAAAAAAAAAACACAGCCGCCACGGTTATTGATCTTTGGTTGGATCCCACTCTTATTAAAGGCTGGAAGAGATGAACACTGTCTAACTTGTCCATCTATCACTGCATCTGTTGCTGGGCCTGGCTGTCACTGTAACAGCTCGCCGACGTGGATATAACTCAGCGACGTCAAGTTATAGAAAACAAAAAGCATAACTTCAAATACTTAGGACTAGATCAACAGAAATAGAAGTTGAAAGGGGGAAGAAATTGGGTTGCTTTGCGCCTCTCGTTGGCACCCCCGGGGGGGGGCGCTAACTGGGGCGCAAATGCCCTGGCGCTCGGGCGCGGCGCGGCACCGCTAACGCCTCCCGCGAAATTCAGCAGGAGGCTAGCGGTGGCGGTAGCCAGTAGCGCCCAGCTTCGCTGGCTATGATGATGTCATCGCCGTGCGCAGCGCCCCGTTTGCGCCCCGGCCGCAAACTTCCCTCGCGCCCCCTGAACTATCGCCGGGCGATGGGACCGACAGGATCAGGGGGCGGTTTTGCAGCGGCAGCGGCGCTACTTAAAGGGCAGGTGCCGGGCAGCCATTTTTATTTTGGCCGACTGCCAGCACCTGCCCACCTTTAACATTTCTGGGCGGGGTGTCGGCCGCGATCGCTCAGCCCAGCACTCCTCTTGAGTGCCGGGCTGTTTCCACGGCACCCCGCTCCCCGGTGGTCTGGCAGGGCCCTGGTGCGCACAGCGCTAGGCCCCTCCCCTTTAATCGGGGGAGGAGGCCTGCAATGACGCGGCGCTACGTGCCGACGCGCGTGGCGCAGCCGCACGTAACGTCGCGACATTGAATAGTAGCGTCCCAAGAAGGAGGTGGAGCACTTCCGGTAGCACTCCACTTCCTTCTTGGGGCGCGACTACTGAATTTACGGGGGAGGATCGCTAACTTTTTTGGGGCGTTAAAATTAGCGTCCCAGTGACGTTAGCGCCTCTACCCAATTTTTCCCCCTAAGACTCCAATTTTCACTTTCAAATGGCAGCAATCACTTTTGTGAAGTGGCATTCACATTACAACTGTAGCAGCAATGTGAAGTTTCGCACCAGTGCTGCAGATATAGTGTAAGCTGAAACTGGAGAGGTTATACCTATCAGGAAGGATTGAACAGTCTGGGGCTCTTTCCTCTAGAAAAGAGAAGGCTGAGGGGTGACCTGATAGAGGTCTTTAAGATTATGAAAGGGTTTGATAGGGTAGATGTATAGATGTAGAATTTTCCACTTGTGGGGGGGGTGGGGGGAGTGCGAGGTGGTGGGGACCAAAACTAGGGGCCATCAATATGATAGTCACTAATAAATTCAATCAGAAATTCAGGAGAAACTTCTTTACCCAGAGAGTGATTAGAATGCGGAACAAGGAGTAGTTGAGGCGAGGAAGAGGAAACTAGATAAGCACATGAGGGAGAAAGGAATAAAAGGCTATGCTGAGGGGGTTAGATGAAGATGGGAGGGAGGAGGCTCGTGTTGAGCATTAACACCGGCATGGACCAGATGGGCCGAACGGCCTGTTTCTGTGCTGTAAATTCTATGTAATTCTATGCGTTGCACCGATGCTAAACTTGTAGTGTAATGCCTCGTAAAAGGATTCGGTTCTGAGTACTGGTGGGGGAGATGGTTCCTCTGGGGAGTACAACCAGAGCCAAGTCCGTGGCACCACGGGTGGCTCAGCTGTACAGAGGGCGAGGAAGAAGAGTGGGAGAGCAATAGTGGTAGGGGATTCGATAGTTAGGGGAGCAGACAGGCGTTTCTGCGGCCGCAGACGTGACTCCAGGATAGTATGTTGCCTCCCTGGTGCCAGGGTTAAGAATGTCTCTGAGCGGCTGCAGAACATTCTGAGGGGGGAGGGTGAACAACCAGAGATCGTGGTCCATATCGGTACCAACGACATAGGTAGAAAGAGGGATGAGGTCCTGCAGGCAGATTTCAGGGAGCTAGGAAAGATTAAAAAGCAGGACCTCAAAGGTAGTAATCTCTGGATCTCATGCGTGAGTGAGTATAGAAATAGGAGGATAGAGCAGATGAATGCGTGGCTGGAGAGATGGTGCAGGAGGGAGGGCTTCAGATTCCTGGGGTATTGGGTCTGGTTCTGGGGGAGGTGGGGCCTGTACAGGCCGGACGGGTTGCACCTCAACAGAGCCGGTACCGATATCCTCGTGGGGAGGTTTGCTAGTGCTGTTGGGGAAGTTTAAACTAATTTGGCAGCGGGATGGGAACCAGGATGTAACATTAGAAAGGGGAAATAAAGTGCTGGGAGAGGCAGCACTAAAGTTAGAAATGGTAAAGTATTCGGTGGGGTCAAACTAAGAGAGAATACAGAATAGTCTAAGTTGGGTTTACAGTGTATGTATGTGAACGCACGAAGCGTAGTAAACAAGGTAAGTGAGCTGCAGGCACAAATAGCCACATGGGAATATGATGTTGTGGCAATAACTGAGACCTGGCTCAAAAAAGGGCAGGATTGGGTATTAAATATTCCTGGTTATAAAGTGTTCAGGAAAGATAGGGAAGGAAAGATAGGAGGTGGTGTGGCAGTATTGGTTAAGGAGAATGTTACAGTGCTGGAGAGAGAGGATGTCCTGGAGGGGTCAAGGACAGAATCTATATGGCTAGAGTTAAGAAATAATAGAGGTGCCATTACACTACTAGGTGTATTCTATAGACCACCAAATAGTGGGAAAGATATGGAGGAGCAAATTTGCAGAGAAATTACAGAGAGGTACAAGAACTATAGAGTAGTAATAAAGGGGGACTTCAACTATCTTAATATAGACTGGGATCATAATAGTGTTAAGGGCAGAGAAGGAGAAGAACTTCTGAAGTGTGTTCAGGAAAACTTTCTTGATCAGTATGTTTCCGGCCCGACGAGGAAGGAGGCATTGCTGGATCTGGTTCTGGGGAATGAGGTAGATCAAGTGGAGCAAGTGTCAGTAGGTGAACATTTAGGGAACAGTGATCATAGTATTATAAGGTTTAGATTAGCAATGGAAAAGGACAGGAAGCAATCTAGAGTAAAAATGTTTAACTGGGGGTAGGCCAATTTCAGTGGGATGAGAACGGATCTGTCCCAGGTAAACTGGAATCAAAGATTGGCAGGCAAAACTGGAATGGAATAATGGGCTGCCAACATAAAAGGTAATCCAAAAGTCTTCTATAGGCATATAAATAGTAAAAGGGTAGTAAGAGAAGGGGTGGGGCCGATTAGGGACCAAAAAGGAGACCTACGTGTGGAGGCAGAGGGTATGGCTGAGGTACTAAACGAGTACTTTGCATCTGTCTTCACCAAGGAAGAGGATGCTGCCATAGACATAGTGAAGGAGGAGGTAGTGGAGATACTTGATAGGATAAAAATTGATAAAGAGGAAGTATTAGAAAGGCTGGCTGTACTTAAAGTAGATAAATCACCAGGAGCGGATGGGATGCATCCTAGGATGCTGAGGGAATTGAGGGCAGAAATCCCAGAGGTACTGGCCATAATATTCCAATCCTCCATAGATACGGGGTTGGTGCCAGAGGACTGGAGAATTGCAAATGTTACACCATTGTTCAAAAAAGGGTGTAAAGATAAACCCAGCAACTACAGGCCAGTCAGTTTAACCTCGGTAGTGGGGAAGCTTTTAGAAACAATAATCAGGGTCAAAATTAACAGTCACTTGGACAAGTGTGGATTAATTACGTAAAGCCAGCACGGATTTGTTAAAGGCAAATCGTGTTTAACCAACTTGATTTAGTTCTATGATGAGGTAACAGAGGGTTGATGAGGGCAATGCAGTTGACGTAGTGTACATGGATTTCCAAAAGGCGTTTGACAAAGTGCCACATAATAGGCTTGCCAGCAAAGTTGAAGCTCATAAATAAAAGGGACAGTGGCAGTATGGATACAAAATTGGCTAAGTGAAAGGAAACAGAGAGTAGTGGTGAACGGTTGTTTTTTCGGACTGGAGGAAGGTATACAGTGGTGTTCCCCAGGGGTCAGTTCTAGGACCACTGCTTTTCTTGATATATATTAATGACTTGGACATGGGTGCACAGGGCACAATTTCAAAATTTGCAGTTGACACAAAACTTGGAAGTATAGTGAACAGTGAGGAGGAGAGTGATAGACTTCAAGAGGACATAGACAGGCTGGTGAAATGGGCGGACACATGGCAGATTAAATTTAATGCAGAAAAGTGTGAAGTGATACATTTTGGTAGAAAGAATGGGGAGAGGACATATAAACTAAATGGTACAATCCTAATGGGGGTGTATGAACAGAGAGACCTGGGGGTATGTGTGCACAAATCGTTGAAGGTGGCAGAGCAGGTTGAGAAAGCAGTTAAAAAGGCTTACAGGATCCTGGGCTTCATAAATAGATGTATAGAGTACAAAAGTGTGGAAATGATGATGAACATGTAAAAAACACTGGTTCGGCCCCAACTGGAGTACTGTGTCCAATTCTGGGCACCACACTTTAGGAAGGATGTGAAGGCCTTAGAGAAGGTGCAGAAAAGATTTACGAGAATGATTCCAGGAATGAAGGACTTCAGTTACGATGATAGACTGGAGAAGCTGAGGTTGTTCTCCATGGAGCAGAGAAAATTAAGAGGAGATTTGATAGAGGTGTTCAAAATCATGAGGGGTCTAGACAGAGTAGATAGAGAGAAACTGTTCCCATTGGCAGAAGGGTCGAGAACCAGAGGACACAGATTTAAGGTGATTGGCAAAAGAACCAAAGGCGACGTAAGAAAAAACTTTTTTACGCAGCGAGTGGTTAAGATCTGGAATGCACTGCCTGAAAGGGTGGTGGAGGCAGACTCAATCTTATCTTTCAAAAGGGAGTTGGATAAGTATCTGAAGGAAAAAAATTTGCAGGGCTACGGGGAAAGGGCGGGGGAGTAGGACTAGCTGAGGTGCTCTTGCAGAGAGCCGGCACAGGCTCGACAGGCCGAAATGGCCTTCTTCCGTGCTGTAACCATTCTATGATTCTATGATTCTATGATGTGTTTGAAACATGCCTGGAATTCAAATAGTGCTTGTGCCGGACTTCGCCCATGGCTCGACGAGTTTGTTCAGTGAGTAGCCGAGACATACAGACCAGGAAGGTCCGTGGTTCAAGCTCCAGTCTGCAATGGAAACACTCAGCTGGTCAGTTAGCATCTGTGGAGAGAAAAAGACAAGTTAACATTTCAGGTGCGAACACTTCTGACGAAGGGTCCAATCCTGTCTGTTAACTTGTCTGTTCTCTGCGTATGCTGAGTTACCTGTTCTCAGCCAGGGAGAGGGGATAGGATGCTACAATTGGCCTCAACACCCCAGTGGTAAGGACAGTAAAATCAGCTAAAGCTCCCATTCATGATCGCTAGCCTGTGACACCTACTGGAAGTGCAAATATGTGGATGTTCGATGAGGACAGGAAAAGGCTCAGCTATGACGCTCCCCTGATATTCACTGTCAAAGTTCACACACGATTTCACAAATTTCCCCTGGCTGGGGAGTCTAGAACTAGGGGTTCACGGTCTCAGAATAATGGGTAGGCCATTTAGGACTGAGATGAGGAGAATTTCTTCACTCAGAGGGTGGTGAATCTTTGGAATTCTCTACCCCAGAGGGCTGTGGCGGCTCAGTCGTTGAGTATATTCAAGACAGAGATTGATAGATTTTTGGATACTAAGGGAATCAAGGGATATGGGGATAGTGCGGGCAGGTGGAGTTGAGGTAGAAGATCAGCCATGATCTTATTGAATGGCGGTGCAGACTTCAAGGCCCAAATGGCCTACTCCTGCTCCCATTTCTTATAGCTGGAGAACTCCAGTCAGTAGTTGATGCTTTCAGGAGAGAAAAGAATCATTAAAAAAAGTTGCCTGTGCTCAATAGAAGCACTAAACTATGTGTGCAACCTGGTGAAAATGTTGCCCTTCCTTCTCTAATTGGCGTAGATGGTACGACACAGGCTAGTAAGCACTGGGCTGGTTGAAACCGGGGCAGAGATTCCATTGAAAGTACTGGGACTACATTTGCTGTTTCTCCTTCAGTCTACTTTGTTTCATATTACATGTAGGAAGCAATAGACTAACTCAGCAGTTAGTTCAACAGTGCAGATTTAACCCTTGAAGTGCCAGTGGCTTTTGGGCCACTCCAATCTCCCTAGGCCAGCAATATATATTTTTTTAAATTTTCAAGTCATACCACTGTATATGTGGACAAACCTAATATTATAATAATGAAGCAACGCAGATGTCAAAAGTAGCTTCATTGCTGCATTCACTCGCGTATATAAGCCATGCTTCGTTACAACAAAACAAAAGTGGTTTGCGTTTGGAATCAAGCCTTTATGCAAGTTAATACAGGAATAAAAGAAAACCCGCATTTATATAGCGCCTTTCATGTACCCAAGACATCCCAAAATGCTCCATAGCTTGAAATGCATTTGCCGTTATTATGTAGACAACTGCAGCAGTCATTTTTTGCACACAGCAAGATCCCGCAAACAACGAATGACCAGCTCATCTGATGTTGTTGGTTGAGGAATTAATATTGGCAGGACACCAGGAGAACTTCTTTGAATGCTGCCACAGGATCGTTTACATCCACCCGAACGTCGCATCTGAAAGACGGCAGCTGTGACAATGCAGCACTCCCTCGGTACTGCACTGAAGTGCCAGCCTGCGCTCAAGTCCTCAAACGGGACTTTGAACTCATAGCTTTCTGACTAGGAGGTGAGAGTGCTACCACTTGAGCCAAACTGATACCTGTTGCTTAATTACTGTAATAGGATTGTTTTTCCTGGGGAGGGATCACATTTGCAGGGGCAACATAGATGTGCCTCATATGGCATGGCAGCATTAACCTAAACCACAAAATAAAGACTTAAAAATGCCACTATAAATAAAAATAATAACGTTGCAAACACTTCTGCTCAACTTGTGTTCTCTCCCTATTCTCGTTCTTCTATTTTCACTTTATATCTAATATACCTCATTCCATTTATTTTTCCTTTAAAAAAAATTGCACTTAAGTATTTGTCTCAATCTGTATTTTTTTCTACCTCCCAAACTGAACCCTCAAAGTAATTGGCCCCGGATTGACTGAAAATTAGCTCCAAAATCCCACAAAACTGAAGATTGGCATGACGTGATGTTAACTTTGAATGTAATTCTTTTGTGTCAAACTGACAGCATGACTGAAGCTATCTTGTCCATGATTCCAATGCCCCAACTCTACCTAGACAATACAGCTCATCTGTAGAATAGTAAGGGCTTAATCATAGAATCAAAAAGTCGAATAGCACAGAAGGAGGCCATTCCGCCCAACACTTTGAAAAGCTATCCAATTAGTTCTCACTCCTCCGCTCTTTCCCCATAGCCCTGCAATTTTTTTACTTTTCATATTTATCCAGTTCCCTTTGAAAGTTACTATTGAATCTGATTCTACCACCCTTTCAGGCAGCGCATTAATAATAATAATATATAAGGATGGAAAAGCAGATGTAGCATTATAAAACTCTAATAGTTACTATGCATAAAACGATCATATTAGGTTTTGAGTCAAACTTTTAATGAAAAAAAAATTGTTAAAGTTTATTGGGAAAAAATAACAGAAATGTTACCAGAAAAATGTCAGAGTTGCCAGCAATCTTTGCTTATAAAGCTGAGCAATTGCAAACTTCTTTCCCACTTATACTGAGGTATGAATTCCTAGCAAACATGTGTTTTCAATATCATCCAAAATAAGCATCAGTATAATCGGATGGGACTTTAATGAGGTTGGAAAAAAAATTAAAGTTCCCATTCCAAATGGGGGGTGGTGGGGAGCGGGGAAGAACCGTAGCATACATTATATGCAAGAACTGGTACTGTTGTTGAAATCAGCTCTATTATTTCAAGATGCAATTCTTTTGTGATACTGGGTCTGAACTTGTTGTGATGGGATTAATGCTTGCATTGCAGAAAATTTAACAAATAGAAACTTATCTGAATCAGATTATTGGACAAAGTAGATCAAACACCCTCGCAGGCCATAAAAACACGCTCAGATGTTGCAGCTGCAGCTTACCATGAGTATTGGGGGTGATTACTGTCGTCTTTTGAGTAAAGTGTTCTCACTGGAACCGGCATGTAAATCCTGAAAATGTAGCTATTCTGAATAAACCTGATTGTAATATCTTCCCCTGTCTGCAGGGAATGCGAGAGAAAGATAGAAGAAGGCGAGCGTGATCATACACTATTATTGTAAAATTTGCATGCTTTTTTCGATAACGCTGCAAACCTATTGTCACGTTTGCCATTTGTCCCTGCATCCCCACAGCACTGTCTCGTTGTTCTTTTTAATTCCACCAACTCACTCGCCCACATTTTAATACTTGCAGCTATAATAGGTCAATAACCAGGGGGCATAGATTTAAAGTAATTGGTGGAAGGATTTGAGGGGAGTTGAGGAGAACATTTTTCACCCAGAGGGTGGTGGGGGTCTGGAACTCACTGTCTGAAAGGGTGGTAGAGGCAGAAACCCTCATCGCATTTAAAAAGTACTTGGATATGCACTTGAAGTGCCGTAACCTACAGGGCTACGGACCAAGAGCTGGAAAGTGGGATTAGGCTGGAGAGCTCTTTCTCGGCCAGCACAGACCCGATGGGCTGAATGGCCTCCTTCTATGATTCTATGATAACTATCAGGAAAGACTGAACAGGTTGGGGCTCTTTTCGCTAGAAAGGAGAAGGTTGAGCGGTGATCTGATAGAGGTCTTTAAGATTATGAAGGGGCTCGATTGGGTAGACGTAAAGAAGATGTTTCCACTTGTGGGGGAGTCCAGACTAGGGGCCATAAATATAAGATAGTCACTAATAAATCCAATAGGGAAAGTCAGGAGAAACTTCTTTACCCAGAGAGTGGCTAGAATGTGGAACTCACTACCACTTGTAGGTGCAGCAATTTGCTAGATGCATTTGAGGGGAAACTAGATAAGTACATAAGGAAGAAGGAAATAGAAGGATATGTTGATAGGGTTAGATTAGGTAGAGTGGGAAGAGACTCGTGTGGAGCATAAACACCGGCATCGTTGGGCCGAATAGCCTGTTTCTGTGCTGTTAATTCTACGTAATACTTCGTTCCGCATTGCCTCAGGTGAATTTTGTGCTCATTGAGGTGCTGCAGATCAGTGCTGGGAGTGGAACATGTTTCCACTTCTGTCACCCAGTGTCAGCATCAAGTGCAAAGTCGTCCCAGGTCAGGCAGCAGTACAATCAGCTGGAGAACATAATTTGCTTCACTCTGCCACAACAGTGCCCCATACTTCAGTACTGTGAATTTTTCTCACTCCCCACACAAGCTAGGCTTTTGGCCTTTCTCAGTGAGGTAGAACCTGGATGTTTACAGCGCAGAAGGAGGCCATTCGGCCCATCATGCCTACACGGCTCTTTGGTATCCAATTAATCCCACTCCCCTGGCTCTTTCCCTGTTGCCCGGTAATTTTTTTCCCTTCAATTTTTTATCCATTTCTCTTTTGAATGTTACTACTGAATCTGCCTCCACCATCCTTTCAGGCAGTGCCTTCCAGATCACAGCAACTCGCTGTGTAAAAAAATGTTTCCTTGTTCCTTTGCCAATCACTTTAAATCTGTGTCCTCTGGTCACTGACCCTTCTGCCACCGGAAGCAGTTTCTCCTTATTTACTCTCTCAAAACCCTTCACAATTTTGAACACCTCGATCAAATCTCCTCTTAACCTTCTCTGCTGTAAGGAGCTCAACCCCAGCTTCTCCAGTCTCTCCACATAACTGAAGTCCCTCATCCTTAGTACCATTCTAGTAAAGCTCTTCTGCACCCTCTCCAAGACCTTGACATCCTTCCTAAAGTTGAATGACTTTTTCTTGCATCCCAGCATAGTTGCACCAGGCTGAATGGCCTCCTTTTGTGCTCAAACGTCTAGGTTCTATCTCACTGAGACTAGGTAAACCGAACAGAACTTTTCATTTGCACCTGTTCTATCTATTAATTCTTCAAGTTCTTTTCCACTGGTGCTTGTTTTACACTATCAGTATGTGATTTTCCTCTTGGTCCTTTTCCTGTCCTGATTAGCTTATATGCCTTCTTCACAAATATTCCGTTAATGAATTCCCTCACTTGTCAGTGTTGGTATGAGCTGAACCTATTTCCTAAGGACCTCATCATTAAACTAATTTTGTTTTAAAAACAATCATCTTTGTAATAAGGTAGTGTAGTGGATAAAGTGGAGTGATGTTAACTGCGTAGGCTTTTATAATTAATATATTATGGACTTCTGTTCAGAAAATAAAGCAAGACTTGTATTTATATCGTGCCTTTCATGACCTCAGGATGTCCCAACGTGCTTTACAACAACAACAACAACTTGTATTTATATAGCGCCTTTAACGTAGTAAAACAGCCAATGAAGTACTTTATAAGTGTAGTCACTGTTCTAATTTAGGAAACTCGGCAGCCAATTTGCGCACAGCAAGCTCCCACAAACAGCAATGTGATAATGACCAGATCATCTGTTTTACTGATTTTGGTTGAGGGATAAATATTGGCCAGAACCAGGGAGAACTCTCCTGCTCTTCTTCAAATTAGTGCCGTGGGATCTTTTACGTCCACCTGAGAAGAAAGACGGGACCTCGGTTTAACGTCTCGTCCGAAAGACGGAACCTCCGACAGTGCAGCGCTCCCTCAGCACTGCACTGGGAGCGTCAGCCTAGATTTTTGTGCTCAAGTCTCTGGAGTGGGGCTTGAACCCACAACCTTCTGACTCAGAGGCGAGGAGTGCTCCCACAGGGAATTCTTCTATCCCTTCTTTTGTACCATCATTTAAGAATATTGTGTCTAAATAATAAACTTTCTGTTTCATGAGATACAGACTGTTTTTATTTTCATTAAATATTCTGATTAAATGGAATTATCAAGTTTCACTAGATCTTCCTTAATGTCCTGTGTCTGCAACAAGCACAGCATAATCCGTACACACAGGCTGATCGCTGGACAACGTCCACCCACTTGATTTACTCGACCCAAATTTACTGGTGTTGAGTATTTTATTGACGTGTCTACTGGTGCCAGACGCAGCCATCAATTATGTTAATTAATAGAAGTAGCGCTATGTTGCAAATTACATGTATTGGCAAGTCACAAAAATCACCATTTAACCAGCACTTTTTCATACAAAGGGTTAGGTTAAAATTACCCCCTCTCTTTCAGGATGGTCGCTATTATCTTACTCACAGCTGGCATCACGTTCACAGGTTTACAGTTCCTTGGGTTGTCTATCTGGCCCGTTTTTATAACTTGGTACCGTGCTTGCCTCACTCCTGTCTCTTGCTCCAAGTCCCACCTTCAGCAATCCCCGTAAAAGATTCATCAGCATGTGACTGATTTCATTTCCCACCTCCTGGAACATTTTATCATTCACACAAAGGGTAGTGGAAAGCTGGAATTCTCCGCCCCAAAAGGCTGTGGACGTAGGGACAATTGGCGCTTTCAAGACCGAGATGGATAGATGTTTGTTGGGTAAGGGCATCAAGGGATACGGAGCTAAGGCGGGTAAATGGAGTTTGGGGGACAGATCAGCCACGGACTAATTGAATGCGAACAGGCTCGAGGGGCTGAGTGCCCTACTCCTGTTCTTGTGTCCCTGGTTTCACCAATTAATTGTGATCAACTTTAATAAAAATATTTGCATAGATTATTTATACATATGAAATGATGGTTCAGATGGCCATTAACGGACCAGTTAAACTGCAGATTCTGCATTGACACAATACAACTGTGATTTCAAGCCACTATGTTGAGGGGAGGCGGCTTCAGATTTTGGCAGGGTGGGTGTGAGATTCCATCGAGGAGGGAGACTAACTTTGCTTAGGCTTCCCACGGACTGCAGTATAACCGCAACTGGTGTGAAACCATCTTTTCAAACGTTAAAAAGCAAGGCGCAGAAAGATCCCAGACATCCTTAATATTAATAAAGAACCAACAGGACAGCCTTCTCTTCACTAATATTGGCCAGCACCCTGCGCATGCATTTAATTACACAGGCATAGACTTCTTCAGTGCAATACAGAGTGCTGCGGAGCCACCAGTATAACTCTCATGTGGCCAGCTTGCACTGCTCTAAAGCAGGTACCAGTATCAAGCAGTGCCCGCAGTATAAAGGGTCCAATATGTGCTTTAACCCTTATTTTTCTTCCTGTTATTGGAATTCTTTATTCTCATTGGATTAAAAAAAACTAGCTATAAAATAAATCAATAGGAACAAAACATTCCTCTCCGGCATAGGTGGGTAACAAACAAATTTGATTTGTAGCAACTTGAGCAAAGGTCTGTCATCAATTTCAATATAACACAGTCCATTATTTAATATAATTATTTATGAAATGTACATGATTAAAAGTTTTCTCTTATACCATTGTACTTACCAATATTATTTTAAGGATGTTGGGACTGTTCAGTTTAAATCTGTCCATTATTAATGACTATATTGAAATGCAACTTCAGTGCAGGAATTTAGATCTAATTATCAGCTAATGGTTTTCACAAGCTAATCTTCATTTGTCAGCTGTGGCTCAGTAGGTAGCACACTCACTCTCTGAGTTCTAGAATGGTTGTGGGTTCAAGTCCCACTCCATAGAACTTGAGCACATAAATCTAGGCTGACACTCCAGTGCAGTACTGAGGGAGTGCTGCACTGTCAGAGGTGCTGTCTTTCGGATGAGATGTTAAACTGAGGTCCCGTCTGGTCTCTCAGGTGGACGTAAAAGATCCCATGGGCACTATTTCGACAGAAGAGCAGGGGAGTTCTCCCCGGTGCCCTGGGCCGATATTTATCCCTCAATCAACATCAGGAAAAACAGATTATCTGGTCATTATCACATTGTTGTTTGTGGGAGCTTGCTGTGCGCAAATTGGCTGCCGCGTTTCCCACATTACAACAGTGACTGCACTCCAAAAGTACCTCATTGGCTGTAAAAGCGCTTTGAGACGTCCGGTGGTCGTGCAGGCGCTATATAAAGGCAAGTCTTTCTTTCATTTAAAGTGGAAAAATGGCCCAACTTCGATATAGCAAAAGAACTCTTGACTTAAGTTAAAATGATGAGAACCTTAACTTAGTTATATTCGCAACTAATATTATGCTAGCTATATAATCGGGCCACTTTGCCCGATACAAGTAGGAAACGTTTAATCTGTCCCGTTTAGAGAAAAATTCTGTATTTCAGCGCAGAATGGGAATTGTCTCTTTAAATGTCTAGAATGCACCTACCATCCTTCGGAGCTTTGTGGTCCCACACCGACCACATCTGGACGGTGAAGAAAGGAGCCCAGCACACCACATAAGCCAGCACAATCACCAAAGTCATTTTCACAGTTCGGATCTTGGCTTTGGAGATCGTTTTCACGTTGTTGACACCAGAGGTGATCAGGCCGTTCTTGAAGGAGGTCTCAGACGACGCGTTACTGGTCTTGTATTTGATGTTCTTGAAGATGTTGTAGCAGATGCAAGTGTAGCACGCCACCATGGTGAGGACGGGGATGATAAATACGCTGACGGTAATCCAGCTGATGTACGCCTTAATGCCCCAGGGCAAGATAAAGTTTGCCCAACAATCGTAGACCCCAGACCCCTTCTCGATCTCCCTCAGCGAGAAGATGAAGGACTGAGGGGCGCTCAGGAAGAAACTGCCCACCCAGGTACCGATGATCATCATATAGGACCTCTTGGTGGGCTGCTGGAGGGTTTTCAGTGGGTGGCAGATGGCGATGTAGCGGTCTATCGACATCATGACCATCATGTAAGTGGATGCAAACATGCCGAAAACTTGGAGATGTTTGACGATCCGGCAGAGGAAGTCGGGGCCGTTAAACCTGTAGGTGACGTCCCAGATGAACTGGGGCAGGACCTGAAACACGGCGACCACCAGGTCGGCCAGGCTCAGGTGCTTGATGAAGAGATGCATCCGAGACATCTTCTTCTTGGTCTTGTACAAAGCCAAGAGCACGGCCAGGTTTCCAATGACAGCCACCAGGAAGATGATGCCCAGCACCGAGATCTCGGTCTTGGCTAAGTTCTCGTTTCTCCCAAAGGGGTCGGTGTGGTTGGCAGAACTCCGATTCTGGTTGGAACCTTCCGATGCCGCGACTGAGAAAGAAGGATTGGATTCGGTGAAGTTCGAGGCGGAGAGGTCCGGTTCTGTGCTCGGAGATAACTGCATCGTGGAACCTCGGTTGAATGTCACAACCTTGCAGAACGGCCAAGTTGCTCCTTGGGCGGATGGGAGAGCAGGCTAGACCTGGTGACCCGAGGCGAACAAGGAGAAGGGGCTTTCAGATAAATCTGCTGGACCAGTGAGCCTCGTCGACTCATCTCTTCAAGAAGAATTCCACTCCTGGGGACGTTAGCAATCAATCAGATTGCATCACCATGCAACTCCCACTTTACCAAAAGCTATGTTTAAAAAAACCAAATGTAGGTGGTTCTTCAGAAGTGGCTTTGCAGAGGTTGTTTTGTACGGGAGAGCTTTATTAATATTTCTCTTGAAGCAATGTCATGTAATTATTTTTTTTAATCAAGGAACTAATGAATAGTATACAGGCGATTAAATTTTTAGTGCGTGTGTTTTTAAATACTGAATATATTTTAAACAATTCCAACCTTAGCTCCAGATGGCCCGCCGAAAGAGACAAACAAATACTATGGTAAATAAGGACAATCGCCCACCAGTCACAGAATGACCCTGGGATGTTTATCGTCAGTTTCCCAGACAGGAAATAGTTTAAATATTTGGCGAAACATTGCTTTCCACACCCAACGACTCAATGCCTCGACTAAAATCCAGAGTGGGGCTTCCAACCCAGGTGTGAAAGCAGATGAATCTCCCATCTACACGACATTTCTGTGTGTGTTGCATTAAAGAAAGATTTGCATTTACGACCTTAGGAGCTCCCAAAACGCTTTACAGCCAATGAAGTACTTTTTGAAGTGTAGTCTCTGTTGTAATGTAGGAAACGCGGCAGCCTATTTGCGCACAGCAAGCTCCCACAAACAACAATGTGATAATGACCAGATCATTTGTTATGTTGATTGAGGGATAAATATTGGCCCCAGGACACCGGGGATAACTCCCCTGCTCTTCTTCCAAATAGTGCCATGGGATCTTTTACGTCCACCTGACGGGGCCTCGGTTTAACATCTCATCTGAAGGACGGCACCTCTGACAGTGCAGCACTCCCTCAGCACTGCAGTGGAGTGTCAGCCTAGGTTTATGGCACTGTAGTCAGCTGTGGCTCAGTGGGTAGCACACTCACCTCTGAGTCAGAAGGTTGTGGGTTCAAGCCCCCCTCCAGGGACTTGAGCACATAAATCTAGGCTGACACTCCAGTGCAGTGCTGAGGGAGGGCTGCACTGTCAGAGGTGCCGTCCTTCAGATGAGATGTTAAACCAAGGCCCTGTCTGCTCTCTCAGGTGCAGGTAAAAGAAGATCCCATGGCACTATTTTGAAGAAGAGCAGGGGAGTTATCCCCGGTGTCCTGGGGCCAATATTTATCCCTTAACCGACATAACAAATTATCTGGTCATTATCACATTGCTGTTTGTGGGAGCTTGCTGTGCGCAAATTGGCTGCCGCGTTTCCCACATTACAACAGTGACTGCACTCCAAATTAGTACTTCATTGGCTGTAAAGCGCTTTGAGGTGTCCGGTGGTTGTGAAAGGCCTATATAAATGCAAGTCTTTCTTTTTGGAGTGGGACCAGAACCCACAACCTTCTGACTCAGAGGCGAGTGTGCTACCCACTGAGCCACAAATTACTCCTGTGATCTTTGAAGGAAACTTTCGACGCAAAAAGAAACAAATGCATCAGCAGAACTTTGTCCGCCTTTTTGAATGTCTGGATATACCCTGTCAGGGATTTAATAGAAAGCTTAAGAACAGCAATGCTGGACTCGCCCCGGTTTCCCGTGAGCTGTGCCCGGGCATTACCCCGATTGATTAATACAATACCGCTGGATTTTGACCCCTTTGGCCTATAAATTTTTTCCCCCAATGTAAAATACAGACGATTCCCGCCCCTTCCATTGAATCAAAATGAATTGAAATACAGTCATTATCAATTATCAATTAAGTAAAACTTTTTGGGGGTTATAAAAAGTTTCTTTTCTGAGCCAGTTTGAGGAGAAAGCTTTGCAGCGATGTTGCAAACCTTTATACAAGCCACGCACGTTTATTTCGATATCAATAGGGAACAGCGCTGGTAATCTCCCCAAATCCGTGCAGTGGGATCGAGGAAACACTTTCACAACCCTCTGGTGCGTATTGATAGCGAAATCGTAAACCCCTTGATTCGTTAAGCGGCACTCAAAGAAATGTGATAGACCCCAAAAATCTGCGGAAGTTACTTTCGCAGCTGTCGACAGTCTGGCTGACTTTGAATCGTTCACTGATCAATGTTTGCTGAAACTGGTCGCAGACATGGGCTAAATGCACCAGAGGTTCCCGTGGTATGGATTCGGCTGACCCCCAAATACACTGAAACCCCTCGGGCTGGGCTGGCTCTTGCTGCAGAGGGTGCTTTTAAATGAGAACAAAGTGAGGTCCCCTCCTGCCAAAATTGTGAAGTGCACTTGTGAATCTAGACTGTGTCCCAACAAAGTGCCATCAGAGTCTTTGGGCTGGATTTTGATACTGGGGCGGGTTGGGGTCGTGCCATCCGCATTTCGTGTTATCCACCCGACTGCAATTGGATGTGGGAGATTGATGCAATTTTCACTTAATTGGGCAATTGAGTTCCAGCATGTGGGAACCCATGAACCAATTAGTGGTTTCAGTCTGAAAGTCGCCTCTGATGATGTCATCATTGTTGGTGCATTGCAGGTCAGAGACTGCCTGGCTGTTGCTGTGAGAGGACCTGGATGCAAAATTGAGGAGAGAGAGAGAGAATTTTTTTTCCATCCAGGTCCTCTCACAGCAAAGGCCAGGCAGTCTCTGGAGACATTCAATGCAGCAGCATCAGAGGCGACTTTCAGACCTAATACTACTACTACCTTCATCACATCTCCATTGTAATAGTGGACCTGCAGCTGATACTCAGCTATCCACTTGTGCTCCCGCCAGGTTTCACTGGCGTGTTTCACACCAGGCGTACTTCACGTCGGAAAAGGGTTAAACTAGCTAAAACGTTTCAAAATGGCATTGCAGAGCCAATTTAGGGATTGTTAAGGGCTTTAATGGCCTCTCCCGCCTCTTGGAGGCGGGATGGAGTCGGGAACCCCGCGACCGATTTTGTCAAAATTGCGTGGAGGCGGAATGGAGTCGGGATGGGGTCGGGACCCCCGAATCTGCAACTTTAACCCCCCACATGCCTCCAAACCCGACTCCACGGGTCATTGAAAATCCAGCCCTTTAGGTGGCTTTAACAAGAATCCGGTCTTGGGATGTGGGCATCGCTGGCAAGGCCAGCATTTATTGCCCATCCCCTAGTTACCATTGAGAAGGTGGTGGTGAGCCGCCTTCTGCAGTCTGTGTGGTGAAGGTACTCCCACAGTGCTGTCAGGGAGGGAGTTCCAGGATTTTGACCCAGCGACGATGAAGGAACGGCGATATACTTCAAAGTCAGGATGGTGTGTGACTTAGAGGGGAACTTGGAGGTGATGGTGTTCCCATTCTGGGAGTTACTTTTTAGGGTAATATTTTAAAGGGAGGTTGTAATTAAAGCTCCGGATGGGGGCGAGTGTGCTGTGATTTAACAACAACAACAACTTGTATTTATATAGCGCCTTTAACGTAGTAAAATGTCCCAAGGCGCTGCACAGGAATATAATAAGACAAAAAATTTGACACCGATCCACATAAGGAGAAATTAGGGCAGGTGACCAAAAGCTTGGTTAAAGAGGTAGGTTTTAAGGAGCGTCTTAAAGGAGGAAAGAGAGGTAGAGAGGCGGAGAGGTTTAGGGAGGGAATTCCAGAGCTTAGGGCCTAGGCAACAGAAGGCACAGCCACCAATGATTGAGCGATTATAATCAGGGATGCTCAAGAGGGCAGAATTAGAGGAGCGCAGATAGAAACATAGAAAACATAGAAACTAGGAGCAGGAGTAGGCCATTCGGCCCGTCGAGCCTGCTCCACCATTCAATACGATCATGGCTGATCATCCAAATCCAGTACCCTGTCCCTGCTTTCTCGCACAGAATCCCCATCGAGCTTGCACTGACTCATATCCCACCCTATCCCCGTAACACCACGTATTTAATTCCCCCTAACATCTCCCATCCTATCCCTGTAACCCCACATATTTAATCCCCCCCTAACACTAAGGGTCAATTTATCATAGCCAAATCAACCTAACCCGCACATTTTTGGATATCTCGGGGGTTGTGGGGCTGGAGGAGATTACAGAGATAGGGAGGGGCGAGGCCATGGAGGGATTTGAAAACAAGGATGAGAATTTTGAAACACTTTTTAGGTTTGTGCTATTGGTCTTTTGTTAGTATAAAAATGTATAACAAACCTAATCTGTTTTACCATTGAAATTGTAAATTTGTGCTTAATAAAATTGAACTTCTAAAAATGCCTGCAGAAATTGTCTACGAATAGGTTTGTTCTAGTGTTCACAGGACATAAAAGCATCTGAGAAATGAAAATAAATGTTTAGTACTTGGGTGTATGTATTTGCAGTTTTTTAAAAATATAATAGAGTTTCTGCTCCTTTACGCCAGCAATACCAGCGTAATCCAGGTGGAATCGGCCGCACCAGCGCAAACGATCGGGGAATTTTAAATGTGAACAACTATTGTCGATCTTCTAGCCAAGGTGTTGTCAAGTAATCAGGTTTATAATCAAGTCCTGCTTCCTTCACCCAACCTCTCTTGCCCTTGTAAAGTGAGAGAAAAACATATACAGCATGCCTGACACTTTTGAAAAAGAAAGACTTGTATTTATATAGCGCCTTTCACGGCCTCAGGACATCCCAAAGTGCTTTACCACCAATGAAGTACTTTTGAAGTGTAGTCACTGTTGTAATGTAAGAAATGCGGCAGCCAATTTTGCGCACAGCAAGCTCCCACAAACAGCAATGTGACAATGACCAGATAATCTGTTTTAGTGATGTTGGTTGAGGTTGAGGGATCAATATTGGCCCAGGACACCAGGAGAACTCCCCCTGCTCTTCTTCAAAATAGTGCCATGGGATCTTTTACATCCACCTGAGAGAGCAGACGGGACCTCGGTTTAACGTCTCATCTGCAGGACTCGCCTCCAACAGCGCAGCGCTCCCTCAGCGCTTCACTGGAGTTATATCACTAAGGAGGGCTAATGTTTGTGTTGGTGTCAGAGAGGGATGTTTATGAGGCACTTTGATGCTGACCATGGGCATTGTAGCCAGAGACAGCCAGGCAGACTCAGGCCCAGATCATGGAGAATGAGCGCCTGTGCTGATCATGGTGAGTTGGCTCGCAGTGTGTATTTACTTATTTAAATGTAGTGACTGGAAATACAGCTGGCAGTTCAGATTGTTTGTTGTTTTTCTTTAGCGATACAGATGTATAGACACATTGCAGTTGTTCTGTCTTTGGAAGTCTGAAGTTATGCGTTGCTTGTTTAGTTGAAATTGATAAGTGCACATTAACCTCGAACAAAATTTTATCGTGTGCAGGCTGCACTGTAGGAGTACAGGACAGTCAGTATCCTGATTGTATTTAATGACTGGGCTATGTGCATTACGAATTATCCATCCCATGATCGTGCCGTCTTGAAACACTTTTTCAAATGCACTAATCTAGTTCTTCATTTTGTAATTATACAAAAAAAGATTTCTGCCTGAGCCTTGCACATAAGTTGTTTATTAAGTACTGAATGCCAATTGGCGTGAGCCATGTACACTTCAATTCATGAGTATGTTTCCCTCAGCCTTTATTCTTTCAGTCTGCTCTGCTCATGATCAACTCTTGATCCCTGCTCTTTCACAATATTTCCCACTTCATCCTCAGCGCTATTTCTATACTGTTTTCTGATCCACATTGATATGCGCCAGCTTGCTTGAAGTATTAAGACCAAGAATCACTTCCAATGCTCACTCTAAAATGAGAAGTCGCACAACACCAGGTTATAGTCCAACAGTTTTATTTAAAATTACGAGCTTTCGGAGCTCCGCTCCTTCTTCAGGTAAAGGTGAATGCTCACTCTGATAGACACAGACCAGATGCCACTGGTGGGCTTCCCTGTGTAAAGTACAGCTCTGGGTGGCTGACCAAACTGATTGAACTCCTTTACCATGTGTCAAAGGTCAACATTGAAATGATTTGGAAGGTCCATATCAAGCATGGGAGGTTGGGGGGGGGGGTGGGGGGGGGGGAAGAAATCATATAAAAACTATTCTTGTTTGCAAGTACATTTTTCATTTTCAAATCAATTTTGATACCAAACTCAGTAACAAAACGTTCCTCCATGTCCACCACAAACAGATTAACTGGTCACCCATTTTATTGATTTTTATTGGATCTTGTTGTGCGCAAAATATCTGCCACATTTACAACATAATAAGCCAATGCGGGGATAATTTTGACTTGGGCAATAGTGTAAAGTGGGCAATATCAGATCAGCCGCCCATTATACGTCTCTCCCGATTTTCATTTCCATTAAGTCAATCACCCAAAGCCAAAATTCTCCCCACTAGGTTTTTTTTAGAGTAATTTTTAACAAGTAATGCATATAGAGAACACTACAGTTCTTCCATAATGACTGTACTAAAACACAAGGCCTTTTGAAGCTATACTGTGTTCCTTCGGCAGTGAATGTTGCAAATCATTGACACCACAAGTTGCTTTCTCCCTCCAGCGTTTCCTACATTACAGCAGTGACAACGCTTCAAAAGTACTTCATTGGCTGCAAAGCGCTTTGGGAGGCCCTGAGGTCATGAAAAGCGCTATATAAACGCAAGTCTTTCTTTCAAGCTTCAAACACAGGGAGCATTCAGGCTCTTGTACCTCATCCTTGTGGTTATCCCATTGAATGTCAAGGGGAGGTGGCTAGACTCTCTCTTGTTTGGGATGGTCTTTGTCTGGCACTTGTGTGGCATGAATGTTACTTGCCACTCATCAGCCCAAGCCTGAATGTTGTCCAGGTCTTGCTGAATGTGGGCACGGACTGTTTCATTATCTGAGGAGTTGCGAATGGAACTGAACACTGTACAATCATCAGTGAACATCCCCATTTCTGACCTTATGATTGAGGGAACGTCATTGATGAAGCAGCTGAAGATGGCTGAGCCTAGGACACTGCCCTGAAGAACTCCTGCAGCGATGTCTTGGGGCTGTGATGATTGACCTCCAACCACCACAACCATCTTCCTTTGTGCTAGGTATGACTCCAGCCAGTGGAGTCTTTTCCCCCTGATTCATGACCTAAAACCAACATGAATGTCAAGAACAAAGAACTTCTCCAATAACTCGATTGACCATTGCCAGTTGGCTAGCTTAAGGCTGAACCTGCTTTAGCTTTTAATTTATACAGAGAGCGTAATAGATACCAGATAAGTCCTACTCCCATGTGTCTTTATACAGTGATATGTCTATGGAAGCTGTCACATAAGAACACAAGAAATAGGAGCAGGAATAGGCCACTTGGCCCCTCAAGCCTGCTCCGCCATTCGATATGATCATGGCTGATCTTGGGCTCAAAGTCACTTCCCTGCCCGCTCCCCATAACCCTTCACTCCCTTATCTTGCAACAATCTGTCCATCTCCACCTTAAATGTATTTAATGACCCAGCCTCCACAGCTCTCTGCGGCAGCGAATTCCACAGATTTACGACCCTCAGAGAAGAAATTCCTCCTCATCTCAGTTCTAAAAGGATGACCCTTTATTCTGAAATTATGCCCCCGAATTCTAGGTTTCCGCACGAGGGGAAACATCCTCTCTGCATCTACCTTGTCGAGCCCCCTCAGTATCTTATATGTTTCAATAAGATCACCTCTCATTCTTCTAAATTCCATTGAGTATAGACTCAACCTTTCCTCATAAATCAACCCCCTCATCTTTGGAATTAACCTAGTGAATCGTCTCTGAACTGCCTCCAATGCAAATATATCCTTCCTTAAATAAGGAGACCAAAACTGTATGCAGTACTCAAGGTGTGGTCTCACCAATACCCTGTACATACATTTGTAGCAGGACTTCCCTGCTTTTATACTCCAACCTCCTTGAAATAAAGGCCAACACTCCATTTACCTTTTTGATTACTTGCTGTACCTGCAATGCTAACTTTTTGTGTTTCATGCACAAGGACCCCCAGGTCCCTCTGAACTGTAGCATTTTGTAAGCTCTCTCCATTTAAATAATAATTTGTTTTTTTTATTTTTCCTGTCAAAGTTGCACACTCAAATGCGCCATGTGACCTTTTCCCATCTGTGCTTTCTTATCTTCATAAGGTGGAGAACCAAGGGTAGATTTTCCTCTTAATCCAGTTGGGCATAAAGGATTGCCTTAGCACAACGCAGAGAGGAAAATCTGGTGGGGAAGATTGCACACCAGTAACACATGCTGCCCAATCTTCCTTTCATGGAAATTAAAAGACAGAAAATCCGATGGGCTCCATTATGGGCCTGCGATCCTCCCCATCCGATATTCCTGTATGTGCTTTCTGCCTTATGTACTCTTAATGGTAAAATGCTGCTAACTATTATGATAAGTGTGTTGGTAAAGAAATCTTAGTTCATGATTTCATGCTTTCACTTCCTCTTGGAGTTAGCCTCTTCGAGCCAAAATCATCATTCTGTAGCTGCCATGTATTCTAACGGGTGTTGACTGTGTGAATGTTAATATTGCTTGGAGCAATTAATGTAAGACGGTCCTTCCCTAGATAAGAACAATAAATCCCCAGACCAGTGTTTGAGGACTTAAGGAAAAGGATTTGTCTGGTGCCCTGTGATTAATAATAAGAAAAATTTGCATTTATATAGCTTCTTTCATGACCTCAGGACGTACCCAAAACGCTTTGCAGCCAATGAAGTACTTTTTGAAGTGTAGTCACTGTTGTAATGTAGGAAACGCGCCAACCAATTTGTGCACAGTAAGCTCCCACAAACAGTAATGTGATAATGACCAGATAACCTGTTTTAGTGATGTTGGTTGAGGGATAAATAGCAGCCAGGACACCAGGGATAACACCCCTGCTCTTCTTCAAAATAGTGCTATTGGATCTTTCACATCCACCTGAGAGGGCAGACAGGACCTCAGGTTAACGTCGCTTCGAAAGACGGCACCCCTGACAGTGCAGCACTGCACTGTAGAGTCAGCCTAGATTATATGCTCAAGTCTCAGAGTGAGACTTGAACCACAACCTTCCGACTCACGAGGCAAGAGTGCTACCAACTGAGCCACAATTCTTGCAAAGTGCATGGATTTACTGATTCCAGTCTTCTTCTATCACAGCGTAACGTAGCCAGTTTCCATTATAAATAAGATCTTGGGAATTTATAATGGAAATATAGAAAAAAGTAAGAAAGAATGTATGACTTTAAAATGGGGGACTGAAGTACATCTGCACACCCTAATGCAATTATTCCCTCCCTCTAATCATACTTCACTTGAAGACTACACTTGGTTTTGACTCCCCATGTGCGGGGCCATGGGAGATTGACATCTGTGTGTGTGTGTGTGTGTGTGTGTGTGTGTGTGAGACCAGCTTACTGCCTCGATGGGCTGGATTTTGCCAATGGGGAGCTTTTGGAGGCGGGACTCCCACTTATCGGGGTTTAGTCCCGCCTCCATCGACTTCTGGCCAACCCACGCTATTTTCCCTTGATTGACCTTGTTAAGCCCGCCCAGCCGGCTTAGCAGGCCAATTAAGGGGAAGCCGGTTACAGAGAATGTCAACGTATGAAATTTTTGACAGATGAATTGACATCGTTTGACAGCTCTGTGAAGCTGTCAAACACTGACATTCTCTGTAGTTTGATGAGTTCTTGTATTCAAGACTCATCAAACCTCTTTCTTTAGCAGAAATTAGATGGTTGTTGCATTGGAGAATGCAGCAGCCATCTGTCATCTCTGCCGCGGAGGTGCGAGACTCTCCGTATCCCCAACGATTGAAGCCTGCAGGAAGAAACAAAGGTAAGTAAACTTTTTCTAACACTTTCCACTTACCTCACATACTCACCTCTCCACACTTGCACCCATCACTTACCTTCACAGCGCACTTTTACACCTCTCTGACCCCCGCAGACCCACTGCTCGCCTCGGTGACCCTGGTGGGGTTCGCAGCCTTCGGGAAGCCCGCACTTTTGTGGGTAAAATGGGGATAATCCTCTTATCTGCCTGTTAACTACCTATTAACAGGCAGATAAATGGCACTAATCCCCTTCCCGCCTCCAGGAGACGGGACCTAGCGCAGGTCGACTACCCGCCTCCTGGGAAGATGGCACGGAGGCGGGTTGGGGGTGGGATGGGCACCCGCCCCCAGATTCTGCCATTTTCCCGGCAGTCCCGCCTCCAAACCCGCCTCCCCAGGGCTGGCAAGATCGCGCCCTCTGTTTCATTTATTATGTACACAATAATCATATCTTCCAATTGCTGTTAAAGATTTGTTCCATTTTGAATATAATGGTTTGAAAGTGAACCACAGAAAAATATCTTGTCCTCCAAGATATTCAGCGTTCCACAGAATAATATCTTTCCTAAGCGAGCCTCATCATACTTATAATTATATTTTGTAACCTTATAAATCAAAATAAGATGATTTAGCAAGAATAATGGTAAATATTAAACATATTACAGTAGTTATTTTTCGAAGCAGTAAAATTGATGTCTGCACTTATCTATTGCAACGACACTTGAAAATGTGTTTTTGCCAAAGCCCGTTAAGAAATACTTGGGTTTCATTGCGCAAAGCTCCTAACAATAGGACACATAATGGGAACATCATAATTAACTAGGAAATGTAGTACTGCAGGAAGCCTTAATCAGCTGAACAGTTACTGAACTGTGGACGGATTTATGCAAGTAACTGCAGTGTTGGTCTAGACACTGCTGCCTGTGGTCAGTGTGATAAATAGGGAAATGTCTGTCTTTATCTTTTTCGTGATTTCAGATGGGAGAAAACCAATTATTTAAAAAAAAACCCAGATAGCTTCAGCCAGCTGTGTCTGTGGAAGGATCCCATTGCCCTGTGACAGTGTTGGCATATGGTAGCTGATACATGTAACTGGCTCATGCACTCAGAGCTATTCACTGTCTTAGAATCATAGAATGGTTACAGCACATAAGGAGGCCATTCGGCCCGTCGAGCCCGTGCCGGCTCTCTGTAAGAGCACTTCAGCTAGTCCCACTCCCCCATCCTTTCTCCGTAGCCCTGCAAATCTTTTTCCTTCAGGTACTTATCCAATTCCCTTTTGAAAGCCGCGATTGAATCTGCCTCCACCACTCTTTCAGGCAGCGCATTCCAGATCCTAACCACTCGCTGCATAAAAAAGTTTTTCCTCATGTCGCCTTTGGTTCTTCTGCCAATCACCTTAGATCTGTGTCCTCTGGTTCTCGACCCTTCCGCCAATGGGAACAGTTTCTCTCTATCTACTCTGTCTAGACCCCTCATGATTTTGAACACCTCTATCAAATCTCCTCTCAACCTTCTCTGCTCTAATGAGAACAGCCCCAGCTTCTTCAGTCTATCCCCGTAACTGAAGTCCCTCATCCCTGGAACCATTCTTGTAAATCTTTTCTGCACCCTCTCTAAGGCCTTCACATCCTTCCCAGAATTGGACACAATACTCCAGTTGAGGCCGAACCAATGTTTTATACAGGTTCATCATAACTTCCTTGCTTTTGTACTCTATGCCTCTATTTATGAAAATGAGAAGTCGCACAACACCAGGTTATAGTCCAACAGTTTCATTTAAAATTACGAGCTTTCGGAGCTGCTATCCCTTCGTCAGGTAGAGGTACATGACCTCTATTTATGAAGCCCAGGATCCCGTATTCTTTTTTTAACCGCTTTCTCAACCTGCCCTGCCACCTTCAACGACTTGTGCACATATACCCCCAGGTCTCTCTGATCATGCACCCCCTTTAGAATTGTACCCTTTAGTTTATATTACCTCTCCTCGTTCTTCCTACCAAAATGTATCACTTCGCACTTTTGAATGGGTTTTCTTTGTTCAGACTCCATGAAATACTGAGATGTCCAGGAAGTAAGGTGGAGGAAGCAGCAGTAACCCCTCATCTCACCAGCTTTAAGCTCTGTCAAACCCTTAACAATGTTTGATTGCTTTAAAGAAATGGATACAACATGAAAGGTGGCTCTGGTCGCGAAGCTTTAGTTCTCACAAAAGATTTTGAACTCCGTCGCTAAACTAGAATTTGCCTGTTCCATGTATATCATTCACCTTAAAAAGACAAACCTGTCTGTTCTTCCCAAGCCCCTGTTGTTCGTCAATATCTATCAGCAATACCATTGTGGAAAGGATGTGTTAACCCCTTTTTGGACTGATTCAGTTTTTTATTGTTTTTTAAAAATGTTTCGTACTGCTTCAATGGTCCAGATTTTGTTGAAAAAAGAGTGGCGTGTGAACGACGCTCGCCATTATTAATGCACAAATCGGCCAGCAACTTGTGGCGAGGAAGAGAGATACCCCGTAAATTGCAAATCATCACGAGTTGCTGGACGATTTGCACCATTCTGCTGCTAGCTTCGTGAAAACACCATCTCGCCCTCAACCTCCCCGTGATTTTCATGAAGTTGTTGCATTTGCGCATTAATTGGCCATTAAACTCGCCGTGGAAAGTTAAGTCTAGTAATTAGCAGTGTTTAATTAAAAGGTACTTAATGATGTGATATTGTTACCTATGATTCTATGACAGCCAATCAACCTCTCTGGCCCAGAAAGTGAACAATTATAAGTGTTGAGTCTCATTCCTTCAGGTTGTGAATTGTTTTAAGAGATTTAAAAATTTTAAATTAAAAAAAATCTTTTCCTTTCTGTATCTTTTCTCTCTGTCTTAATCCAATCTTTCTTTCCCTCTCTTCATTTCTCTTTCTGTATATGATTTGACATTGAATTCACCCACTCTAAGTCACCCTCCTTCTCAGTCCTTCCTCGGTTTATTTCTCATTCCTTCAATCTCATTGGTGAAGGAGATACACTGTTTGTCCCATTGTTCACCCAAGGTTCCAGATGCCCTGTTGCCCTCACTCCACTGTAATCAGCTGTAATTAGTGGGCCAAAATTTTTTAAAAACCTAACCGTGCACGGCCAAGTCTAACTAACAGGGCACACCACGAGATGTCCGGCTCCAGCAAAATCTGGGCCACGAACTTTGTGTCTTTTGGCTTCCGTGCGTTATGTTATCCTTAAATAAATCTGCCAAGCAGTCTTAGCCTATATGGATTGGATTGGCCTCACTATTTTCTGCCTTTAGGGAGCGACGGGAGAATGTGGTGGGCCTCCCATGTGTTGTCCAGTAAACAATGTTAATCAGTTAGAAATAAATTCTTCAAGCGAGAGCTGGACCTGTTTCTGGCTGGGGCGGAGATCACCTCTTACAGAAGGGAGGTACCGCAGGGAATTCAGGGCCAGCGTGATCTCCTGGACTAGTTTTGATCGCCTAGATGGGTCGGAGAGGAATTTCCCAGATTTTTTCCCCCAAATTCGCCAGGGTTTAAAAATTTTTTTTTTGCCTCTCCCATGGTTTCGGGTGGGGTGGAGAGTGTATATATGGTGATACACAAGGCATCTCAATTGTGTGGGACAGGCTGGATGGGCCAGAGGGTCTTTACCTGTCCCGTCGTTGCTCGTATGTTCGGAAGTTGCAAAGCCTGGGCAAGCTAGTTCGTGCACCGCATATATAAGGGCACGTCTGGTCATAGGAAACTCAGTGTGCTTGTGGAAACCATAATGCAAGCCAAAAGTGTTGGGGAAAAGGTTGAACGATAAAGGTTAATCAGGCTTCACGCTGTGTTCAAGAACACAATGCAGTGATTATGCAGGAATCTGTGACAGGGATGGTTGGGTTTAGTGATTTTATTTATTAATGCCTGTGTTTGGAAGACAGCCTTTCTCTTTTGTTTACTTCATTTAACTGTCATGAGAAACTTATGTGTCAGCGATCTGGATAGCTTAAAAGATATAAAAAAGAATAACTGTAAATCATAGAATTATACAGTACAGAAGGAAGCCAATCATCACATCACTCAGTTCCCTTTGCTCCTTATCAAATATATATCAAATTCCCCTTTGAAGGTTACTGTTGAATCTGCTTCCTCCGCCCTTTCAAGCAGTGCATTCCAGATCATAACGTTTCTCCTCATCTCCCCTCTGGTTCTTTTGCCAATCTGTGTCCTTTGGTTACCAACTTTCCTGCCTTTGAAAACACTTTCTCCTTATTTACTCTATCAAAACCTTTCATAATTTTGAACACCTCTATTAATTCTCCCCTTAACCTTCTCTGCTCTAAGGAGAACAATCCCAGCTTCTCTAGTCTCTCCGAATAACTGAAGTCCCTCATCTTTGATATTATTTTAGTAAATCCCCTCTGCACCCTCTCCAAGGCCTTGACATCTTTCCTAAAGTCTGGTGCCCAGAATTGGACGCAATACTCCAGCTGAGGCCTAACCAGTGATTTATAAAGGTTTAGCATAACTTCCTTGCTTTCGTGCTCTATGGCCGGAATTTTTACTTTGAAGAGAGTGCGTGTTTGCGAGCGGGTGGGCAGATAAAAGCGCTGAAATTAACAGTGCGCCGGGAAGCCGGCTTCAACCTGTTGGCTTCTGCCTTTAGCTCGGGCGCGTCAGTCAATGCGCCAGAGACCCGCTCGGGAGAAGCAGGTGACCTCAGTAAAGTAGTTGAGGGCTCATTAAGAGGCTATTAACAGCCTTTTTAACCTGATGTTGGAGCTTTTACAACAGTGACTACACTCCAAAAGTACTTCGTTGGCTGTAAAGCGCTTTGAGACGTCCGGTGGTCGTGAAAGGCGCTATAGAAATGCAAGTCTTTCTTTCTTTTATTGGCTGTCCACGGGATTCACGGGCTTGCTGAACCTCGCCAGTGAAAGCAAAGCGAGAGCAGAGCGGCCATTGTGGGAGTTGAACAATTGACAGTTAAAATAAAAAAAATACATAAATACTCACACCTGCTTCCTTGCCGAAGGGAAAGGCTCTCGCTGACACAATTTGTGCTGAAGTTTGCTTTCAGGAGATTGCAGGCGATTTCTACAACTTTGGAAGTTCCTCTCACTACATTGGAAGACACTCTCATTACATTGGAGGATGGTGCCTCTGATCTCCACTTCACCTGGCATCTATCAGATCAGCATGGGTGCTGCTTGTGCTGTTTCACCTTGGACCTCAGATTTGGACGAAGATGAGCCCCAGCACCAACAACACCAGCAGTAGCAGCCTTCTCCTCACCGACCTGCTGCTCCACTGGAGAGAGGGGCTGAGCGCAGGGGGTGCACCTCGCAGGAGGCGATACCCCCAACACAGGGTATATCGGCAGAGGATCAGCTTCCTGGACATGACTGAACAGCAGTGCCTCAGGAGGCTCAGGCTATCGCGTCCGGTCGTGGCAGACATTTGTAGCTTGCTGGAAGAAGACCTGCTGCCAAGTGGACCTGGTGGACATGCCTTACCAGTGGCTGTCAAAGTGATCACTGCCCTCAACTTCTTCACCTCAGGCTCCTTCCAGGGATCTGCAGCAGACATTTGCAGGATCTCGCAGTCGGCTGCCCACAGATGCATCACCCAGGTGACTGATGCCATGCTTGAAATGTCAGGCACTTAAGTACACTTTGCCTCTGATGAAGCCAGTCAGACGTTGCGGGCGCTCAGCTTTGCGGCTCTGGCTGGCTTCCCACAGGTGCAGGGCATCATCGACTGCACACATGTGGCCATCAAGCCGCCCCCAGATCATCCAGGAGTGTTTGTGAACCGTAAGTGCTTCCACTCCCTCAATGTGTAGCTCGTCTGCAACCACAACCAGATCATCCTGCATGTGCGCGGCAGATTCCCAGGGAGCTGTCATGACTTATTCATCCTGCGCTAGTCCACCCTCCCTCAGCTCTTCGAACCTCCGACCAGACTTACCGGCTGGCTGCTTGGAGACAAGGGGTAGCCACTGAAGACGTGGCTGATGACACCTTTGAGGAGGCCAAGCAATGAGGCTGAAGAGCGCTACAATCAAAGCAAGATGACGATGAGATGTGTCATAGAGCAAGAAATCGGGATGCTGAAGATGTGCTTCAGATGCCTGGACAGATCTGGAGGAGCCCTTCAATACGCACCAGCCAGAATCGCCAGAATGATCATCGTATGCTGCGCTCTGCACGACACAGCGCAGCAGCGAGGATTGGAGCTGCAGGAGGAGGAAGGCGCAGAGCGCAGAGCCTTTTCAGAGGAGGAGGATGAGGAGGAGGAGCAGGAGGAACATGTGGAGGAGGAGGAGAAGTGGACATGGCACCTACAGCGGCGCATATTGCTGCCCGGGAGACCCGGGATGGCCTCGTAATGGTACAATTTAGTTAAATTGCACCAGTGCACCCATTTGGCACCCAAATGCTGAACAAACTTCCCCTCCCCCCCTCCACCACCACCACAAAGCAGTCCTAAAATGACCAAACCATTCCAGTCACAGACACCCATTGCTCGAGGTTAAGTAATGTCTCACCATTCACTCCAACTGACAAGGCCACTTTCCAGGTAGTAGGCAAAAATGGACAAGATGGGAAAGTGGTGTAAAGCAATATAATTTATTTGGCTCATAACTTCAACAGAAACTTAACCCTCTAACATTTTATAACACACCCATGTGCATCTACAATTGTGTCCTTTTTCTTTTTCTGCTACTTCGACAATGTGCAACCCCTGTGGTTTCAGCAGAGATAGAGGCAGGCTGCTCACTTCCCTGCTCTGACTGCTTAGACACTTTTGGTGGACGTCCTCTGGGTTTTGGAGCCTGTGATGGCCCCGCCAAAGTCTGCTCCTCCTGCGACTGTGTAGGGGCAGACTCGGCCATTGGGATCCGAGGCAGCATGTGGGGCTCTGACTGGGGTGTCGGGGGGTGGGGGGCAACGGGGGAGAAGTGGGAACGCTTTGAGCAGAGCCCCCACTTCCATGTCCCCTCTCACTATCATCCCTCTCATGGCCCACTGGCACTTCCCTGCTAGCAAGGAGCTGGAGAGCACTTTGCTGCGCATCAGTGGGGCGATGAACTGTGAAGGAATAGCCAGGATTCAGAAAAATACACGAAACTAAAAACAGATTTCTGAAATTATTAATAAATGACATACTGGGTTTAAAAGTCTGAAAGCCTCGGCGACACAAGCTGCAAACAGAATACAGGCTTATGAGATAAGATGGTTTGTTAACACAAAGCTGTGAACACAAGCTTTGATATGGGAATGGGATATTGACAAAGACAATGCCCTATTGAAGCAAACCATTGGGAGGTTCCTCTATGTCTAGAGTTTGGGAGAAAAACAATGGAATGACCCAAGTAAAGTGTTATAATCTAACACGTCGAACAGGTGCACAGAACATTAAAAAAACCAAGTGCCTTTGAAGAAATCACATCAAGTAAAAGAAATGCCTGCTGAACAAATAGTTTTAATGTTAAGCTTGAAATATGGAGTCCCGAGGTCTGATAAAAACCAATTGAAGTAAATTAGAAATGCATGAAGATACTAGAGAAGTGTTTTTGAATTTACAAGTTGTAACAAGTACACAAACAAGACGACTTTGAAAATATTACTTCAATGGATGTACCAAGCAATTACATTGTTCTTGTATTGAACTTGGAATGCCACGGAGTCACAACGTCTGATGAAGACCAGTTAAAGTAGTATTAGAAATTCAATAGAAAGACTTCCTAAGAACTGCATCAAACAGAAACCATTGCTGTCCTTGTGTTTATGATGGTTTTTGAAACATCTAAGGTAGAAACATAATTATGCATGCAATGGCTAAATTGACAGTAAAGACAGAAAGCATTCAACAGAGATATCAATAAAGAATAGAACAAAATCAGCAAAGAATGACTTGATACAATTAAGCTTACATTATCAGGAAAACTTCAAAGGATAAACCACCCAAAAAAGATATAAAAATAGACCTTTTCAAACAGAAAAGCAGAAGTCGCTGGGAAGACAAGCGTTTCTCAACTTTACAGACATTCTCTGTAAGTTTTTAACTTTTGAGTCTCGGGTAATCAAGGTATTTGATTTTGGTGGATATTCTGGATTAAGAAATAAGTAGAAGTGAGGAAATGTAACGAAGTTAAGATTTGAGAATAAGGATCTCTGATAAGAAATGGAAGCTATTTGTATTTTGAACGATTAAAGTTGCGATTGCCATAATAAATGTTATCTAAATGTCGGTTCGTTAATAAATCTATAAATTGTTAGAATTGTCTCAAAGAGTATTTCTGTATCATCTTGCAAACTCAAATTCTGTACACTCAAAGGAGTTGCAGAATTCTGGGGGGTATTCCGGACCCTTGTAATATCCGGAAGGTTACAGTCTAGTTAAACTTATTAAAAGTACTATCCGGAGGACGGTAACATCTTCAGACCGTTTCTTTCCTTTAGGGAGAGGTAGTCTGACCTTTAGACCCAATTAAGCGTCTTATAGGATCCGGCTACTGCAAACTTTAGTTGAAGGTAAACATCTGGGGAATACGCCTGATCTGGGGTAGTCCGAAAGGGCTCGGACTTGTAATTATCCCTTCAGAACGGCCCAACTCTAGGTTTCTATCCATCCTGGATATGACTGCAATCAGAGTCTGCAAGCTGTTGTTCACAGCAAGCATGCACTCGTTTGACTGGCGCATTTGATGCTCCATGCAGGTGGCCACCCTTTCCAATGGAAGAGCACATCATAGGATGTAACAAGTTTTAAGCAAAAATGAGAAGTCGCACAACACCAGGTTATAGTCCAACAGTTTTATTTGAAATTACGAGCTTTCGGAGCTCTGCTCCTTCTTCAGGTACAGTGAGGGAATACAAATCGATTACACAGTATATATAGACAGAGAACAATGTGTCTGCAGAGATACAATCCGTCAGGGAGGCATTACATCAAAGACACATCAGAGTACAGCTAAGACACTGAGGTGGGGTCACAGGGGGTCCAACGTGTCAAATGCTGCAGTCTGCAGTTAAGCTTTTAACTTTTTTTTAAAAACTGGACAACCAAACAACGATGTCGAGTCACGTTCTGTAGCGTGACATGAACCCGAGATCCCGGTTGAGGCCGTCCTCATGGGTGCGGAACTTGGCTATTAGTTTCTGCTCGATGATTTTGCGTTGTCGTGTATCTCGAAGGCCGCCTTGGAGAACGCTAACCCGCAGATCTGAGGCTGAATGTCCTTGACTGCTGAAGTGTTCCCCGACTGGGAGGTAACAATCCTGCCTGGCGATTGTTGCACGGTGTCCGTTCATACGTTGTCTCAGTGTCTGCATGGTCTCACCGATGTACCATGCCGCGGTGCATTCTTTCCTGCAACGTATGAGGTAGACAACGTTGGCCGAGTCACATGAGTATGTACCATGTACCTGGTGGGTAGTGTCCTCACGTGTGATGATGGTATCTGTGTTGATGATCTGGCATG
Organism: Squalus acanthias; assembly: GCA_030390025.1. NCBI lineage: Eukaryota > Metazoa > Chordata > Chondrichthyes > Squaliformes > Squalidae > Squalus > Squalus acanthias. The sequence goes on from CM059435.1 coordinate 112,160,749, forward strand.
TCTTGCAGAGGTTGCCGTGGCAGGGTTGTGTGGTGTCGTGGTCGCTGTTCTCCTGACAGCTGGGTAATTTGCTGCGAACGATGGTACTTTTGAGGTTAGGCGGCTGCTTGAAGGCGAGTAGTGGAGGCGTGGGGATGGCCTTAGCAAGGTGTTCGTCGTCATCGATGACATGTTGAAGGCTGCGAAGAACATGGCGTAGTTTCTCCACTCCGGGGAAGTACTGGACGACGTAGGGTACTCTGTTGGTTGTGTCCCGTGTTCGCCTTCTGAGGAGGTCTATGCGATTTTTCGCTGTGGCCCGTCGGAACTGTCGATCGACGAGTCGAGTGTCATATCCCGTTCTTACGAGGGCGTCTTTCAGCATCCGTAGGTGTCCATCGCGTTCCTCCTCGTCTGAGCAGATCCTGTGTATTCGCAGGGCTTGTCCATAGGGGATGGCTTCTTTAATGTGGTTAGGGTGGAAGCTGGAGAAGTGGAGTATCGTGAGGTTGTCCGTGGGCTTGCGGTAGAGTGAAGTGCTGAGGTGTCCGTCTTTGATGGAGATTCGTGTGTCCAAGAATGAAACCGATTCTGAGGAGTAGTCCATGGTGAGTTTGATGGTGGGATGGAACCTATTGATGTTATCGTGTAGTCCTTTCAGTGATCCTTCGCCGTGGGTCCAAAGGAAGAAGATGTCGTCGATGTATCTGGTGTACAGCGTTGGTTGGAGGTCCTGTGCAGCGAAGAAGTCTTGCTCGAACTTGTGCATGAAGATGTTGGCGTATTGGGGTGCGAATTTGGTCCCCATGGCTGTTCCGTGTGTTTGGGTAAAAAACTGGTTGTCGAAGGTGAAGACATTGTGGTCAAGGATGAAGCGGATGAGTTGTAGGATGGCGTCTGGAGATTGGCTGTTGTTGGTGTTGAGTACTGAGGCTGTCGCAGCGATGCCGTCATCGTGGGGGATACTGGTGTAGAGTGCCGATACGTCCATCATGGCGAGGAGTGTTCCATGGGTGCTGAGTTTCTGTAAGAGGTCTGTAGTGTCGTGACAGAAGCTGGGGGTTCCCTGTATGATGGGTTTCAGGATGCCCTCGACGTACCCAGAGAGGTTCTCACACAGGGTTCCGTTGCCTGATACGATAGGATGTCCGGGTGTGTTGGCTTTGTGTATCTTTGGATACACAAAGTATTGTTCTGCACCTGCAAGTTTTAAGCAGGTGCAGAACAAGGTTGAAGAGACAAATGGAAATCCCGTCGGAGAGAAGAGCAGAACTTCTTCAAGGTGGGCATTCCTGGAAGAGAAGTGGCAGTGAACCAAACACTAATACAATAGCAAAATACCGCGAATGCTGCGTCTAAAATCATTTACTTTAAGCTCAGGTGATTATAAGCAAACCACATACGTACTAACACCAGATGAGAGGTCAATTCAACGATGACTAAACGTATGACTTTAACTGGCGACTGACCAGGTCGCCCTCGACAGCAGCCACGAATGTCAGTCTACAATATCACTTATACCCCAAAACTTGGCAACTCGTCCACAGCATTCGTGTCCCAAACTGTGTGATTACCGTTGCTTTTCTCTCTCTCTCTCTCTCTCCTTCTATCTGTTTTGACGCTCAGTTAACCAAGGCCAGACATTCAAGGGTTGGAGAGAGTCGTTGTTTTCACATTTGCAGGTTGTTGACTTGTGGCTCTCACAGAATTTTCAAGATCTTATCTTTTGAAGGAAAAGTACCAGCACATCATGTTTTAGCCAAGCAGTCTCTTGCCCTCAAAGCTTGTCGGTACATTTGGTCACTTGTAGCTTCAGTCAAGTTTACCATGGACAGTATTACAATGGTCCCCGAGGTTCAGCATCTGCTTCCAGCTGAGCAGAGCTGGGAGCGTCCTGCGCCCTCCAACGTGGACTCTCCACTGCTGCTCCTGTCTCCACCATCTGCTCTTGCTCACATGTGATCTGTGAGACACCAGGTGACAACACTACTCTCTCTCTTACTGGACCCACCGAAGTGTGCATACCCGTGCTGGTGCTGGGTGCGCATGGGCCGTGTGACGGTGCACCCTCAGAAACCGCGGCCTCTCTGAGGAGTTGTTTTCCTCCTCTGGCAGGACAGTTGGGTGGGTGGGTGGGGGGGAACTAACTGCGCCTGCGGGAGAGTAAAAACATGAATTAGAACTGTTATCATGAGAATGTTTTAAGTTACCATTACGCACATGATCATATTTCACTGGCTGCTGACATCAAGTCACCATGAGTGATTGTTGTATGCCCTGTGGCTGTACTAATTTAATCCTGACACCAGGTAGCTGGGAGGTCCCCCTCTCTCCATCTCCCACCGCCAACAGCTCCACAACTCAGCTGATCTCCAGCGCTTCCTCATCCGCTGCACTCAGTGGTGTTGTTAATGGAGGGCCACCTCTGGTTCTCTGCCTCTCCCGCGTGCTCTGTGCTCTCTTCTCCTGCAAGGAGGGACACAAGAGACCTTTGCGCGAGAGTCATGGAATGAGTGTAAGGGATGGATGGGTTGTATCTGTAGAGGGTGACAATGAGGGATGACCTTTCGTCAGACCCGAAACATTAACTCTTGTTTCTCTCTCCACAGATGCTGCCTGACCTGCTGAGTGTTTCCAGCATTTTCTGGTTTTATTTCAGATTTCCAGCACCTGCAGTATTCTGCTTTTGAAATTATACTGCCTGTTCGGTAACAGCATAATGCAAAATATTGGGCCACACAGATACTACACATGCAGTGTAACTGGCGGGTAAAACTGATCTAAACATGTTCTCTACAGGCAAGCCCAGCTGCAATCATTAGCTACGAATAGGACTTGAATTCTGATCGACTGCCTGGGGGGAAATATTCGGTTGCTTTGCGCCTCCTGTTAATGCCCTAGAGGGTGCTTAATGGGGCGCAAAGCAACTAGCGCCCTGGGCTCGCGAAATTGACCAGACATTTTGCGGTGGCGCCAAACACTACCGCCACGATCTCCTGCGCCCGCAGATCGTGACATCAGTTGAGCGTGCAACGCCCCGGTAGCGCCCCAGAGCGGATATTGAGTGGCGTCCCCTGCCTTACCGCCTGTCGCTAGCAACGACAGGTTGAGGGGAGCGTTTTGCAGTCGGGAAGGGACTGGGGGAGCGCTATTTAAAGGCGACCACTTCCTGCCTTTTTTTGTCGGCGACATTTTTGCACCACGCATTCTGAGAGAGAGAGAGAGACTTCTGGAGAGATTCAACGCTGTGTGAAGGCGTTTTGGGCACTGAGCAGCACTTTGCAGGTTCATTTTGATTTGACCTTCCTTGCATCGATTTAGAAGAGACTATGGGGGCTGCACTCTGAACTCTTTCCCTGGGCCTCTCCATTGTTCTTTCCAGCAGATTTGATGTACAGGTCTCTCCAGGCCGAGATTCAAGGCTGCAATGAGCAGGGTGTGACTGGAGAGCAAGATCGACCCTCCCCTTTAAGAACTGGCCGGCGCCAGTGTGTCTGCGTTCCATTGCTGACTGACATCACATGAGCTTCGCCAGCGCTCTGAGGTAGCGCCTCGCTCCTCGCCGTTAGCGCCTTAAGAGAGGTGTGTAGCGCCCGATTTAGCGCTCGAATCACCTCCAGGGGCGATAGAAGCCAAGTTTGCAGTCGGAGGCGATAATTAGCGCCAGGCGCTAAACTTTGCGCCCGGCCGATAATTGCGCCCCAAACGGGGCGATACCGAATTTCTCCCCCCTAGTGTTTTAATTAGTGAAAGGTGTAACAATTCTGTGATAGCACCAAAACTTAATTCTGAAATTCACAAGTCATTTACACAACATAATGATGGTTACGATGACATTATAATTTCAAGAAGCCTGGATGTCAGAGACTCCAATCTGGCATTCTTTGAGATACCACCCATTAAACATATTATTAGGGGAAAAATAGACAATTTTGTTTTTTTTTATTCATTCATGGGATGTGGGCGTCGCTGGCAAGGCCAGCATTTATTGCCCATCCCTAGTTGCCCTTGAGAAGGTGGTGGTGAGCCGCCTTCTTGAACCGCTGCAGTCCGTGTGGTGAAGGTGCTCCCACAGTGCTGTTAGGGAGGGAGTTCCAGGATTTTGACCCAGCGACGATGAAAGATCGGCGATATATTTCCAAGTCAGGATGGTATGTGGCTTGGAGGGGAACTTGGAGGTGGTGGTGTTCCCATGGGCCTGCTGCCCTTGTCCTTCTAGGTGGTAGAGGTCGCGGGTTTGGGAGGTGCTGCTGCAGAAGCCTTGGCGAGTTGCTGCAGTGCATCTTGTAGATGGTACACACTGCAGCCACGGTACGCCGATGGTGGAGACAGTGAATGTTTAAGGTGGTGGATGGGGTGCCAATCAAGTTGAGATAAATAGCATTTGTGTAGTGTCTGGTATGGCTGATATCATCCAGCGTCCATCCGAGAGGCGGTGGAAACCCACATACTGTCCCGTAGCAAGTTTACAATAGAAAGGAGGATTGTTTGCCCTTTGGTATGCTCTCTCCCATATACCAAACGCTCAAGGCCTGAATTGTAACACACGTATATTGCAATTCGCCTAATCCTGCTAGTTTCACGTCTACCTACCTATAGTTCCCTGTGCCGTTGCAGCATTTGTTAATTTATCTTTAACTTTTGCTACGTCCGGTGCTGACTCTTTGCAGTAACATCATGACTTAACCTTACGCTTTTTTTTTCAGTTGTCCAACTTTTTCCAAACCTACAGCCAGATAACCTTGAGTAGCTGGGGCAGAGTTCAGTGTGATATTGCTGTTGTTGGTGTCTCCTTATATATATATATATGGAGGCCATTCTCCCCTGAACAAAACTCTGCTCACATTATTCCGTTACAGACGTTACCATCACTTTCGATGGGTCCCGTCATCAAATTTGTGTTCCTTCTACTTATTCAGTCACTTTCAACACTTCACTTTTTGACACTTATTAGCTACTTAAAAAATGTTGAAAAGTGATTCTAGCAGGTTCCTTTTAGCTACTGCTTTTGCATTGCGGTGAACAAAGTAACACCTTCAAAACCACACACTCACACGATGTTGCTAGCAGTTTGCAAATTACGCTTGAAACCCACAACCTTCTGACTCAGAGGCAAGAGTGTTACCCCTGAACTACAGCTGTCATGCTCGGGTTTAATCCTGAAACAACAGGATTTTTGGTGGTATTGGTTGAGGGAAGAATATTAGTAACATAGTAATGTACAGGATCGGTAACGATTGGCTAGTCCCAGTGACTATTGTTCAAGGCAGTAGAATTATTTAGAATTGTAACAAACAAGACGCAATTGGCTCCAATTAAACCTTGGGAAGACCAAAGCCATTGGGGGAAAAATTCGGTTGCTTTGCCCCACTCCAGAGACTTGAGCACACAAATCTAGACTGACACTCCCACTACAGTACCTAGGGAGTGCTGCACTGTCAGAAGTGCCGTCTTTCAGGTGAGATGTTAAAACCAAGGCCCCATCTGCCCTCTCAGGTCGACATAAAAGATCCCATTGCACTATTTCGAAGAAGAGCAGGGGAGGCAAAAGTACCAGAGGTGGCATGAGGAGAAATGTTTTTATGAAGCGAGTTGTTGTGATCTGGAATGCACTGCCTGAAAGGGTGGTGGAAGCAGATTCAATAAAAAACTTTGAAAAGGGAATTGGATAAATACTTGAAAGGGGGAAAATTTTGCAGGGCTGTGGGGAAAGGGCAGGGGAGAGTGGGCCTAATTGGAGAGCTCTTCTTTCAAAGAGCCGGCACAGGCACGATGGGCCGAATGCCCTCCCCCTGTGCTGTATCTTTCAATGAAAGCTTGTTGTTACAATCAATTTATATTGCAGACAAGGGGTAAAGCAATAGATCTGTGTGGAATTATAATGGAGTGGAAGAATTGAAAGCAATACTTGATAGATTCAGTAGCCCTGATGAACTTGTATCTGCTGACTGGAGGATTGCGAGCTGGCTGAATGTCTTTAATAGAACCATTCAGTCACCCTGTCTAGTCTCCCTTCCACCGTTCAGTACCGACCATTGCCTGCTGTGAAGTAATTATTTTCCATTTCACCCTTTGCCTCTCATTTAATCAAGCCACACAATTGGATCCACGGTATTTACCCTCTCTCAGTTTCTGTATTAAAATATATTTGACATAATGGCCTGTTAAGTCTTGATACATGATTGCAATTGTTTCCAATGAAGAGGGCTTATAAAAACTCTCGTGTACGCAGATGCCAAATAACAAAAAAAAAGTTAGGACTTGTAGACAGCTACTTCAAGCAATTAATTTTGGATTAATATGATTTGAGCAACTTGTTATACTTTTTAATGCACACATGAACTGAATATTAACCATGTTATTTGCAGCAGTTTTGTTCTGAATGTTTCACTCTTTCGATAACAACAATTGCACAATACATCATTTAATAAATCCATTTATGTACGAACTCATGGCAGCATTTAAACTGTTCTTGGTTTGAGGGCTCCATGGTTACCTTGTCTGTTTTAAAAAAGAGTATAATGGTGTGTTTACACAATATCTTTAGCAGCCATAGCGGTTTCTGCAACACGGTAATGCTAAAGTTGGTGTGTAAGCACAGAGTTAGGGAAGTGTTCTGACTCTCCATCATACGGAAGCTGGATAGCGAAACCCGCCATAACGTAGGGCCGATTTTAACCCTGCCTGCCCGGCGGAAACTGGGTGGGTGAGCAGTTAAAATCGATGGGGTGACGTACAAGCTTACAACAATAACGGACAGAAAAAGACCCACTGGCCCATCTAGCCTGTCCCTTACCCGCCTGGACACCGCTGTCTTCTATTTTAACCTACTCTTCTGAGCAGGCAGCAAGGGCAACCCACCTGAAGCCGGCGGGGTCCTTCTTTCAACATGTCGATTGGGGTCTGATGATGTCATCGGGCCAGCACTGCAATTTTAACTCTGGCCTGCAGGGAGCAGCCATTGTGGCTTTCCCGCCAGGTGAAGACATTTAAGGCTCCTCCTGGTCCCACAAGGAACGTTTAAGCGGCCCATACCCTGGGCTTCCCCACACCATCCTCCCCACCCTCCACAAGATCCTCTGAAAACCCTTCCCCATGATTACCTTCTCGACGGCGAGTCTCCCTTTGGTCCCAGATGGCCGCCTCCTGCCACCCGAACCTCCACTCCTACTCACCGAATACAGATGAGGCCTGGGAGTTAAAATTGCCTGGGCCTCACACTGCCGAGTTCGGGGAAGTTGGGTGCTTGCTTTTACACTGTTTTTACCTCAGTAGGGATGAGCTGACTGACACAAGTCATCCTTTGTGCACAGACAAGAATTGCGCTCTGATCTCCACTATGTTTTTTCTCTCTCTGCGAAGATTGCAGCTCTCAAGTCATTGCACGCTAATGGCTTCTTTCAAATACTAGGATGTGTCATGCAGCTATCTCATAGTCCGCAACGTGACAACTGCCAACAGGAAGACACTAAAATATTAGATTTAGTACTCCTTAATGCATCCATTTGCCAAAAATTGAGGAAGAGCAGGCAAAAGATTTGATGACACAGCCAGTTTGCTAAAGGTTATTGATGTTGACAATTGCCTATACTTGGACATTCCCAGAATACAACTGTCAACTCGAATAGGGAAAGACTTTATTCCATTGCTTGCAACATATAAGAAATGATTGTTGGGTCAATACATTATCTGTCGTATTAAATTGTCTTTCTCCTATTATTGCACCAGCATCTTTTTACACCCACTTGCCCCTGTCCAGCTAGAACTCTACCATGGGGGACAAAAACGGTAATTGGAAACAATTTTACTGTGCTTTTTGAATGCAAAATGCACCTAATGTGTGTATCTTGTGGTATTCACCTGTGAAACTCATGAACGTCTCACTGTGTGGCTATATATCTGTTGTAATGTAATGCGTGCGCCCATCTGGCACGCTGTCAGTTGTAGCTCAGTGGGTAGCACTCTCGCCTTTGGGTCAGAAAGTCATGGGTTCAAGTCCCACTCCAGAGTACTTGAGCACATAACCTAGGCTTGGCACTTCAGTGCAGTACTGAGGGAATGTTAAACTTCTGAGCTGCTACCTTTTGGATGAGATGTTAAACCGAGGCCCTATCCGCCCTCTCCGAGGCCCTCCCCGAGGCGGCAGTGAGGCCTAGAGCGGCGAGGCGGCAGAGGCGGCGGACCTGCGAGGGAACAGAGGCGGCGAGCGGCGATACTTAAGGTGAGCACTGAGGTGGCTTACAAATCCAGGTTCCGGGAGAGGGAAGCAAAAAGTATTCATAGTGTGATGTCACAAAAAAGCAGGTAAGTGATTGGTTGGTGAGTGTTTTCTTTCTCAATTTTTCTAAACTTAAATTTTGTGGCTTCTACGGTCTCTTTGTGTAGTGGGGACTACTGTTAAGTAAGGGCCCTTGAGTATATCACTTAATTCCAGTGTAATTGGTGGGATCCATTTAATTTTAATTTAATTTTAATTAATTAAAGGGTACGTCATGGCAGGACAGCTCGGTGCTGTGACATGCTCTTCCTGCGCTATGTGGGAAATCAGGGACACTTCCTGTGTCCCTGACAACCATGTGTGCAGGAGGTGTATCCAGCTGCAGCTGCTGACAGACCGCATTGCGGTGCTGGAGCTGCGGATGGATGCATACTGGAGCATTCGCGATGCTGAGGACATCGTGGATAGCACGTTTAGGGAGTTGGTCACACCGCAGGTAAAGGGTGTACAGGCAGGAAGGGAATGGGTGACCACCAGGCAGAGTAATAGGCGCAGGCAGGTAGTGCAGGGGTCCCCTGTGGGCATCCCCCTCTCAAACAGATATACCGCTTTGGATATTGTTGAGGGAGATGGCTTATCAGGAGAAGACAGCAGCAGCCAACTTCCTAGCACCATAGGTGGTTCTGCTCCACAGGATGGGAGGAAAAAGAATGGGTGAGCTATCGTGATAGGGGATTCTATTGTAAGGGGAATAGATAGGCGTTTCTGCGGCAGCAAACGAGACTCCAGGATGGTATGTTGCCTCCCTGGTGCAAGGGTCAAGGATGTCTCAGAGCGGCTACAGAGCATTTTGGAAGGGGAGGGTGAACAGCCAGTTGTCGTGGTGCATATAGGTACCAACGATATAGGTAAAAAGGGGGATGAGGTCCTAAAAGCAGAATATAGGGAGTTAGGAGGTAAATTAAAAAATAGGACCTCAAAGGTGGTAATCTCAGGATTGCTACTAGTGCCATGTGCTAGTCAGAGTAGAAATAGAAGGATATTTCAAATGAATACGTGGCTAGAGGAATGGTGCAAGGGGGAGGGATTCAAATTCCTGGGGCATTGGAACCGGTTCTGGGGGAGGTGGGACCAGTACAAACCAGATGGTCTACACCTGGGCAGGGCCGGGACCGATGTCCTAGGGGGAGTGTTTGCTAGTGCTCTGGGGGAGGGTTTAAACTAAAATGGCAGGGGGTTGGGAACCTCAGCAGGGAGACAAAGGAAAGGGAAACAAGGATAAAAGCAAAAGATAGGAAGGAGAAAAACAAAAGTTGCAGTCAGAGAAAACAACGGTTTAAATCAAACATGGCCACAGTAAATACTAATTCTAATAGGTCTAAGAGCGTTAAAAAAACAAGCCTGAAGGCTTTGTGTCTTAATGCAAGGAGCATTCGGAACAAGGTGGACGAATTAGCTGCGCAAATAGAGGTAAACGAATATGATTTGATTGGGATTACCGAAACATGGCTCCAGGGTGGCCAAGGCTGGGAACTTAATATCCAGGGGTACTCAATATTCAGGAAAGATAGGCAAAAAGGAAAGGGAGGTGGGGTAGCATTGCTGGTTAAAGAGGGGATTAACACAATTGAAAGGAAGGATATTAGCTCTGATGATGTGGAATCTGTATGGGTTGAACTGAGAAATAACAAGGGGCAGAAAACGTTAGTGGGAGTGATATATAGACCTCCAAACAGTAATGCGGAGGTTGGGGATGGCATTAAAAGGGAAATTAGAGAAGCGTGCAATAAGGGCACAGCAGTCATCATGGGTGACTTTAATCTACATATAGATTGGGCTAACCAAATTAGTAACAATACTATGGAGGCGGAATTCCTGGAGTGTTTACGGGATGGTTTCCTGGACCAATATGTCGAGGAACCAACCAGAGATCAGGCCATCTTAGACTGGGTATTATGCAATGAGAAAGGATTAATTAGCAATCTTGTTGTGTGAGGCCCCTTGGGTCGGAGCGATCATAATATGATAGAATTCTTCATTAGGATGGAGAGTGAAGTAGTTGACTCAGAGATTACGGGGTTACGGGGAGCGGGCTGGAAATTGGACATGAGTTTGAGTTTGGATCGGTCAAGGCCCTGTGGGTGGCTGAGCGGGCCCAGGGGCCTGGTCCTGCTCCTACTTCTTGTGTTCTTTAGAGTTGAGGTTGGATCAGATCAGCCATGATCTCATTGAATGGCGGAGCAGGCTCGAGGGGCCGATTGGTCTACTGCTGCTCCTATTTCTTATGTTCTTATTAGGGTCCTGAATTTAAATAAAGGAAACTACGATGGTATGAGGTGCGAGTTGGGTAGGATTGATTGGGGAATGTCACTCAAAGGGTTGACAGTGGATAGGCAATGGCAAACATTCAAAGACCGCATGGACGAACTACAGAATTTGTTCATCCCAGTTTGGCATAAGAATAAAACAAAAAGGGTGACTCAACCATGGCTAACAAGGGAAATTAGGGATAGCATAAGATCCAAGGAGAGGGCATATAAATTGGCCAGAAAAAGCAGTAACCCTGTGGATTGGGAGCAGTTTAAGATTCAACAAAGGAGGACAAAGGGATTAATTAAGAAGGGGAAAATAGAATACGAGAGTAAGCTTGCAGGGAACATAAAAACTGACTGTAAAAGCTTTTATAGATATGTGAAGAGAAAAAGATTAGTGAAATCAAGCATAGGTCCCTTGCAGTCAGAATCAGGGGAACTTATAATGGGGAACAAAGAAATGTCAGACCAATTAAATACATATTTTGGTTCTGTCTTCACAAAGGAGGACACAAATAACCTCCCAGAGATGTTGGGGAACATAGGGTCTGATGAAAGGGAGGAACTGAAAGAAATCAGTATTTGTAGGGAAATGGTGTTAGGGAAATTGAAGGGATTGAAGGCTGATAAATCCCCAGGGCCTGATAATCTACATCCTAGGGTACTTAAGGAAGTGGCCCTAGAAATAGTAGATGCATTGCTGATCATCTTCCAACATTCGATGGAATCTGGAACAGTACCCATGGATTGGAGGGTAGCTAATGTTACCCCACTATTCAAAAAGGGTGGTAGAGAGAAAGCGGGGAATTACAGACCGGTAAGCCTGACATCGGTAGTGGGGAAAATGCTAGAGTCCATTATAAAAGATGTAATAGCTGAGCACTTGAAAAACAGTGACAGGATCGGACAAAGTCAACATGGATTTACAAAAGGTAAATCATGCTTGACTAATCTACTGGAATTTTTTGAGGATGTAACTGGTAAAATAGATAAGGGAGAACCAGTGGATGTGGTGTATTTGGACTTCCAAAAGGCTTTTGATAAGGTCCCGCATAAGAGATTAACGTGTAAAGTTAAGGCACATGGGATTGGGGGCAAGGTATTGACTTGGATAGAGAACTGGTTGGCAGACAGAAAGCAAAGAGTTGCAATAAACGGGTCTTTTTCCGAGTGGCAGGCAGTGACTAGTGGGGTACCGCAGGGATCGGTCCTTGGACCCCAGCTATTCACAATATATATTAATGATCTCGACAAGGGAACTAGATGTAATATCTCCAAGTTTGCAGACGACACAAAACTGGGTGGGCGTGTGTGCTGCGAGGAGGATGCCGAGAAACTCCAGGATGATTTGGACAGGTTGGGTGATTGGGCAGAAGCGTGGCAGATGCAATATAACGTGGATAAATGCGAGATTATCCACTTTGGTGTCAAAAACAGAAAGGCAGATTATTATCTGAATGGCAATAGATTGGGAGAAGGGGAAGTGCAACGAGACCTGGGTGTCCTTGTGCACCAGTCGCTGAAGGTAAGCATACAGGTGCAGCAGGCGGTTAAGAAGGCAAATGGTATGTTGGCCTTCATAGCGAGAGGGTTTGAGTACAGGAACAAGGATGTCTTGCTGCAGTTGTACAGGGCCTTGGTGAGACCACACCTTGAGTACTGTGTGCAGTTTTGGTCGCCTTATCTGAGGAAGGATGTTCTTGCCATGGAAGGAGTTCAGCGAAGATTCACAAGGCTGATACCTGGGATGGCAGGAATGACGTATGAAGAGAGATTGGGTCAATTGGGCTTATACTCGCTGGAGTTTAGAAGAATGAAAGGGTATCTCATTGAAACTTATAAAATTCTAACAGGACTAGACAGACTAGATGCAGGAAGGATGTTCCCAATGGCAGGGGAGTCCAGAACCAGGGTTCACAGTCTAAGGATAAGGGGTAAGCCATTTAGGACAGAAATGAGGAGGAATTTCTTCACCCAGAGAGTGGTGAACCTGTGGAATTCTCTGCCACAGAAGGCAGTAGAGGCCAATTCATTAAATAGATTCAAGAAGGAGTTGGATATATTTCTTAAAGCTAAAGGGATCAAGGGATATGTGGAGAAAGCAGGGACAGGGTACTGAATTTGGATGATCAGCCATGATCGCATTGCATGGCGGAGCAGGCTAGAGGGGCCGAATGGCCTACTCCTGCTCCTATCTTCTATGATTCTATGATTCTCTCAGGTGGACGTAAAAAATCCCCCGGACAATATTCAAGAAGAGCAAGTGAGTTGCCCTGGCCAAAATATAACTCTCAAACAACACCACTAAATCACAGTATCTGGTCATTTTTTAAAGTTAAGCTTCTAAAAGGCAATAATTGCAGCTTAAATCTTATCCTTTCTCTGAAATTGGGGCTTAATTCTTTCTGAAGGGCAGACGTTATGATGCTGCTCAAAGCAAACGACAATAGTCTTGCATATTTATTAATTGCTTAACTTAACCAATCAATTTATCCATTTAAAGCCTTCAATTCAGACACCCCATAACTCGGCCCGAAGTTTCTAATGCTCACAGTCCCCACCGTATACAAAAAAGATAAAAGAAAGACTTGCATTTCTATAGCGTCTTTCTCCTATTATTGCACCAGCATCTTTTTACACCCACGTGCCCCTGTCCAGCTAGAACTCTACCACGGGGGACAAAAATGGTAATTGGAAACAGTTTTACTGTGCTTTTTGAATGGAAAATGCACCTAATGTGTGTATCTTGTGGTATTCACCTGTGAAACCCATGAACTGCTCACTGTGTGGCTATATATCTGTTGTAATATACTACGTGCGCCCATCTGACAACCTCAGGACGTCCCAACGCACTTTACAGCCAATGAAGTACTTTTGAAGTGTCGTCACTGTTGTAATGTAGAATCGCGGAAGCCGATTTGTGCACAGCAAGCTCCCACGAACAGCAATGTGATAATGACCAGATAATCTGTTATAGTGATGTTGGTTAAGGGTTAAGTATTGGCCCCAGGACACCGGGGAGACCTCTCCTGCTCTTCTTCGAATCATGCCATGGGAACTTTTACATCCACGTGAGTGGGCAAATGGGGCTTTGATTTTAACATCTCATCCGAAAGGCGGCACCTTCAACAGTGCAGCACTCCCTCAGTACCTGCTGTGACGGCCTGGATTATATGCTCAAGTCTCTGTGGTGGGAATTGAGCCCACAACCTTCATTTTTTAAAATTCATTTTTATGGGATGTGGGCATTGCTGGCCAGCATTTATTGCCCACCCCTAATTGCCCTTGAGAAGGTGGTGGTGAGCCACCTTCTTGAACCGCTGCAGTCCGTGTGGTGAAGGTGCTCCCACACTGCTGTTACGGAGGGAGATCCAGGATTTTGACCCAGCGACGATGACGGATCGGCGATATACTTCTAAGGTGTGTGACTTGGAGGGGAACTTGGAGGTGGTGGTGTTCCCCTGCACCTGCTGCCCTTGTCCTTCTAGGTGGAAGAGGTCGCGGGTCTGGGAAGTGCTGCCAAAGAAGCCTTGGCGAGTTGCTGCAATGCATCTTGTAGATGGTACACACTGCAGCCACGGTGCGCCGGTGGTGGAGGGAGTGAATGTCTAAGGTGGTGGATGGGGTGCCAATCAAGCGGGCTGCTTTGTCCTGGATGGTGTCGAGCTTCTTGAGTGTTGTTGGAGCTGCACTCATGACGTCAGCGACAAGAGCACTACCAACTGAGCCAAGTCTGACACCCAAGTCTGGCATCTTTCACTTCTGACAGAAGAGGGCATTCTGTCGCCATCCACTTGTGCGCATCATCCTCATTGGTTTTGAATTGGGACGGTCGACCTTGTGTCAACCTCCTCCACTTGAAGCAGCACATCTACTGAAGCTGGTGAGTGCTCCTGTGGTGGGGGTCACATGGACCTGCTTGTGAGATTGGAATTCCCCTAGTGACTGTTCCTCGAGGTCCAGTTGCTGCCCTTGAAGTTTAAACGGTCCATGATGATCTACAGAGAGGAAAATAAATACACCGCAGTGCCCATTATTATGATCATGCTGCAACAAAGGAACTACAGCATTCCATTTAGGTGTAATAGTACATAATCATCCCTTTGGAAGCCTTTGTGCATAAAAATGGAATTGCTCATTTTGTACTCTACAACTCTTTGTTAGTATCATCAACAGGAAGAATTTCACCCCCTGCTCACTATTGTTTTTTTATTCAATTTTTTTTACTGATTTTTTTAAAGATTGCATTGTTAATATAAATTGTAAGAAAAATGTACGTTTGTGGTACTTGTATTCGTTTTTCTACATGTTAACCAATATGCTTCAATATTTTTTTTATCATTCCTGGGATGTGGGCATCGCTGGCAAGGCCAGCATTTATTGCCCATCCCTAATTGCCCTTGAGAAGGTGGTGGTGAGCCGCCTTCTTGAACCTCTGCAGTCCGTGTGGTGAAGGTACTCCCACAGTGCTGTTAGGGAGGGAGTACCAGGATTTTGACCCAGCGACGATGAAGGATCGGCAATATATTTCCAAGTCAGGATGGTGTGTAACTTGGAGGGGAACTTACAGGTGGTGGTGTTCCCATGTGCCTGCTGCCCTTGTCCTTCTAGGTGGTAGAGGTCGCGGGTTTGGGAGGTGCTGCCAAAGAAGCCTTGGCGAGTTGCTGCAGTGCCTCTTGTAGATGGTACACACTGCAGCCACGGTACGCCGGTGGTGGAGGGAATGTATGTTTAAGGTGGTGGATGTGGTACCAATCAACCGGGCTGCTTTGTCCTGGATGGTGTTGAGTTTCTTGAGTGTTGTTGGAACTGCATTTAATATCAAAACAGAATATGCTGGAAACACTCAGCAGGTCAGGCAGCATCTGTGGAGAGAGAAATGGGCGACTTTAACTGTACTCGCTCAGCAGAAACCTGGCGGGTGGGCAGTTAAAATCGCCCTGGCTCTTACCTGTCTGAAAGCCGCCATGATCGCAACATCTGTAATTTTAACCTGCTCTCCTGAGCAGGCAGCAAGGACACACGCCCAGAGCCAACAGGGTCCTTCTTTACACAGGCGTGTTGTAGCCCAATGATATCATTGAGACCCAACTAAAATTTTAACTCGGACCTGAGCGGGGAATCCACCTAGAGTTAAAATCAGGGCCGTTTCAGGTTGATGACCTTTCATTAAAGCTTCAATATTTATCTGTTTGTGTTATTAGTATGGGTGCTGGTGTAAGTGGGATAAATGTTTGCATACAAAAATCTGATGTTGACCTAAAAAACTGTTATTCATTAATACTCTGTTATACATTAATACACTTTTTTTGAGTGTAAATCTACACTTAGGGGGAGAAATTCGGTACCTTAGCGCCTCCAGTTAGCGCCTGGCAGGGGCGTTAACGGGGCGCTGAGGCAGTAGCACCGGGGCGAGGCGAATCCAGTGCCGCACACCAAATTCTGCCCCCCTCGTAGCGCCGCTGCTATGAGTTAGCGCCGGCAGATCGTGATGTCAGCGAGCGTGCAACGCTCACTGGGCGCCCGATCTGCCAAATTGAGTATCGCCCCCTGCCTTTGCGTCTTTGCACCTTTGCACCTTTGCGCCTTGCCCCGACGGCGACAGGGAGAGGAGGCGTCAAGCAGGCAGATGCCGGTTCAATTACGGCAGGAGCAGTGTATTAGAAGGCTCCGCTTCAGCAAGCAGGTGGTCACTGAACTCTGCCACCTCCTGCAACCAGACCTCGAGCCTCAGATCAGGGTGACCACAGCTCTCTCAGTGGCAGTCAAGGTCACCATCGCCCTCAATTTCTTCGCCAGCGGATCCTTCCAGTCTGCAACAGGAGACATAGCTAACATCTTGCAGTTCGCCGCCCATTGCTACATCCGGGAGGTCACAGATTCTCTACAGCAGGAGAAGGGATTACATTTCCTTCCCTATCACCAGAGAGAAGCAGGACGAGCGTGCATGTGGCTTTGCCAGGATAGCGGGATTCCCCATGGTGCAGGGCGCCATTGACTTCACCCACGTGGCTTTGCGGGCATCGCATAACAATCCTGAGATCTTCCGTAACCGCAAAGGCTACCACGCACTTAATGTCCAGTTGGTGAGCGACTACAGACAGCGAATCCTCAATGTGAATGCCCGCTATCCTGGCAGCAGCCATGATGCCTTCATCCTGCGCCAGACCAGTGTGCCAGCACTCTTCCAACCACCACATGAAGCTCGCAGCTGGCTGGTCGGAGACAAGAGCTATCTGTTCTCCACCTGGCTCATGACTCCACTCCGCAACCCCAACACTGCTGCTCAGCACTCATATAATGAGAGCCATGCCGCCAGCAGGAACATCATTGAGCAGACCATCGGGGTGCTCAAGCAACGGTTCCGCTGCCTTGACCATTCAGGAGGAGCCCTCCAGTACTCACCATAGCGGGTGTCCCATTTCATGGTGGTCTGCTGCATGCTCCACAATCTGGGCATCATGAGGGCCCAGGCCTTGCCACCAGGGATTGCGGGACCACCTCAGGAGGCAGAGAAGGGAGAGGAGGAGGAGGATGAGGAAGACAAGGAGGAGGAGGAGGAGGAGTGAGGGAGGAGGCAGCCACTCAATCAGCCTTCCGGGAGGGCGGTCCGTGACCGCCTCATCAGACTGCAGTTCCAGTAAATTCAACCCCAGACCCCTGTTACTCACCACATCCCCATCATTACATCCCTGTCACAGGCCATATCACAGCGCACAGCTGAAATGAGAGATAGTAAAAAATTATCCAAACGGAATTAATAAATTTATCAATAATCAGTGAACACATCTTTAGAACAACAATACTTACTATTCACCCTTGTGCAATCCCTTCATGCCTCTAGTTACTATGTCTTTGCTGACTCTAGTGCTCCTATGAAGTGTTGGCCCAGTAGCTGCAGCACGGCTGGTGGAAGGCTGCTGAGTGTCCGTGCGGGAGACTTCAGATGGCCTTGCAGGACACCCTCGACCAGCTCTGGGCCTGGATGACCCGGCTGTAGACTGCACCACCTCAGCATGGGCGGCAGCAGTCTGGGCTGGCTGGATGACAGGCAGCGACAAGGGCAATGGCGGAGTGGCAGCGGTGGGAGCAGGAATGCTATCATCGTGAGAGAGGACAGTAGGTTCCTGCTCCACTGACCCACTGCCACTCCCCCAGGGCAGCACCTCAGCATCCCTAGCAATCTGTTGCAGCTCAGATTGCTGGCCTGCTGCGACACCGTGAAAGGCCCGGTGGATGGTGGTAGACCCAGCTACGATGACAGCAGTCAGAGTTTGCGTGGCATCAAGCTGAGACTGCATGAGAGCAGTCTGAGATTGAATGGTGCCAACCATAGACTACATTACAGCACGAAGACGTTGCGTCACTTCCGCCTGTGCTGCAGTGGAAGCTGCCAGATCGCCCATCACATGCGGCATCAGGGCTGGGTCGCCACAGTCTCTCTGGGAGTCGACCATCCTTTGCAGACTGGAAATGATGGGCTCCATGGTGTGCGCAGAGCCTTGTGCAATGTTGGAGGCGGACTCCTCCACGCTCCTTATCATTGCCGACAGGCTCTCGGGCACCCATGCCATTGCACCTATCATCTCCGTGTACATGCCCATCACCCTTCTTCTAAAGGCCTCCCCATCGAGGGTCCTCTTCTGAGACCTGTGCAGCAGAACTCACGCGCGAACTTGCCCTCTGGGGAGCTGGCTCCCGAGCTATCTTTCCCCCTGGCCTTCCTGCAGCCCGCTCGTTCCTGGTGCATCACCCTGTGCAGATCCCACTACTATACTAGCCTCTAAAGAATGCGTAGTGCCAGTATCTGAGCTGGTGCCTGCGGGTGAGACATGCAGTGACGCGGTGTGTTCTTCCTCCTCCTCTTCTCCCGCATCGCCCTCTACGGTGCTCTCAGGGATAGGCTGCTCCATTGCTTGCTCATTATCTGAAAGCATAAAGGCACAAGAGACGGGTTAAGATGAGAGGAGGGGGGCCAGGAAGGGAGAAAAGCATGCATACAGCATGATTAGCTGGAAAGTGCAAAAGGCTTGTGGGGTGAGGGGGAAGTGGGATGTGAGAAGAAGGAGTAGGGATGAACATATTGTTGTTGTCCCCATCGGGGGTCAATGTCACTGGTGGCCACGGCTCCCACCACCTGGCACCCAATTATCTGCAGCACTCTATTGTCCACCGCAGACAGTGGTTGGGTGTCGGCTTGTCCCCCGCCTGTGCGCTCCTGCTCCCTCCTGTTGTGAGCCACCTTGGCCTGCAAGAGAGAGGAAAGTGTGTGAGTGAGTGTGGAGCAATGTGTTTGGGTGATCTGCCTGCCTTAGTTGAATAGCTGTCATTGTGTGCAAGGTGTGAGATGTGGGTGTAAGTGTTGATAGATAGAGATTGTGCAGACTGTGGTTCAGACGGTGGTATGTAGCATTTGTTGAGGCATTGACTCACCCTGACCACACAAGTGAGTTGGTTAAATTTCTTCCTGCACTGTGTGTGGGTCCTGGGGACCACAGTGCTGCCTAAGATCTGATGGGCAACCTCCCTCCACATGGCACGGAAGACTTGCGGCGAGGGCCTCCTGCCACTTGCCGGGTAGAGCACCGCCCTCCGTCTCTCCACAACGGACACCAACTCCTCCAATGATTGGTCCGAACATCTGCGGGCTCTCTCCCTGGGGCGTGGATCTGCCATGAGTACAGCTGGTTGAGATGTCCGGCTCCTTGGACTTGGCCTGCTCCTGCTTGCTGACACAGGTTCACAGGCAGCAATGTTGAGAATGAAGTTCTGCAGCATGAATGAACCTCCCCTTTAAGAACTGGAAAGAGCCTGTGGCAATGATGACTTGTGATTAGACTGCACCTGATATTGGTTAGCGCTTTGAGTGTACTCTTTTAAGTGGGGTGATTAAAACAAATCAACAGTAACTTAATAAAACTTTAAATAAACCAGAACAAATTAAATTAAAATTTCATTGGTCGAGGTGATGATGCACTCCAGTCCCCGCGGCACCCACCGGTCGCGGATGGCCTCAAGCGTGCCGGCGGACACCGTGTGCTCCATCTCCAGGGCCACTTGGGCGCGAACATGGCTGCGGAAGAGAGGCAGGCAATCGGGCTGAACGACCCCCTCGACCGCCCGCTGCCTGGACCAGTTAATGGCTATTTTGGCCAGGCCCAGGAGCAGTCCTACGAGGAGGTCCTCCGATCTGCCCGCTCCCCTCCGCACCAGGGTGACCAAAGATCAGGAGCGTGGGACTGAAGTGCAGCCAAAAATCGAGGAGCAGCCCCTTCAAATAATGGAAGAGGGGCTGCAACCGCTCACATTCCATATAAACGTGGAACACGGACTCCTCCAGGCCGCAGAAAAGGCAGGCGGCCTGGGAGTCCGTGAACCTATTTAAAACCATATTGCACGGGACTGCTCCATGCAACACCCTCCAGGCCAAGTCCCCAATAGAGCGCTTTGAGTGGAACGCCACTGAGCTAGGCCGTTAGCGCTTGATTTCGCGCTCCCACCCTTTCTTTGAGCGATGACACTGAATTTTGCGTGCAGCGAGATTCATTAACGCCTGGCGCTAAATCTCAAACTTTTCCAAAGTTAGCGCCCATTCCCGGGCTATAATGAACTTCTCCCCCTTAGACTCATGTGCGTTCTGCACACCTAAGTGTTTGGTTTTTCTCCATCTGGCACCAATGGGTGATGTGGTGTTTGTTTGTGAGGGTCAGAACTTGACAAGAATATAAATAAAGTGCCTGCATTAATGCCATTGGGAACAGATATGGAAAGTTTTGCATTGTACTACAACTCATCCCAACATAGAAATATTCTGGACATGACATTTTGATGGGATGGGGGGAGGCTAGCTGATGCCGTGAGTCAGATACTGTCCTTTCACCTTCGGGATATGGGCTCAAATCCAGGCCAGACAGAAGGGATGAGGTTTTCCTCTCTGGTGATTGGGTGGTACAGTGGGTTCGACCTTGTCCTTTAACCTCGATGGATGAATATTTGAAGCAAAGGAAGATAACAGGGTTGGCGGGGCTGGGGGGTGGGGTGCGGTTGCAGGAAGTAGGACATTAGGATTAGTCTTGAGCATCCCCGATTTTAATTGCTCCAACATTGGTGGCCGTGTCTTCAGCTGCGTGGGCCCGAAGCTCTGGAATTCCCTCCCTAAACCTCTCCCCCTCTCTACCTCTCTCCTCCTTTAAGACGCTCCTTAAAACCTACCTCTTCGAACAAGCTTTTGATCATTTGCCCTAACATCTCCTCAAGTGGCTCGCTGTCAAATTTTGATTGATTTCGCTCCTGTGAAGCGCCTTGGGACGTTTTACTACATTAAAGGAGCTGTATAAATACAAGTTGTTGTTGTTTTGGATTGCTGTAGCAAGAACTGGCACAGACCCAATGGGCAGAATGGTCTCCTTCTGTGCTGTAAACATCTGTAGTCCTAGATTGTTCAAAATCAAATATCATGGGCTATGAGGTATACCTTTTGCACTTGTTGGAAGCCATGGGCTCGATTTTGCCAGGCCCGAGGAGGCGGGATTGGAGGCGTGTGAGGTGGTAAAATTGCAAAAAATGGCAGGTGGGCCCGATCCTGCCTCCATCCCGCCTCCGAGCAATTTTCCCAAATGCGTGTTTTCTGACCCCATTTCCATCCCGCCTCCAAGAGGTGGGATAGGCCCTTAAGGCCCTTAACAACTGGTTAAGTGCCTCTATAATCCCACTTTGAGAGGCCTTTCTGATTTTACCACTTTTCCCACGTCCTGCACGTCTCCTCTGGAACACGCCAGTGAATCCTGGCGGCCTCACAAGTGGACTGCTCACTAACAGCTGCAGCTCCACCATTAAAAAGGAGTTTTCAGCAATCATCATTTGCAGGTGGCAGAACTTTGTTGTCTCAGGTCTGGGGGAAATTTTAGCAGGCCTACTCATTGTTGTGGAAGTTTGGAGCCTGACACCCATCTCCAGTGTGACGTCCTGGGAAAACCCTCTCGCCATCTTGACTGAGTGCTTCCTCAACGGAGGCATATACCAGAAGCATGGGAACCATTTATTTCCTTTCCTCCTGGACATCAGATTCGGACGAAGACCAGCCATGGCAGCAGCAGAACTCTGAACAACAGCACCACCAACAGCAGCAGCAACAACAGGAGCGCTAAGCTGCTGCTCACCCACCTGAAGCTGCACAGGCCAGAAGGCGCCAGCGCGCGACCACATTGTTGCCCGGGATGCAAGGGATGCACTCATCTTGGCCAGATTTGCTTAGCCTGCACAATCAAACAATTTTGCTTCGCACCTTCTTATCAGACCATCGACAATGGCCAAGAACCTGCAGATTCCTATCACTCTGACCACCATACTGACAATTGCAAGTCGCCCTAAGCCCTCAATGTGGAAGTCCCATTAGCGAAATGACACACGCCACAACTGCAACAGTTTGCCATCAGAATTTTTTATGACAATAAGCAACTGATGGCTTTTCAAAATTAAACACAACATTACACCCAAGTGACTACGGTAGCCAGCCTTACCATGGAGGTAACCAGTGTCATAAATCGCAAGTAACAACTCAGGAAGTACTACTGGGCGGCCAGCTGGGGCGCCGTCCAGGGAGTATAAATACTCAGGCATGGGCCCACCTTGGGCAGAGACAATCTGGAAACAGGAAGCTAGTGACTGCTAACTAGACTTCCATGTTTTGTTACAAGTTGATTAAAGCCTTGCTTTATGTTCAAGTGCGTAGTGAGTCTTTATTACGTCAATTTAATCAACTTGATATCGTCTCCACGC
Organism: Squalus acanthias; assembly: GCA_030390025.1. Classification (NCBI taxonomy): domain Eukaryota; kingdom Metazoa; phylum Chordata; class Chondrichthyes; order Squaliformes; family Squalidae; genus Squalus; species Squalus acanthias. The sequence goes on from CM059435.1 coordinate 112,183,036, forward strand.
TTTGGGTGATTCGGAACAACCAGCTGCAACTCGAACCACAGAAGGGAACTTGGGCAAGAAACTGATCTATCATGGAAAAACTCCTTAGACCCGCTCGTCTCGACCTGGACCCGAATGCACCTGCGGCAGCAAAGGTATGGAAGCATTGGTTTCGTACCTTTAGCAACTTTCTTGAAGAATGTGGGGCGGATGTCCCTAATAAGTTACGAATGCTTATCAACTACGTGTCTCCTCATGTGTATGATTATATTGAGGACTGTATAGACTATGACACTGCTATCGAAATCTTACAGCAGCTATATGTCAAGTCCCCAAATGAAATCTTTGCTCGACACCTACTGGCCACAACTCGGCAGCAGCCTGGGGAATCACTCGATGAATTTCTCCAGAAACTTCGCAGGCTCAGCAAGGATTGTAACCTTAAAGCAGTTTCAGCTGAACAGTATCAAGAGGAACTAATCCGCGATTCCTTTATCAATGGAATCGCGTCCCCTTTTATACGTCAGCGCCTGCTGGAAAATAAAACCCTCAATTTACGGGCTGCTTATGACCAGGCGTGTTCCTTGGACTTGGCCAAGAAAAATGCAGACACTTATCTCCCACCACGTGCACGGGCGGCGGCTATCTCCTTTAATGAGTCTTTCGGTAGGTCTCGGGCGGATGCCCCCACTGATGTTGACTCTACTCTAACAGACGACGACCCTACCCTAGAGGCCTTCGCTGATGACGACCCCGCCCTAGCAGCATCCTGGCAATCAGGAAGAAAGTGTTTCTTTTGTGGAGGGGCGTGCCATCACAGAAAATTTTGCCCGGCTCGTAATGTGACCTGCAATCATTGCAGCAAGAAAGGACACTTTTCCAAGGTATGCCAGTCACGGGCCTTTGCTAACAAGAAAGGCCGCTCCTCTAAAGTATACCGGTCGAGAGCTCCTGTTAGCTTCACAGCTGCTATCTATGGAGCTGCTCCTCCCCCAAGAACTACTGTTAAGGCTACAGTTGCCGAAGGGAAAATTGCCCCTCCTCCCATCACGGCTGTTTTTCCCCAAAGTTTGTCCCATGCAGCCACGAAGGTTTCAGTAAATGGGCACACTCTAAGCGCGCTAATCGACTCCTGCAGCTCTGACAGCTTCATTAGTAAGCGGGCTGTCAACAGGTTAAAACTGCACATTTATCCCTCGGACAGGGAGATTGCAATGGCTCTGACGACTCTGACCACCAATTCTTCTGGCTTCTGTCTGGTCAACCTCATCCTCAACGGCCGCACGTATCTCTCCACCCGGCTCGGAGTACTCGCAAACTTATGCAGCGATGTGCTTCTGGGACAGGACTTCCAGAAGCAGCACAAGAAGATCACTTTTGAGTTTGGAGGGTCAAGGCCGGAGCTTACCATTTCTAAGGTGCCGTTTTGTGCACTCTCGGCGGCCTTACTCGGTGAACCCTCCCTGTTTGCCAATCTCCCCCCCCCGCTGTAAACCCATAGCCACCAAATCGCGGCGCTTTAGCCAAGATGATCGAGCATTTATTGAGGCGGAAATCTCTCGCCTTTTAGTCGACGGTATTATCGAGCCATGTTCATCTCCCTGGCGGGCTCAGGTCGTCATCGTGAGGAATCCCTTAAAACAACATAAAAAACGTCTGTGTATCGATTATTCGCAGACTATTAATCAATATACCGATCTGGATGCCTACCCGCTGCCACGCATAGATGACATGGTCAACAACCTTGCCAAATACAAGGTATTCTCGACCTTCGATTTAAAAAGCGCGTACCATCAGGTGCCACTGCAAGACTCCGACAAGAAGTATACGGCCTTTGAGGCCAATGGTCGGCTTTTCCAGTTTCGCCGCCTTCAATTCGGGGTCACCAATGGGGTGGCCGTCTTCCAACGGGCCATGGATGGCCTAGTCCGGCAAGAGAACTTGACGGATACCTTTCCGTATTTAGACAATATCACTATTGCGGCCATGATCAAAAGGAGCATGACGCCAATCTTCAGAGATTTTTTGACGTACTCCGCCGTCGCCACTTAACGTTAAACGAATCCAAATCGGTGAAGTCGGTGCCATCGGTGAACATTCTTGGCTACTGGGTGGGCAACGGTGTTATTAAACCGGACCCAGAGCGACTTCGTCCACTTCAGGAGCTCCCTCCCCCGACGAACCTCGGCTCTCTTCGTCGGGCACTTGGCATGTTTGCTTATTACGCAAAATGGATACCACACTTCTCCGATAAAATACAGCCCCTGCTCCATGCGAAGTCTTTTCCATTGGAAGCTACGGCTATTTCTGCCTTCAACCTCCTCAAACGACAGCTGGAGAAAGCCACGCTTCGCTCCATTGACGAAAATCTTCCTTTTGTGGTCGAATGCGATGCATCGGAGGTGGCGATCTCCGCTACCTTGAATCAAGGTGGCCGACCCGTGGCATTCCTATCCAGAACCTTGCAGGGTAGCGAGCTCCATTACCCCCCCGTCGAGAAGGAGGCTACGGCCATCATCGAGGCTGTACGCCAATGGGGTCATTTTCTTGCTCGGCGTCATTTTACGCTTATAACTGACCAGCGCTCTGTGGCCTTCATGTTGGATAACCGGAGGCGCACGAAAATCAAAAATAATAAAATTCAACTCTGGAGGATGGAGCTGGCTGCCTTTGGATATACTATCTGTTACCGACCCGGCAAACAGAACGTGGCCCCAGATACCTTCACACGGGCATTTTGCTCCTCAATGTCAACGTCGACTCTGGCGGATTTGCATATGGACTTATGCCATCCTGGTGTGACCCGCATGTTGCACTTTGTGCGCTCCAAAAATCTATCATTTTCAACCGAGGACGTAAAGAAAACATGCTCCTCCTGTAGGATTTGTGCAGAATTGAAACCACAATTCTTTCGCCCATCAGATGGCTTACTCATACATGCAATGCAGCCTATGCAGAGGCTCAGCATAGACTTTAAAGGGCCATTGCCTTCGTCGACAAGGAACACCTACCTACTTACGATGGTGGACGAGTATTCACGCTTTCCCTTCGCCTTCCCCTGCCCTAATATGCTTACCTCTACGGTAATTAAATGCCTCGATCAGGTCTTTTCCCTTTGCGGGACGGCCAATTTTATCCACACTGATCGGGGTCCCTCCTTTATGTCGAGTGAACTTAAAAGTTATCTCTCCCAACGGGGAATCGCCTCAAGTAGGACGACACCATATCACCCAATCGGTAACGGACAGGTTGAACGATACAATGCCATCATCTGGAACGCTGTCCGTCTGGCACTAAGGTCACGCAACCTGCCGGACCAGCAGTGGGAAACGGTGCTCCCCGACGCGTTACACTCTATCAGGTCTCTTCTCTCCACATCTACTAATGTCACGCCTCATGAGCGATTCTTCAAATTCCGGCGTCGCTCTACACATGGGACGTCTCTACCGTCATGGTTGGTGGCTCCAGGCCCGGTACTACTCCGGAGGTTCGTCCGGTCTGCCAAAAACGACCCTCTCGTTGACGAGGTGGAGTTAACGGAGGTAAACCCCACGTATGCGCACGTACGGTACCCTGATGGCCGGGAGACCACCGTCTCGCTCCGAGATCTGGCTCCCTGCCCAACCGGTCACACGGGCCCGCATGATGAAGGATCCCCCGACAATGATATCAACACTCCGCACCCCTATGAAAATGACGCCCCGCCTGGGACATTGGGGGATCTGCCGGCAACGCTACCGGATCAACTCAGGGAGCTGGACGCTCCCCGTAGGATGGCCACCCGAAACCAGGACGCCGGACAATCTCCAGCCACGACCCGGGATGAGGCCAGCTCAGCACCTGTGGGGACCCGCACCCGGAGTCATGATATTCCCAGTCCTCCACAGGATGATCAAGATGACGCGGACTCTACTGACTTACCGGTACGGGCCAAGCGACCCAGGGACCAGGACACGGTCCGGGGAGACGTGCCTTCCAGTCACAAGCAGAGAGCTAAACGTCTGCGGCTATTTCTGGTCCGCCTAGTCCGTTAAAGGAAGACTGGACTTCCAAACCTTTTAGGGAGGAAGAATGTCATAAATCGCAAGTAACAACTCAGGAAGTACTACTGGGCGGCCAGCTGGGGCGCCGTCCAGGGAGTATAAATACTCAGGCATGGGCCCACCTTGGGCAGAGACAATCTGGAAACAGGAAGCTAGTGACTGCTAACTAGACCTCCATGTTTTGTTACAAGTTGATTAAAGCCTTGCTTTATGTTCAAGTGCGTAGTGAGTCTTTATTACGTCAACCAGCCTTACCATGGAGGTAGCCATCCTTTCCAAGGAGGTTGCCATCCTTCCCATGGTGATGCGTTCATGCGCCAACGCCTCCACAAAGGCTCTGCTCATGTTAGCGATGGACTCCTCCATTCGCTCCACACTCGCAGCGACCCTGGAGACAAAACCTGCCAGAGACTCCTGCACCTGTTCCTGGAGTTCCAGCACCACTCTCCTTCTAGATGGACCCGGAGGCACAGGGTCGACATGCAGCGGAGCTGAGCTGGGAGCGTCCTCTCCACTGCGACGAGGACTCTCCACTGCTGTCCCTGTCTCCACCATCTGCTGTTGCTCACTTGTGAGCTGTGATACACCAGGTGACAACTCTACTCTATGTCCCGAAGGTCCCACCGAGGTGTGAGTGTCTGCGCTGGTGCAGGGTGCGCTTAATTCTGCAGACGGAGCGCCCTCAGAGGTTGCAGCTTCCTCTGAGGAGTCTGGAAGCTCAGGCTCTTCCTCCTGGACAGTGAGGGCGGGGGCTCTCGATGGTCCTGTGGGAGAGTAAAGGAAAGAGTTAGAGATGTGAGGTAAAGGTTGCATGCACATTGAATTATGCAGATGATCATAAGTCAATCTGTTAGAGCATCAGAATCATTATCAGTGACTCATGCAATGTCAATGAGAGAGATGCCAAACTACTCTGTCACCAGCTTGCTGTGATGCGCCCGCGTGTCCGTCCCCCACTTGGGAATCCTCCTCGATCCCGGCAATTTCCAGGGCCGCCTCCTCCGAGGTGGTGAGCTGGGCTACTGAGGGTGGCCCTCCTCCTGTCCTCACTCTTTCCCTCTTATTGTGGGCTCTCTTTTCCTGCAATGAAGGACACAAGTGGAGTTTGAGTGAGAATGAAGGAGTGAGTGTAGAGAATCCATAGCATAGATGCTTAGAAGGAGACAAAGGGCCCTCCCTGTGTGTTGTAAGTTGTTGTCATTGCGTCACAGTGATAGGGAATGTGAGGGCTGCATGGTAGAATAGTTAAGTGAATGTGACCATAGAGAGAGAGGGAATGGGTAAGGGTTCAGGGATGTCAGTGTCAAGTGGGATGTGGAGGAAGAGGTTGGCAAAGCAGAGTGCTGGTGAGGAGAGGCGATGGGGATGAGATTGAGGGTGATGAGAAAGTCATACTCACTTTTCCTGTGCGGAGAAGGTCATGAAACCTCTTCCTGCACTGCAGCCAGGTTCTGCGGCACATAGAGATGGCATTGACCTCCTGGGCCACTTGCAGCCACACAGCTTTCGTCTGTTGTGGTGGCTTTTTTCTCCCTGAGGAAGGGAAGAGCACCTCCTTATTAGATCTTGCTCCCTGCACCAGAGCTTGGAGGGGGGGCTCATCAAAGCGAGGTGCACACTTTTGCTTGCTGGTGGACATGGTCGGTAAATGAAGTCCTTCATACAATGTCCAAAGTGTTTCCAGTCTCCAGAAGAAGCAAGGCTGCTTGCAGGCCTTAAATCCAGCAGCACTGATGACGTCATCGGAGGCGACTTTCAGGATGGAAAGACTAATTGGGCCAGGGGTTCCCACACGCTGGAAATCAAGTGCCCAATTAGGGGAAAATCGCACTTTTTTCCCACTTCACATCGGAGTCGGGGTCCTGACACGAAAACCACCTGACACGCCCCAGCCCAACCCCAATGGCAAAATCGAGCCCCATGTCTCTCTTCTTACAAAATATTTCAGCCTCCATCTCTATCGACAAGTATTTTACATACAAAACCATGAAGTGCTGCAGTGCATTAGTGATGTCTGTTACATGAAATACGTGCTGTTAGCTTTTAGCATGAAGATATGAATTGTTCTGGCTGGGAAAAATAACCAGGTTGGCATCCTTTACGACTGTTAGATTCGAATTTTTGGAGCAAAACCAAACGGAGACGGAACTGAAGACAAAGTAAAAGTTTATTAGAAACCAGCCAGAAGGCCTTGTGCACAAAGGAAGAGAGGTTTCTCCTCAGACCCGCACCTAACTCTCAAAGGAAAACCTACATACAAGCATTGATATACCTTTCGATAGGCAACACCCACCGGCTACAAAAGTGGGCGTACACATACAACCGGCGTCGCTACCATTGCTCCCTTATTGGTTAATGATCAGTCACTCAAATGTTGGGAGCCGCCCTGAAATGTTCTGTGACATTAAACATAACACATAGTTGTTACTGATGGGGCCTTCATCTAGTTTTTGGGAGCAAGGTCTGCCAGACTCCATCTTATCTCTCAAGCGAGGTCATACCACGCTTATCTTTCCTTTCCCATGCGGTTGTACCTGACCAACACTTCGTTAATTCTCGAGAAAAGCTTATTATGGTAAACAATGTCAGCTCCAAAGGGAGATAAGGGGTCTGAGGCCAAGAGAGGAATGGCCGACTCCCTGTGAAGTTCAGTTTCCCTTATCTCTTCAGAAGGCCAGCTACATCAACACTGCTTCTGTAGTACTGATAACGACATTCTGGAATGCTTGGAAATCAGTATAATGGCACCAAGAGTCTGATTGTAAGCAGCTATTCTTATAGTACTAATTAAAGAAAAGGGTTAATGAATATAATGGACAAGTAGTCCATCGTGCTTTGCAACTATCTAAAGGCTATATGTACGCCTTTGATATATCTCTATAAGTGAACTAACCATCCTTTAAACATGATTTCTAATATTACCGCCCTACAGCCTTGGTTAGTATATATCTAAAGACTAGTGGATTCAGGTTTTGTTTTACAGGCCTATTTTGCGATCCCACACGACGCAGATCCATTGATTAATATAAGGCTATGCGGAACATGCAGTCTCCAGATAATCAGAGCCAGTGAATAATTAGTCTTTTGCTTCTTATTAATGGTAGTTTGCTATTTTTAACAAGCAAAGTACAATTATGCAAATAGTTCCTTTATTGCAAGTGAACCAACATCTCTAGGACAGATTATCTGGTCATTGTCACACTGCTGTTTGTGGGACCTTGCTGTGTGCAAATTGGCTGCTGTGTTTCCTACATTACATTGAAGGTGATTGGCAGAAGAACCAAAGGCGACATGAGGAAAAGCTTTTTTACTCAGCGAGTGGTTCGGATCTGGAATGCACTGCCTGAGAGGGTGGCGGAGGCAGATTCATTCGTGGCTTTCAAAAGGGAATTGGATAAGTACCTGAAGGAAAAAAAATTGCAGGGCTACGGGGAAAGGGCGGGGGAGTGGGACTGGCTGAGGTGCTCTTGCAGAGAGCCGGCACGGGCTCGACGGGCCGAATGGCCTTCTTCCGTGCTGTAACCATTCTATGATTCTATGAAGCCTGACATTTCAACTCTGACAATTAATATATTACCCTAATTTTAATCTTTTTTAAAGTGAGGAATGGCAGCGTGGAGACTGGTAACACAGCACGTGGGAGATTGGAGCACCGACAGTGGCAGGAACGAGTGCCAGACCTCCAGCGCTTGCAGTAATGGCAGGAGGTCAATGCTCCACAGCAGCAACAGGAGATAAAAATGTCCGTCCAGGGCAAAACATCAGCTATAACACCACAGGCCCTCAACTACCCGTAAGCAACGCCGTGAGAGAGGCTTTAAAGGATAGCAAAACTGTCAAATGATAACCACGTCCTTAGTGAGCTCATACCCGCCTCGCATAAACCAGCTGAGCACCTTTAAAGACAAAATTGGATTCTTCCGAACTAGTCGGGGGAGGGGAAACCACCTCTAATTGCTCGATAAAGTGAAGAGAAGCAAAGGGGCCATGGAACTGTGTCAGCTATGCAACTAGTTTCTCGACTGTTCCACAGGAAAAAAAAAGGTAGGTTTAAAAAAAAAAGCGCATTCTCTGCCAAATAAGGCAGTGTGACGTATTAGCGGAAATAAACAATATTTTCGAATGGTAATTGCATCTTGATAAAACAAAGAAGGCGTCATCTAACTTCAATGTGGTGTTTCGTTCTCTACAAAGAAGTTAGAGAATGGAACTGGAAAATTATTTTCCTTTTTCCTTGAAACCTACCTCTTTGACCAAGCTTTTGGTCACCTGTCCTAATTTCTCCTTATGTGGCTCGGTGTCAAATTTGTTTTGATAACACTCCTGTGAAGCGCCTTGGGATGCTTTTCCACCTTAAAAGCGCTATATGAATGCAAGTTGTTGTTGTTAGGTTGCTGCCCTTAGGATTGTTGCCCAAAGGCTTCAATTAGCAATAACAAAATCATGCCATCAACACTTTTTTTGATTCGTTCATGAGATGCCCATCCCTAGTTGCCCTTGAGAAGCTGGTGGCGAGCCGCCTTCTTGAACTGCTGCAGTCCGTGTGGTGAAGGTGCTCCCACAGTGCTGTTAGGGAGGGAGTTCCAGCATTTTGACCCAGCGACGATGAAGAAACGGACGATATATTTTCAAGTCAGGATTTTATGTGACTTGGAGGTGATGGCATTTCCATGCGACTGCTGCCCTTGTCCTTCTAGATGGTAGAGGTCGCGGGTTTGGGAGGTGCTGTCGAAGAACATATGACCATTATATTTGCAGTTGACTTGATTTACCTCTTTTTTTTCTAACTTAATTTTCTTTTTAAGATTTAGGCAGCTAGGAGACCAAAATTATATCAATTGGACAAATGCTTAATGAGCCAGCTTGCTGAAATATAAGGTGGACATTCGTTACGTAAATATGTAGGATCTTGGGTTCAACATATAAAAATTTAAAGCACTTTCGCATTTCATAGTCAAAAGACATTGGGGGAAAAATTCAGTCGCGCCCCGTTTGGGGCGCAAATATCGTCCGGGCGCAAAAATTAGCGCCTGGTGCTAATTATCGCCAACGACTGGAAACTTGACTTTTATCGCCCCTGGAGGTGATTGCAGCGCTAAATCAGGCGCTTCACACCTGTCTTAAGGCGCAAAGGCCGAGGAGCGAGGCGCTACCTCAGAGCGCTGGCGAAGCTCATGTAATGTCAGTCAGCAATGGAACACACACACAATGGCACGGGCCAGTTCTTAAAGGGAATGGTCAATCTTGCTTTCAATCCACATCCTGCTCATTGCAGCCTTGAATCTCGGCCTGGAGAAACCTGCACATCAAATGTGCTGGAAAGAACAATGGAGAGTACCAGGCCAAGAACTCAGAATGCAGCCCCACAGGGGTAAAAATTCAGTTGGTTGCGCCTCCCGTTAGCGCCTTAAGAGGGCGCTAATGGGGCGTTAAGGCGCTAACGCCCGGGCGCAGCGCTGTTTGCGCCGCTCGAGAACTTAAGTTGAGATTGTGCGGCGGCGCTAAAACTTACCGCTGCGACCACCTGCGCGCGCAGATTGTGACGTCATTCCGTGGTGCAACGCCCTTGGGGCGCCCCGGAGCGGAAATTGAGTGGCGCCCCCTGCCTTACCGCCTGGCGCTTCCAACGACCGGAAGACTGGAACGTTATCAATCGGTGTGGGGCTGGGGGGGGCGCTATTTAAAGGGGGCCTCTTCCTGTCTTTTTCTGTGGTCGACATTTATGCACCACTCGTTCTGAGAGAGAGAGAGAGATTCGGAGAGAGAGAGAGAGAGACTTCTACATTGACTCAACGCTTTGTGAGGTAGTTTTGCCTAGTTCATCCTAACTTTGCTGCTACTTTCGTTGCTGTACCTCATTACTTTTCTGGCAAAGAGAATATGGGGGCTGCAATGATTGGGGGCGTCGTCCTGCTCCAGCTCAATCGGAGGATAGTGAGACGCAGACAGAGAGTGGCAATGATGGCCAGACGGAGGAGGGCCATCAGGCGCATGTACAGGAGAGCTTACCCTCCCAGGGTATATCGTGAACAGCTCTCCTACATCCACATGTCCGAGGAGCTGTGTTTGCGAAGGCTGCGATTCAGCAAGGAGGTGGTCACTGAGCTCTGCCACCTGCTGCAGCCAGATCTGCAGCCTCAGCTGAGGTCCAGGACGTCTCTGTCGGTGGCAGTGAAGGTCACAGTGGCTTTGAACTTCTACGCCACTGGCTCATTCCAAGCTGCTGTTGGGGACCTCGCCAATATCTCCCAGTTTGCGGTGCATCGCTGCATCCGGCAGGTCACCAATGCCCTCTTCACAAGGAGACGAGACTTCATCTCCTTCCCTATGACCCCAGACAAGCAGCATGACCGTGCTATGGGCTTTGCGAGGGTAGCGGGCTTCCCCATGGTGCAGGGCGCCATTGACTGCACGCATGTGGCTTTGCGTGCTCCGCGAGAGAATGCAGAGGAGTTCCGGAACAGAAAGGGGTTCCATTCCTTGAATGTGCAGTTGGTCTGTGACCACAGACAGGTGATTCTCGCTGTCAATGCCCACTATCCGGGCAGCTGCCACGATGCTTTCATCCTGCGCCAGAGTACTGTGGCAGAAATTTTCGAGGCACCGCATCAGCCAGTTGGTTGGCTTCTGGGGGACAAGGGGTACGCATTGAGCACCTGGCTGATGACACCGCTCCGTGCGCCAAACACCCCTGCTGAGCTGCGGTACCAGGAAAGCCAACAAGCAACCAGGAACATTATTGAGCGCACAATCGGCGTGCTCAAACAACGATTCCGCTGTCTGGACCATTCCGGAGGAGCCCTGCAGTACTCGCCTGAGCAAGTTTCCAAATTCGTAGTGGTGTGCTGCATGTTGCACAACATGGCAATCCTCAGGACGCAGCCAATGCCACCAGGCCTTGCAGCACCACAAGAGGAGGAGGAGGAAGAGGAGGAACAGGCCGAGGACGATGATCAGCAGCAGCACCAAGGCAGGAGGGCGGCCCACAATGGTCAAACTGCAAGGGCCGTCCGTCAACGACTAATAGCAAGCCGCTTCTAGGGCCCCTGCCATTGCTACAAACACGAATCAACCCAGCACGCAACCCCTAAGCCGGCCAAGGCACCAATAATTCCAACCACCAGCCATGTATATTTTGAATACAGAAACTTATTTATTGTACAAACTCTGTGTGTGTCAATTCCTCATGACAAACTCATAGAAATAAACACAAAAAAACAGTCAATAACATAACTGGTTCTCACAACCTGGAGATAATGTCCAAAACACTAAACAAAAGTTGGGCCATGAACCTCGGCCTTTAATAAAAAAATGACCAGCATTTTGGCACACCTCCTACTTTTTGCCCTTCGAGGGTGATCTCCTTCCCTTGCGCACTTCCCCCCTTCTAACCCTACTGCTCCTCCGTAATGGGACCTCAGTGGCTGCAGCAAGGCTGGTGGAAGGCTGCTGCTTGTCAGACCCTGACACTGCAGATGCCCCTGAAGGACGGCCTCGACCACTTCTGGGCCTGGAGGGCCCGGCTGCAGACTGCACCAACTCTGCATGGGCGGCAGCAGTCTGTCCTACAGGCGGTGGCAAGTGCAGTGGAGAAGTGACAGTGTTGGCAGCAGGAATGCTGTCATCGTGAGAGAGGACAGCAACTCCCTGCTCGCCCGACACACTGGCACTCCCACGGGGCAGCACTTCAGCATCCGGAGCAATTTGCCGGAGAACAGATTGCTGGCCTGCTGCGGCGCGGTGACAGCCCCGGGGACATGTGCACGAACCATCGAGGATGGCAGCAGTCAGTGCTCGCGTGGCCTCAATCTGAGTCTGCATGAGAGCAGTCTCAGATGGGTTCCTGGCAGCCAGTGACTGAATTGCAGCACTAAGCTTTAGTGTGGCATCCGCCTGTGCTACAGCGAAGTGCTCCACACTCCTTGCCAGTGCCTCAATGCATTCGGGCACCCTTCCCACTGCACCCATGAGCTCAGTGTGCATGCCCACCGCCTGGCTGTTCATTTCTGCAATCAGCCGCTCCTCCTCTGCGTCCATTGCATTAGGAGTGTCTGGCATACTCTCCCTCTGGGGAGAAGGCTCCCGTTCTTCCCTCCCCCCCCCATGGCGTGGCTGCAGCCCGCTGGGTCCTGGAGCTTCACCATCATCAGCCCCTTCCCCCCTGCTCCCCCGTTCTTCCCTCCCCCCCAATGGCGTTGCTGCAGCCCGCTGGGTCCTGGAACTTCACCATCATCAGCCCCTTCCCCCCTGCTCCCCTCCGGGGAAGGCGTGTTCCCAGTGTGGCCATGGGCTTCCTCGGGAGAGGGTGGCACTGATGCTCCGGCTTCCTCTTCCTCCTCAGCTGCAGCATCACTCCCAGTGGCAGCTTCAGGGACCATCTCCTCAGCTGGTGAATCACCATCTGAAAGCAGGGAGGTACAAGAGTGGCTTTAGCGTGAGGACAGGGTGGCAGTAAGGGAGGAATAAGTGCAGCGAGTTAGCAAGTTGGATTGAAAGTGTCAAAGGCTGGTATTGTGAGGGACAAGTGGAAGGACAGAGGACAAAAAGTAGATGACCTTACCATTGCTGTCCACAACGGGGTCGGCGTCCCCAGTGGCGACGGGACCGATCACCCGGCTTGCCACAATCCTGTGGACGCGCTCCTCCAGATCGCTGAGGGGTTGCAGCTGAAGCCGCCCTCCACCTGTCCGTTGCTGCTGTCTCCGATTATGAGCCAGCTTAGCCTGCAAGAAAAAGGACAGCATCTGAGTCAATATGCAGCCATGGTCTTGCCTGATGTGCCTCCCATAGGTGAATAGCCCTTACTGTATGCAAAGTGTGGAATGTGTGTGTGTGTTTGATGAAAGGGCCATAGGTGTTGCATGAGTGTTGTGCATTGGGGTTTTAAGACCCTCTGGCCATAGAGTGAGGTTGAGATGGAGGGATGGAGAGGTATTGAGAAAAAGCCACTCACCCTGACGACCTGAGTGAGGTCGTTGAACTTTTTGCGGCACTGAACATGGGTCCTGGGCACCATGCTCCTGGAGGAGACGCTCTGAGCCACCTCCCTCCACACTCTTCTGAACTCGCGTGGCAAAGGCCTCCTGCCACTCTCCGGGAACAGCATGCATCGTCTGCGCTCCACTGCGTCAACCAGAGCATCCAAGGCCCGCTCGGTGAAGCGATGAGCGCGTTCTCTCACCCTCTCCATGCTTGGCAGCAAAATGGATTACAGGTCTCTCCAGGCTGAGATTCAAGGCTGCAATGAGCAGGGTGTGGCTGGGGAGCAAGTGGCCCCCCCCGCTTTAAGAAGTGTCCGGCGCCAGTGTGTCTGTGTTCCCTCGCTAACTGGCAGCAGCTGCGCTGCGCTCGTGCGCTGAGGTAGCGCCTCACTCCTAGGCCTTTGCGCCTTAAGAGAGGTGTGCAGCGCCTAATTTAGCGCTCCACTCACCTCCCGGGGCGGTAAAAGTGAAGTTTCCTGTCAGTGCCGATAATTAGCGCCAGGCGCTAATATTTGCGCGCGGACGATATTTGCGCCCCAAATGGGGCGCGACCTAATTTCTACCCCACAGTCTCTGCGAAATCGATACAAGGAATGGCAAATCAAAATGAACCTGCAAAGTGCTGCTCACTACCCAAAACTCCTTCACACAACGTTGAATCTCTCCAGAAGTCTCTCCCTCTCTCTCTCAGAATGCATAGTTCAAAAATGGCACCAACAATAAAAGGCAGGAAGCGGTCACCTTTAAATAGCGCTCCCCCTTTCCCTTCATGACTGCAGAACGCTCCCCTCAACCTGTCGTTGCTAACATCAGGCGGTAAGGCAGGGGGCGCCACTCAATATCCGCTCTGGGGCGATACCGGGGCGTTGCGCACTCGAGTGACGTCATGATCTGCCGGCGCAGGAGATCGCGGCGATATAGTTTAGCGCCGCCACAAAATGTCTAGTTAAGTTCCCAAGCGGCGCAAACATCGCTGCGCCCGGGCGCTAGCTGCTTTGCGCCCCATTAGCGCCCTCTTAAGGTGCTAACGGGAGGCGCAACCAACTGAATTTTTCCCCCATTATGTTGCCATGGTGACAGAGAAAGATGCTTCATGTGTCTGTTTCGACCAGTTTCATTGAAAAGGACTTAAAATTACTTGAGATCATCAGACCTTGAAGCAGAGTAAATTAAGTATATTTTAGTTGAGGAAACAGTAAAACTCTCTTGTACATTTTTACCCAAATGCTTTTTCTTCCAGAGAGGAAATTGTTTTTTTTATTGGAGTGCACACTAAGGCTGCACTAACGCTGCCGCTTTGTGTCGACGCAAAATAGTTTTGGGTGCAATTCACTATAAAGTGTCAATATAACTCAAAGCACACTAAAGCCCTGAGGTCTGAGATCCCACCTGAAATATCGTTCCACACCAGTTTTACCTTTCAAAAGCAAGCAGTAGAAACAGCTAAGATTAAAAAAAACGTTTACCTGCATCTTCCTGCAGTCTGCATTCTGGGTTGACATCCAGTGAGATACTTGTGCATGTGGGTGGCACCCTCCCTGCCCCCCCTCCCTGCCTGCCCCCCCCTCCGAACATAAGAAACATAAGAAATAAGAGCAGGAGTCGGCCATACGGCCCCTCGAGCCTGCTCCACCATTCAATAAGATCATAAATGAGAATGTCCACCCCAGTCCAACACCGGCATCTCCGCATCAATAAGATCCTGGCTGATCATCTACCTCAACTCCACTTTCTTGCCCTATCCACTTATCCCTTGATTCCCTTAGTGCCCAAAGATCTAGCAAGCTCAGTCTTGAATATACTCATCGACTGAGCAGTTACAGCCCTCTGAGGCAGAGAAATCCACAGATTCACAACCCTCTGAGTGAAGAAATTTCTCCTCATCTCAGTCCTAAATGGCTTATCCTGAGACTATGGCCCCAAGTTCTAGACTCTCCAGCCAGGGGAGGCGTGTTCACATTGTGGCCTGACAGACTGTTAATCAGCCTGCGAATTCATAGAATCTTACAGCACAGAAGGAGGCCATTCGGCCCATCGTACCTCTGAATTCTTCCACTACTTCACACTATTCTCCAAAGGAAGAGTGTGAAGATACAAAAACAGCAACATTGAATCTGATGCAGTCTTCTAATGATGCTGAAACCCTCATCCATGCCTTTGTTACCTCTAGATTTGACTATTCCGACGCACAGCTGACCGGCCTCCCTCGTTCTACCCTCCGTAAACTTGAGGCCATCCAAAACTCTGCTGCCCGTGTCACCAAGTCCCGTTCAACCATCACCCCTGTGCGTGCTGAACTGCATTAGCTCCCAGTCCGGCAACGCCTCAATCTTAAAATTCTCATCCTTGTTTTCAAATCCCTCCATGGCCTCGCCCCTCCCTATCTCTGTAATCTCCTCCAGCCCCACAACTGCACCAACCCTGCCACCCCCGCCCACCCCCGAGATCTTTGCGCTCCGCCAATTCTGGCCTCTTGAGCATCCCTGATTTTAATCGCTCCACCATTGGCGGCCGTGCCTTCAGCTGCCAAGGCTCTAAGCTCTGGAATTCCCTCCCTAAACCTCTCTGTCTCTCTACCTCTCTCCTCCTTTAAGACGCTTCTTAAAATCTACCTTTTTGACCAAGCTTTTGGTCATCTTCCCTAATATCTCCTTATGTGGCTCGGTGTCAAATTTTGTCTGATAACGCTCCTGTGAAACGCCTTGGAACGTTTTACTACATTAAAGGCGCTATATAAATGCAAGTTGTTGTGTGATCATTTAGAGTCATTCCCTTAACACCAGTATAACTATTGCAGTTGGACAACCAGTTAGATCTAAATTGGAGGACCATAGTCAATCTGCACGATAGGATTTGCAAGCTAGCAGAGAGCTGTAGCATGCAATGTGTGTAAAGTTATTTTGAACTTTAATACCTTTATTATTCAATCTTTGATTAAAATAAACCCTAAAATAAATTAAATATAAGAACAACAAAGTAAATATAATCTGACAGGAGGTTTGGGCATCTTACTAAGTTGTTCAACCACGCTTGGAGTACTGTGCACATTTCTGGTCTCCCTATTATAAAAAGGATATAGAGGCACTGGAGACGGTGCAAAAAATATTTACAAGGATGATACCAGAACTGAGAGGATATAATTATCAGAAAAGGATGAACAGACTGGGGCTCTTTTCTGTAGAAAAGAGAAGATGAGGGGTGTCCTAATAGAAGTCTTTAAAATTATGGAAGGGTTTTAGGGTGTATGTAGGGTATATGTAGGGTACAGGGTAGATGTAGAGAAGGTGTTTCCACTTTTGGGGAAGACCAAAACTAGGAGCCATAAATATAAGATAGTCACCAATAGGGAACTTAGGGGAAACTTTGTTATCCAAAGATAGGTAAGAATGTGGAACTCGCTACCATAAGGAGTAATTGAGGTGACTAGCATAGATGTCTTTAAGGGGAAACTAGATAAGCACATCAGGGAGAAAGGAATAAAAGGTTATGCTGATAGGGTTAGATGAAGAGGGGTGGGAGGAGGCACAGGTGGAGCATAAATGCCGGCATGGACCAGTTATAAGAACATAAGAAATAAGAGCAGGAGTAGGCCATTCGGCTCCTCAAGCCTGCTCCGCCATTCAATAAGATCATGGCTGATCTTCTACCTCATCTCCACTTTTCTGCCCTATCCCCATATCCCTTGACTCCCTTAATATTAAAAAATTTACCGATCCCTGTCTTGAATATACTCAACGACTGAGCCTCCACAGCCCTCTGGGGTAGAGAATTCCAAAGATTCACCACCCTCTGAGTGAAGAAATTTCTCCTCATCTCAGTCCTAAATGGCCGACCCCTTATTCTGAGACTGTGACCCCTGGTTCTAGACTCCCCAGCCAGGGGAAACATCCTCCCTGCATCTACCCTGTCAAGCCCTGTAAGAATTTTGTATGTTTCAATGAGATCACCTCTCATTCTTCTAAATTCCAGAGAATATAGGTCTAGTCTACTCAATCTCTCCTCATAGGACAATCCCCCCATCCCAGGAACCAGTCTGGTGAACCTTGGTTGCACTACTTCTATGGCAAGTATATCCTTCCTTAGTTAAGGAGACCAAAACTGTACACAATACTCCAGGTGTGGCCTCACCAGGGCCCTATATAATTGCAGTAAGATGTCTTTACTCTTATACTCAAATCCTCTTGTAATAAAGGCCAACATACCATTTGCTTTCCTAATTGCTTGCTGTACCTGCATGTTAAATTTCAGTGATTCGTGTACAAAGACACCCAGGTCCCACTGCACACCAACATTTCCCAATCTCTCACCATTTAAAAAATACTCTGCTTTTCTATTTTTCCTACCAAAGTGGATAACTTCACATTTCTCCACATTATATTTCATTTGCCATGTTCTTGCCCACTCACTTAGCCTGTCTAAATCCCCTTGAAGCCTCTTTGCATCCTCCTCACAACTTACATTCCCACCTAGCTTTATATCATCAGCAAACTTGGATATATTACATTTGGTCCCCTCATCCAAATCATTGATATAGATTGTGAATAGCTGAGGTCCAAGCACTGATCCTTGCAGTACACCACTAGTTACAGCCTGCCAACACGAAAATGACCCGTATATTCCTACTCTCTGTTTTCTGTCCGTTAATCAATCCTCAATCCATGCTAGTATATTACCCCGAATTCCATGAGTCCTAATTTTGTTTAATAACCTCTTGTGTGGCACCTTATCGAATGCCTTCTGAAAATCCAAATACACCACATGCACTGGTTCCCCCTTATCTATTCTGTTAGTTACAACCTCAAAAAACTCTAACAGATTTTTCAAACATGATTTCCCTTTCATAAATCCGTGTTGACTCTGCCCAATCCTATTATTATTTTCTAAGTGCCCTGTTATCACATCCTTAATAATAGATTCCAGCATTTTCCCTACTACTGATGTCAGGCTAACTGATCTGTAGTTCCCCGTTTTCTCTCTCCCTCCTTTCTTAAATATTGTCCGAATGGCCTGTTTCTGTGCTGTAAATTCTATGTAATGCTATGTAATATGTAACGATAAAGAATCCTCCCCACTATTCTTGAGAAATCTATTGAAGGAGTAACAAAGGGAACAATGTCACCAACATGAAGGTTCAAAGACAAGTTAAAGAACTAAGCAACAGAAAGTACCTTTAATTGACAGCCAGGTGAGGAAAAATAAATTGGAAATTGGAAATAGATAATGATGTACCCTCACAAAAATATCATTGCAATTGAAAGAAGTAATAGCAGCTGTGAAACTATTGCTAACTGTTTTTAATGACTCTTTGCAATTTGAAAATATGGATCCATTTCCAACACAGTTGGATAAAGTACATTTATTTCCATTTTAATGCTTGTCTTTCTTTTTAAGGTTTGATAGCTAGTACATATCTCTTTCAACAGAGGTAGAAGGGGAGATAAGCAGAAGACTTCCAGTCCTTTCCAAACCCAGTGATGTTCGAGGAGGTATTATTTGCCAAGAGGAAGCACATTTGTACAGTTCGGTTCGGATTCTTGACTGACTCATCACAACATTTACCCAGAAGTTCATCTAATGCGGTTCATATGGCAACAGGTGCAGGAACTCAGACGTACTGACTTGAGCAACATATGCAGCTGATTCAATTTGTTATCACTAATATTGCCGCTTCCTGCTTCGTACCACTTTTTCTCTTTAAAACCTAATAGATAGTGGTACTCTAAACATTAGCGTTGGGTTCATTATTAATAGTAATTATTTGATTATCTGTGCATGTGTGTGTTTGTGCATACAAAGAGGGCGAGTGCTACTTAAGACTCATGATTCACACACTTGGATATGATCTCACGTCGCCACGATATATTAAAAAGTTTCTACCGCCTGTGGTGAAGTCACCTCCAGTAAATATTTTTTAAATGTCTTATGGAAAGAGCATCACAATTGAGAACAGATGATACTGTGGGAGAATAAGAAGGGTGCAGTGTTGTCGATGGAATCACCCGGCAATCCACACACCAATTTAGTGGCAATGTTTAAATTAAAATCTCCGTCTGGTTTAAGATTTAATTTAAGTTTTAATGACTTGCCTATCACGTGGTGTAAGTAGAATATACAATGAGGAGCTGTGCGATATAAAAACATAAGAAATAGGAGCAGGAATAGGCCACTTGGCCCCTCGAGCCTGCTCCGCCATTCAATAAGATCATGGCTGATCTTGGGCTCAGACACTTCCCTGCCCGCTCCCCATAACCCTTCACTCCCTTATCTTGCAAAAATCTGTCTATCTCCACCTTAAATGTATTTAATGACTTCGCCTCCACGGCTCTCTGGGGCAGAGAATTCCACAGATTTACGACCCTCTGAGAGAAGAAATTCCTCCTCATCTCAGTTCTAAAAGGGCGACCCTTTATTCTGAAACTATGCCCCCGAATTCTAGATTTCCCCACGAGGGGAAACATCCTCTCGGCATCTACCTTGTCGAACCCCCTCAGTATCTTGTATGTTTCAATAAGATCACCTCTCATTCTTCTAAATTCCAATGAGTATAGGCCCAACCTGCTTAACCTTTCTTCATAAGTCAACCCCCTCATCTCAGGAATCAACCTCGTGAATCGTCTCTGAACTGCCTCCAATGCAAGTATATCCTTCCTTAAATAAGGAGACCAAAACTGTACGCAGTACTCAAGGTGTGGTCTCACCACTACCCTGTACAGTTGTAGCAGGACTTCCCTGCTTTTATACTCCAACCCCTTAGAAATAAAGGCCAACATTCCATTTGCCTTTTTGATTACTTGCTGCACCTGCATGCTAACTTTTTGTGTTTCATGCACAAGGACTCCCAGGTCCCTCTGAACTGTAGCATTTTGTAATCTCATATTAGTCTCTGAATCCTGCTCATTAAGCTCAGCCCACTTGTGGGGTATAAATAATGGCCCAGCATTTGCTGGAGTGGGGCATCTCGCAGTGTGCCCTGCTGGTTAGAATTTTTCCCTCACCCTTCAGCTTGAAAAACTTTTGCGCCGCAAATTGCTGGGAGTGCGAGCTGATAACGGCGCAGCGAGGGCAACGGAGCATCTGGGACCTTGGTGAACGACGGGACCAACAGACTATCTCCTTAACCAATGAGATTTAAGGATTTGAGAAAGAAACAGGGCCAATTAGAGTCAAATCATATACAGAAACAGAAATAGAGAGGGAAAGAATGATTGGATTGAGAGAGAAAAAAGAGACAGAAAGGAAAAGCAAGAAAAAAAATCACATTTTTAAATTCTCTAAGAACAATTTACAACCTGCAGTAATGAGAGTCCACAGTTTCAATTGTTACCTTTCTGGACCGGAGAGGTCGAGTGAGATTATAGGAACATAAATCTCATAATTAAAAGGGAACTTATGCTGTTAAGTACCAGCCCTAACTTTCTGCAGCGAGTTTAATTGGTAATTAATACGCAAATGCAGCAATTTCTTAAAACTCACAGGGAGCTTGAGGGCGAGCTGCTGTTTTCGTGAGGCTAATGACGGAGTGACGCAAATCGTCCAGCAACTTGTGACGATTCACAACTCACGGGGCATCTCTTCCTCGCCCCCAATTGATGGACAATTCACCCATTAATAACGCCGTGTGTATTAAATTCGCCGTGATTTTGCCAGCAAATTCTGGGCCATCCTACCATCCGAGCTCATCATGTAACCTCTCATTAGTTTATTGGTTGCAGCTTTGCTGGAATGGGCAACCATGCAAGAAGCTATTGTCCGATAACATTGACCTCTGACATTGTTGACCTGTCCTGTGTTCCCAGTGAGAAGCCGCACCTGAAGAGCACAAAGCTCATTGAATATATTCAAGGCGGAGATAGACATATATTTGAGCTACAGGGGAGTCAAGGGTTATGGGGAGCGGGCGGGAAAGTGGCGTTGAGGCCACGATCAGATCAGCCATGATCTATTGAATGGCGGGGCAGGCTCGAGGGGCCGAATGGCCTACTCCTGCTCCTATTTCTTATGTCCTTAGGTCATAGGCTGCAGTGTAGAGCCAAATCTGTACAACCCTTTGAGCAGAGCTGTCCGCTGGGAGTGGAGGGTTACCTGTAACGTGACTGTTCTGGGGAAATGGACAGGGCAGCCGGGGGAAAGTGACCGGTGAGAGATTTCAACAAATACTGACTGCAATTTTCCAAGTAAAATTAGCAATTTATTATCCTGAGGGTTACAGAAGTATCCCTTAGTTGCAGAATCCCCCTCAGCCAAAACATTTCTGGACACTTCTGTATCACCAGTACAAAAGCAAAACACTGCAGATGCTGGAAATCTGAAATAAAAACAGAAAATGCTGGAAATACTCAGCAGGTCAGGCAACATCTGTGGAGAGAGAGAGAGAGAAACAGAGTTAACGTTTCAGGTCAATGACCCTTCCCAGTTCTGACGAAGGGTCATCGACCTGAAACGTTAACTCTGTTTCTCTCTCTACAGATGCTGCCTTTCCTGCTGAGTATTTCCAGCATTTTCTGTTTTTATACCATTTTACCATTGTAGCTCTCAATAATACTTAATAATTATATGATGTGGAGATGCCGGCGTTGGACTGGGGTGGACAAAAATGAGAAGTCGCACAACACCAGGTTATAGTCCAACAGATTTATTTAATTTTACAAGCTTTCGGAGCTATCGCTCCTTCGTCAGGTAAGTTAGCAATGAGAGAATCTCCCAGAATTCACAATTTAAACCCAGACAAAATCTAGATTTTGTCTGGGTTTAAATTGTGAATTCTGGGAGATTCTCTCATTGCTAACTTACCTGACGAAGGAGCGATAGCTCCGAAAGCTTGTAAAATTAAATAAATCTGTTGGACTATAACCTGGTGTTGTGCGACTTCTCATTTTAATAATTATATAGTATGGAACAATTTTGTTTTATTCTCAAAATTGAATAAAGTATTTGAACCACACCCCCCCCCAAAAAAAAATACATACTTAATCTAAACTTAATGCTGATCCATAGAATTCTAATTTACAAAATCAATTCCTCCTCACCCCCGGTGTTCAGAGTTACTGCTCCGAACACAACCTACAGATCCAGAAACTAGGGGTGATTCACTCGTTCGCAGGGGGAGCATCTCAGCAAATCAGTTAAAATGAATGTGCGGAAAATCATGAGCTGTCCACCCTTGATTTCCCAGGACATGCTCCCGGCAAATGCCAATTCCCAATTCCCACCCACTATGGAATAAACTGCAATTGACTGTTTATAAAGAATCAACATACTGTGAGAAAACCACAGTCAAGTTTCACCGAGGTAAAACGGTGTATTTTCTTTCCTCCGTTGTATAATTGAGTATAAAAGGAATTCCCGTTTTTGTAATCACGTTGACTTTTTTCATTGAGATGATCAACAGGAAGAATTTCACCCCCTCACTTTTGTGTAAAATGTGTGTTGTTATTTTATTATGTGTTCTCTAATTTATTTTTAGGTTAATTGCCAAATAAATGGAGTGGGCTGTGGTCGGAAAATTTATAAGTGGATTGTTTTTAACTAATTTATGGAATCTTGCTTCAAGCATAAAGGTTCTTGGCAAATCAACTTGGCATGTTCGTGAGTATTCGCCTGTTGCTGCACCAAGGGATTGTACTTGATTGCTATTGCACAGTTATTACTATTTGATTAAGCTAACGGCCAAATGCTAAGAAGAATATAGGAATTGGCTTCTATGCTTTTATAGGCACTGAAACATTAATCACGTTTAAACAAACCAAAAATGAGAAGCAATTTTTTTCCCTGATGGGCTTTTGCAACTGGTAAATATTTCTCCAGCACGTAAATATATTGTGACTGGTGCATTAATATTGCTCTTTTCATAGGGGAAAATATCAAATTTATGTTGAAATCCAGCAGTGGAAATGGGTTTCATTGCAAGTTAATGGCGTGGGAGTTATTCTAAACAATATCCAAATTAAGATGCCACTTATAGGTCAGACAATTTATTTCCCTTGAATACTTTGGACTTTCTTGTGATTTAACACGCTCCTTCTGCATTTAGCTCATCGTCTTTCCATTCACCAAACAATCTAGGGGTTCATTCTCGTCTTCACAGTCTGGGTGGCATTCTGGTGGAGCAGATCAGCTGCCCTTGTAAAACCTGCCCAATTTTCATCCCATTGGATTTAAGATGATTGGTTTTTGGCTCCAGGCTCTCTGGTTATAGCAGCATGTTCAGAAAGAGAGAACTGGGCTGGGTCCCCATTTTGATGTGGGGGAAAAATATCTATATCTATATAAAAGAAAGATCTTGCATTTATACAGCACATGTCATGTTCTCAGGAGGTCCCAAAGTGAATTAATTTTGAGGTGTTGTCTTTGTTTATTTTTTATTCATTCCGGGGATGTGGGCGTCGCTGGCAAGGCCCAGCATTTATTGCCCATCCCTAATTGCCCTCGAGAAGGTGGTGGTGAGCCGCCTTCTTGAACCGCTGCAGTCCCGTGAGGTGAAGGTGCTCCCACGGTGCTGTTAGGGAGGGAGTTCCAGGATTTTGACCCAGCGACGATGAAGCAACGGCCGATATACTTCTAAGTCAGGATGGTGTGCGACTTGGAGGGGAACTGATGGAGTTCCTATGCGCCTGCTGCCCTTGTCCTTCTAGGTGGAAGAGGTCGCGGGTCGAAGGCAAATGTGGCAGCCAATTTGCAGACAGCAAGACCCACAAACAGCAATGGCCAGTTGAGATGTTTTAGTGGTCGTGCTTGAGGGCCTCATGTTGGCTGAGGTACGAGTACTCCGTGATTTTCCTTGAAAAAGTGCCATGGGATCTATAAATGCATGTGTGTTGTCTTGGCACACTGGTAACGCTCTTGCCTCTTGAGTCAGAAAGCTGTGGGTTCCTTGACTTCAGCAGACAATCTAAGCTGGTGCTTCAGTGCATTACCGAGGGAGAAGCGGCCTGCCTTTTCGACGCCTGTCGGCCTTTTCTGGTGATCCTTTATTTGAAAAACGGCAGGAAGTTCTCCCCAGGTTCTGACCAACGTTGCTCCTTAAGCCGTCACCACCTAAAATTGCTTCAACTGGCTATTCACTTTATTTGCTGCATTCTGTGACATTGCTGTGTGCAAATTGGTTGCCACATTTGCATATGCGGTGTCAGTGACTGCACTTCAAAATGAAATAATTAATGTGGCACGCACTAATTCAGAATCTGGGTGCTGACATCTGCAATAATGTGTTCTTTGAAACAGGGGCTGAACTTTCAGTTGGGAGATGTAAAGAAAGCCAATATTTGAACAATATTTTATCCCAATTGAGAAGTAAATTTGGGCTAGGAAAAGTGTCAACACTTTAAAAGTACACATAGGGATCACAAGAGACTACCGCTCTGCTTCTTCTTCTCATGAGGGACACAAGAGACATGAGGGAGCTCCAGGATTTTGACCCAGCAACGATGAAGAATCAGTAATATACATCTAAGTCAGGATGGTGTGTCACTTGGAGGGGAACTTGGAGGTGGTGGTGTTCCTATGCGTCTACTGCCCTTGTCCTTCTAGGTGGAAGAGGTCGCGGGTTTGGGAGGTGCTGCCGAAGAAGCCTTGGCGAGTTGCTGCAGTGCATCTTGTAGATGGTACACACTGCAGCCACGGTACGCCGGTGGTGGAGGGAGTGAATGTTTAAGGTGGTGGATGGGGTGCCAATCAAGCGGGCTGCTTTGTCCTGGATGGTGTCGAGTTTCTTGAGTGTTGTTGGAGCTGCACTCATCCAGGCAAGTGGAGAGTATTCCATCACACTCCTTACTTGTGCCTTGTAGATGGTGGAAAAGCTTTGGGGAGTTAGGAGGAGAGACATTCACCGCAGAATACCTAGCCTCTGACCTGCTCTTGTTGCCACAGTATTTATGTGGCTGGTCCAGTTAAGTTTCTGGTCAATGGTGACCCCCAGGATGTTGATGGTGGGGGATTCGGTGATGGTAATGCCGTTGAATGTCAAGGGGAGGTGGTTAGACTCTCGCTTGTTGGAGATAGTCATTGCCTGGCACTTCTGTGGCACGAATGTTACCGGCCACTTATCAGCCCAAGCCGGAATGTTGTCCAGGTCATGAGGCAGTGGGGGGCGGGCGGAGGGGGGGGCGTCATTTTAACTTCTGCCGATATCGAATTAGGCGCCCATGATACACCATTTTCCATTGAAGTCATCAGGCAAGGTGCAAACGGGCGACCAATTTGATATCGTCCATTTTACAGTGTCGGTCCAAGTTAAGATTACCTCCATGCAGAGAGGCTTAAACCCACAGCCGCCTATCTTCAAAGTGAGAGTGCTACCAGCTGAGCCAAGCTGGCGTTGAACCGGTTTATGGATTTACACAGATGTAGATTTCATTTTCACACCTCCTATTGCCACTGAGGTGTTTTGTTTGCGAGAGGGGTTGCAGTATGAAAGACCCGCTCTTCCTTCCTCTGCTGAGCCTGCTGTTGGTGTCGTGTAAAAAAGTGATCAAAGATGTGGGGGGCGATTTTCTCAGCCCCGAGGAGGCGGGTTTGGAGGCGGGTAAGGCGGGAAAATCGGGGAAAAAATGAGAGCGGGTTTGGAACCCGCCTCCAACCCGCCTCCGCGGGATTTTGCCGGTGCTGGTTTTGCAGGGTGTGAAACAGTCCCGCCTCCAGCTGGCCAGAGAGCTTGTTAAGGGCCTTAAATGATCGTTAAGGGCCTCTCTAATCCTATTTTGAGAGGCTCTCGTTATTTTTCGACATTTCTAGCATGTTTCACGCCCCTCCTAAACCACGCCAGCTAAACCTGGCGGGTTCACAAGTGGGTTGCCTCCTCACAGCTGCAGCTCCACCATTAAAACGGAGCTTGCATCGGGGATTAGTTGCACGTGCCAGAACTTTGCTTTAAAAGGTCTTTCCACACTTTTAGTAGGCCTTCCGAAGTTGGAGGTGCTGCAGGTTCTATCTATCTGTGGGACCTCCTCGGAAGACCCTCTCCCCGCTTGGAAGGAGCGCTTCAGCAAGCAGCATGGGAACCATTCATTTTCTTTCACCATGGACCTCAGATTCGGATGAGGAGCATCCACGGCAGCAGTAGAACCAGGCAGCTCAGCAGCAACAGCAGCAGGAGCCCCAACCTCCTGCTCAGCCACCTGATGCTGCACAGGGCAGAAGGCGCCAGCGCATCGAGGCACCTCACCGCAGGAGATACCCCCAACAGAGGGTTTACAGACAGAGGATGAGCTACCTCAACATGAGTGAGCAGCAGTGCCAAAGGAGGCTGAGACTTTCGCAAGAGGTTGTCCGAGAAATCTGCGGACTGCTGCAGCAAGACCTGGCGCCCAGAGGAACGGGTGGACACCCCTTACCAGTGGCCGTCAAAGTCACCACCGCACTCAATTTTTTTGCCTCAGGCTCCTTCCAGGGATCATCAGCAGACATCAGCGGCATCTCCCAGTCGGCCGCCCACAGTTGCATCACGCAGGTTACTGATGCCCTTTTCACAAAGGCCCACAATTTCATCCAGTTCTCAAGGGATCAAGCAAGTATAACCGCGCGTGCGGTTGGCTTTGCAAATATGGCAGGCATGCCACTGGTGCAGGGCGTCATAGACTGCACACATGTGGCCCTTAGGGCACCCCATCACAACCCAGCTATCTTTGTCAACTGCAAGGGCTTCCACTCCCTCAACGTACAGCTGGTGTGTAACCACAAGAAGGAGTTTTTGCATGTTTGCGCCAAGTTCTGTGGTAGTTGCCATGACTCTTTCATCCTGCGGCACTCTAGTGTTCCTCCACCTTTCAATCCACCAAACCAACTTAACGGATGGCTCCTTGGTGACAAAGGCTACTCCCTGAAGAAGTGGCTAATGACACTGATCAGGAGGCCAGCTAACGAGGCTGAAGAGCGCTACAACACCAGCCACATATCGACCAGATCCATCATCGAGCAAGCCATTGGGTTGTTGAAGATGCGCTTCTGATGCCTTGACCGATCAGGTGGAGCCCTGCAGTATACACCATTAAGGGTCTCCAAAATGGTCGTGGTCTGCTGTGCACTACACAACATGGCACAGCGTCGTGGCTTGCAGCTTCCTGATGAGCAAGAGGCTCAGTTCCAGGCCTTCTCAGATGAGGATGAGGAGGAGGAGGAGGAGCTGGAGGAGGAGAGAGCGCTGGTCTTTCGACCAGCGGCAGCATGCGAGCACATGGCTGCCCGAGATGCAAGGGATGAACTTATCCTGGCCAGATTTGCATAGGTTGCCCATATTGGCACATGTCCTTGGCTCCATCTTGAGACATCATAGACAATGGACATGACACTCTGGCCAACAACCTCACAATGCAAGTGTCGCGATGCCTGCAATGTGGAGCTGCCTAAGGTGAAAGAACAGATGCCATGACACCAACATTTTGCCATCAAATCATTGTAATGCTTTCCAACATGGATGGCATTTCATCAATACACACAAACATTCACCCAATCTGCTCACAGATCTGGAGGTTATATCCCTTGCCAGCTACACCCACACAGCCTTGGTTTCTTTGGGAGGCCTCTTCCTCCCAGATGAGGGGAAGAGGACCTCCCTGCTAGCTCTCGCCCCCTCAAGCAACATTTGCAGCGCTTCATCCGAGAACCTCGGGGAGGCACTTGCCTTGGATTTGGACACAGTGGTTTTTCATAAGATGTTGCAGGTGGTGCAGCATCGACAGAAATCCAGTGGAATGATCCAAGGCAGCAAGCAGCCCTTAAAATAGACCGGAAAAGTGACGTCAGCAGAGGCGAGTTTCGGTCCCAAAACACTAATTGACCAAGAGCAACCCACGCCTCTGAAATCAACTGGCCAATTATGGGAAAATCGCAGGTTTCAAAAAACCGAAACCCGCCTCCAACACGCCTCCAGTGGGAAAATCGCCCCCATGGAAACAAAATAAACAGGACAAGGAAAAGGAACCAAATAAAGGAAGGATAAATGAAGATAAAAGACACAAAATGGAAGGAGGAAGAGAACATGCTGAGAAAATAGAAATGAGTGAAGGAATGAAAATAAGACAGAATTAAGTGGCAACGTGAAAGAACATAAATCAAAATAAGTAAGCAGAAAAAATGAAAAGGATGAGGAGAGGGAAACGTGTCTTATATACAGTAAACTCTTTGGTATCCGGCACCGACAGGACCGGCGTGGTGCCGGTTGATCAAAAGTTCCGGATAACGGAGAGTTATATCTACCGAGGCTATTTTTAACAAACAAAAATAAAAAAATCAAGAAATGTGCAGTATACAGTATTTGGGTACTCACCTACAGAATGTTGTGTTAAATGGATGGTGGAAGATGCTTGATTAAGTACAGTACTGCCAGTTGAGGGTAATCCATAACTCTTTAATTACTTAACAGTAAAACAAAACTTACACACAGTAAAATGGCCGATCAGAAGAGACTCCCGGCAGCGCGGGAGAATCAGACTCCTGTTACTGCAGTGTTCGGACTTCCGACAGCGCCAGGAGGCCGAGTAGTGGCACTTTGGAGAACTACCCCCACTGACTAACTCGGCGTTCGCGGGAGACTCGGACTCGGACTCGGCAACATTGCCGGTTATTTGAGAGGAGTTTTCGGAGTACTCGGCGTTCGCGGGAGACTCGGACTCGGACTCGGCAACATTGCCGGTTATTTGAGAGGAGTTTTCGGAGTATGATTTTTGCCGGTTAAGAGAGAATTCCGGATATTTAGGTGCCGGTTAAACAAGAGTTTCCTGTAGAAACATTTACAAAGGGTCCTCATGTGTTCATGACTGTCAGAATAGTTGGACCATTAATGCAATGTTCTCTATAACCTGCGCGACTGCGCAGCTCTCTGGACCTCCCGTGCAGCTGGCTCGCCGGCTTTTCGATGCAAAAAAACACGCATGTGGGGTATTTTGAATAAGAATATAAGAATTAGCAGCAGGAGTAGGCCATACAGCCCTTCGAGCCTGCTCCGCCATTCAATAAGATCATGGCTAATCTTCTACCTCAACTCCACTTTCCCGCCCAATCTCCATATCCCTCGATTCCCCATGAGTCCAAAAATCTATCGATCTCAGCCTTGAATATACTCAACGACTGAGCATCCACAGCCCTTTGTGGTAGAGAATACCAACGTTTCACAACCCTCTGACTGAAGAAATTCCTCCTCATCTCAGCCTTTTCCTGACCCCTTATCCTGAGACTATGCCCCCAAGTTTGAGACTCTCCAGCCAGGGGAAACAGCATCTACCCTGTCAATCCCCCTCAGTTTCTTATATGTTTCAATGAGATCACCTCTCATTCTTCTAAATTCCAGAGAGTATAGGCCCAATCTACTCAACCTCTCCTCATAGGACAACCCTCTCATCCCAGAGATCAATCTAGTGAACCTTTGTTGCACTGCCTCTAAGGCAAGTATGTCCTTCCTCAGATAAGGAGACCAGAACTGTGCACAGTACTCCAGGTGTGTTCTCATCAAAGCCCTGTACAATTGTAGTCAGACTTCCTTACTCTTGTACTCCTACCCACTTACAATAAAGGCCAACATACCATTTGCCTTCCTAATTGCTTGCTGTACCTGCATGCTAACTTTCTGTGTTTCCTGTATGAGGACACCTAAACCTCTCTGAACACCCTTAAAAGGACCGCGCACCCAAAAAAATATTAACGGTAACACTGCATCAAAGGAACAGCCATGCCTCTAGCTATTAAACTCTCCACATCAAAATGTACAGTCAGTGTTTATTTAGTATTTGTATTGCATTTTCTCATACGATTATAACCATCTGTGAAATTGTATAATTTTTTGTGACTTATTCCAATAAGCATGCCTAAATGTTTATCAAACATTAATGTAAGTTCTCCATTATCCCAGGGTTCAGGGACACTCATCACCACTAACCATATAATAACAAGATTCAAATGTAAATTCCACAGTGCTCAATTACAGATCTTTATGAAAATGCATGAACTATCATAGCCGTCTTTGACACAAAGCATTCTAAACCATTCTGGTGAGCGAATTAAAAAATGTATGGCCAATTCCCGATGACCATTTCCTTCCCTCAAGGTTGCTGTGATCTGACATTGGGCCGGAATAAAAATGTTCGTTATATTTTTACTTTTCTGATTCAAGCTTGCTTCAGATCCTTTCCCTCGTGCTGAGCCGAAAAGACCGCTTCCAGAAGCAATCGCTCACTTCCTTTTGCATTGAAACATGACTTTATGCACGAGATAATATGGGATAGCAAGTGACAAGTTGAACCATGAAACCATTTCACAAAGCAAATGGTTCAGAGTCTCTCACCATAAATTCTGGCTGATCTTCCCAACTGATGGATAAATAACACACTGGCATATCTTAAAAACAAACAAAAAAAAGACTTATTAAGTAAACAAGATTAATAGAAGCAAGATTAAAACAAAGTAGATTTGAGTTCAGTAAATGATTATTTGGCTTCTTTCCATCACTTTAAAAGAGTTTAACAATAATAGAAGTCCTGAAGGCTTAGTAATCCTTCCAACAACAACAGCAACAACGTGTATTTATATAGCACCTTTAACGTAGTTAAACGTCCTAAGGCGCTTCACAGGAGTATTTTAAGACAAAAAATTTGACACCGAGCCACATAAGGAGAAATTAGGACAGGTGACCAAAAGCTTGGTCAAAGAGGTAGGTTTTAAGGAGCGTCTTAAAGGAGGAGAGAGAGGTAGAGAGGCGGAGAGGTTTAGGGAGCGAATTCCAGAGCCTAGGCCCGAGGCAACAAGGCACGGCCAAGATGGAAATACATATCTATCAAAAAGAACATATTACGTAAAATCAAATATTGATGAAGTGTTCCATCTAAGTCTAGCTCATTTGCTGCCTGGTGAAGCAAAGCTACACTTAAGCAACCTGGATATGGGGCAACGGGTTGTACCCAATGTTCCTGTTAATTTTGTTTGGGTGCATGGCCCCTTTAAGGGGCTTCGTGGCCCCTTCAAACTACCGCGCATGCGTGGTTTTTCCCATTGAAAAGCCGGTGAGCCGGCTGCGTGGGAGGTCCAGAGAGCTGTGCGGCCGCGCGGCCTTGCAGCTTAAAGGGAACATTGTTGTACCCCTTTGCTTTGAAGTCTGAATTGGAAGAAAAGAAGGCTAACCTAGCCAATTACATAAGGCGCGATCTTGCCAGCCCTGGGGAGGCGGGTATGGAGGCGGGACTGCCGGGAAAATGGCAGAATTTGGGGGCGGATGCCCAACCCGCCTCCAACCCGCCTCCGTGCCATCTTGCCAGGAGGCGGGAAGCCGTCCCGCGCCGGGTCCCGTCTCCTGGAGGCGGGAAGGGGATTAGTGCCACTTATCTGCCTGTTAACAGGTAGTTAACAGGCAGATAAGAGGATTATCCCCATTTTACCCACAAAAGTGCGGACTTCCCGAAGGCTGCGAACCCCGCCAGAGTCACCGAGGCGAGTAGTGGGTCTGCGGGGGTCGGAGGGGTGCAAAAGTGCGCTGTGGAGGTAAGTGATGGGTGCAAGTGTGGAGTGATGAGTATCTGAGGTAAGTGGAAAGTCTTAGAAAAAGTGTACTTACATTTGTTTCTTCCTGCAGGCTTCACTCGGTGGGTATGCGGAGAGTCTCGCACCTCCGCGGCAGAGATGACAGATGGCCGTTGCATTCTCCAATGCAACAACCATCTCATTTCTGCAAAAGAAACATTTTTGACAGATGAAACGTCATACGCTGACGTTCTCTGTAACTGGCTTTCCCTTAATTGGCCTGCTCAACCCGCTGGGCGGGCTTAACAAGGTCAATCAAGAGAAAATAGCGTGGGTTGGCCACAAATCGAAGGAGGTGGGACATCGACCCACCAAGCAGCAGTCCCGCCTCCAACGTGCCCCCATTGGCAAAATCACCCCCAAAGTATTGCCAATTAAAGTGATGTTTAAATGTGCAGTAATTACCTGACAACATTTGCAGCAACAACTACTTGTATTTATATAGCGCCTTTAACGTAGTAAAATGTCCCAAGGCGCTTCACAGGAGCGATTATCAGACATAATTTGACACCGAGCCACATAAGGAGATATTAGGACAGGTGACCAAAAGCTTGGTCAAAGAAGTAGGTGTTAAGAAGCGTCTTAAAGGAGGGGAGAGAGAGGTAGAGAGTAAACATTACTGATGTAATATTTGCACCTATAGAACGGCATCTGAGCTACAACCAGTGAGCTGGCCAGCACCAATAATGCCGGGTGCCTGTGATACTTGTTAATCAAACAATCCCCTTTGAAGCGACATTGACTCATTGGTCAAGACTTGTATTTCAAAATGTAAGGAAGGCATTTTAAATGTGCCATACTGCTAGCAATCTACAAATTCCCATTAAGAAATATTAGAATGTTGAGCCATTTATGATAGATCTCCAATCTGTCACAAGTACTATTTGCAAGAGCCTTCAGAGGTCCAAGCCATGTATGAGGCCTGTACCCTCAAGGTGGTCCCCATAACCACTGTTGGATGGGCAGGTAAACCTGGTCCCACTGCTTTTCTGCCAGATCGGGGACATGGGAACTCCTAGCCCAGGGAATTCGGTCCCAAGCCAAGCCTTCTGCGCTGCTGGCCTTGTTTGGGCATGATGGGTGCACTGACCCTTGCAAGGCCCTGTGGAAGCTCCCAGGGGAGGCCAAGACCCATTGGATCTGAATCCTGGCCTAATCTGTGGCCCTTTCACGACACGTCTGCTGGAGCTATGACAGGAATGTGCCGGAAGGCTTGTCGATTCATGTTGGAATTGAAAGACTTGCATTTCTATAGCGCCTTTCACGACCACTGGACGCCTCAAAGTGCTTTACAGCCAATGAAGTACTTTTGAAGTGGAGTCACTGTTGTAATGTAGGAAACCCGGCAGCCAATTTGCGCACAGCAAGCTCCCACAAACAGCAGTGTGATAATGACCAGATAATCTGTTTTTGTTATGTTGGTTGAGGGATAAAGATTCGCCAGACATTGAGGGCCAATGATGCTGCAGCTCTGAATTTACTGCCTTTGCACCGCAATGCACTCAGGGTAACTTAGACTGAGATTTATAAGGGGCGGCTGTGGCCAGGATCGTCTGGGACGGGTGGAATATCCAGTAGTAGCGGATAACTCCCCTGCTCTTCTTCGAAATAGTGCCATAGGATCTTTTACGTCCACCTGAGAGGGCAGACGGGGCCTCGGTTTAACATCGCATTCGAAAGACGGCACCGCTGACGGTGCAGCACTCCCTCAGCGCCGCACTGGAGTGTCAGCCTAGCTTTATGTGCTCAAGTCCCTGGAGTGGGACTTGAACCCACAACCTTCTGACTCAGAGGCAAGAGTGCTACCCACTGAGCCACGGCTGACACTAAAGGGAGTTAGGAACTTCTGAAGCTAGCACTAATGCCTTAATCACTTCCGTTTTCCCACAATATCATTCCCCACCTTGACAAAAATCGAATTACGAGAAAAATATTAGAATAATCTGCTGGGGGTCTTACCCTGTCAGAAGCAGCGAGAAGCAAGTGCAGGTGTATGTAGACAGAATGGCAAAATATATCGCTACCCGCTGCTACTGGATATTCCACTCGTCCCAGACGATCCTGGCCACAGCCGCCCCTTATAAATCTCAGTCTAAGTTACCCTGAGTGCATTGCGGTGCAAAGGCAGTAAATTCAGAGCTGCTGCAGCATCATTGGGCCTCAGTACCAAAATATTAAATCAAGTGCACTCGTTGCTCAGTAATCCGATCACGGGAAAGGTCAAACCGCGACTCAATGGTGTAAAACTGGCGGAAATGGCTTCTGCCCAATTTTCCTGCCACGAGAATTTATTTACCCCGATTATACACCGGAAATATGCTAAAGACCGGCGAGGAAATTCTGCTCATAAAGCCACAGTGCTTGGAAATGATGCTGTGCGGCATTACCATGCGAATGCTTAACGAATTCAGAGCAAATCCTTTTGTCCAATTTTTCAAGAGATGCTAACTCATTTAAGATAAATTGGTCAACTTATCCATTAAAGTAGAGGACAAAGAAATTAGGTACAAAAGCACTGGAAGACCAATTTTCTGGAGTATTGTGTCCAATTCTGGGCACCGCACTTTAGGAAGGATGTGAAGGCCTTGGAGAGGGTGCAGAAAAGATTTACGAGAATGATTCCAGGGATGAGGGACTTCAGTTACGTGGGTAGACTGGAGAAGCAGGGGTTGTTCTCCTTAAAGCAGAGAAGGTTGAGAGGAGATTTGATAGATGTATTCAAAATCATGAGGGGTCTAGACAGAGTAGATAGAGAGAAACTGTTCCCATTGGCGGAAGGGTCGAGAACCAGAGGACACAGATTTAAGGTGATTGGCAAAAGAACCAAAGGCGACATGAGGAAAAACTTTTTTTCGCAGCGAGTGGTTATGATCTGGAATGCACTGCTGGAGGCAGATTCAATCGTGGCTTTCAAAAGGGAGTTGGATAAGTACCTGAAGGAAAAAAATTTGCAGGGCTACGGGGAAAGGGCGGGGAAGTGGGACTAGCTGAAGTGCTCTTGCAGAGAGCCGGCACGGGCTCGACGGGCCGAATGGCCTTGTTCTGTGCTGTAACCATTCTATGATTCCATTCTAAATATGTGCTCTGAATCTGGAGCCTCACGGGCTGGGAACATGAACAAGGACATCGCAATTTCTGAGACAGCTCCAGGATGACTCACTCCCCAGCTTCACCCGTACTGCACAGATAATGCATCGGAATCCTAGCTGTGGAGGACTGAACTATTTGCTCCCTCTCCTGCACAACTACTCCAAGAGTAGTATTGGAGGGGCGAATTGCATTAAAGATTGTCGGCTATCTGTGAACGGGTTTTGGCTTTTTTTTAATTGCCTTTTTCCTTTCAATCGCACCTATGCTTCCACAACTCTAAGACTAACATTAGGGCCGTCTGTGTGTTTTGTCAACAGGAGTCAGATGAGTTAGTTTTGTACTCTGAGCAGAGAGATTCGTTTCCCCTAATGATGTCCCACCTGGCAACCCCTGTTGAGAACTGAGAACCTCATCAGACAGCTAGCTAACAAATTCACGCATCAACCACCGCCGGGACACAAGCCTATGTTTGCATCAGGATGTTGTGGTGTCTCCAAGACAAACGCCAGACTCCAGAAAGTTTATATTTAGCACAAAGCACACGCCTTCAGTATCCATTTCCTAGCACTGTTTAATTTTTATTTGCACAGTTAAGAACAAGTTTAAATGTAAATATTCATTCTTAGCTGAGAGTAGTCGTTTATTGCTTTGGGAGACTGTTAGATCCCTATCACGTTTTCAGGGTTTTTTTGGCTATTCTTCCACAAAAAGGATTTGGAACAGAGAGTTACTTTAACATGTTGAGTCGCGTCCAGTTGCAACACCAGATTTCTGATTGGTCCCCTTGGAGGACAAGACACACCCAACAGTTTGTCTGGAATGTGTAATTTAACCCTGCCTGCTGTAGACAACCCTGCAATGTGCAATTTGATCCAGTCTTGCCAGACTACAGAATGTGGAAGTACAGTGAGCTTGATGAAGATCCTTCAATTATCCTACAAGCCAAACAGATGAGATTTGTGTTTAAAGCGGACCAATCTCTGGATAAACTGCCTTATCGGCTCATTCGCAGTCCCCGCATCATCTGATCAACAGACAGCCATGGTGTGTGGCAGAGTGCACTGAAACATTTGCTTTGTAAACAGCAGACCCAGGGCTGCCCCTTCCAGAACTGAGAGCTGTGTCCAATTGAAGTGAAACATGAAATATAAATCATGATGCGGAGATGCCGGTGTTGGACTGGGGTGGACAAAAATGAGAAGTCGCACAACACCAGGTTATAGTCCAACAGTTTTATTTAAAATTACGAGCTTTCGGAGCGCTGCTCCTTCTTCAGGTACAAGTACAGAGACACACGACAACGCAAAATCATCGAACAGAAACTGATAGCCAAGTTCCGCACCCATGAGGACGGCCTCAATAGGGATCTGGGGTACATGTCACGCTACAGAACGTGACTCGACATCGTTGTCTGTCTTTCCAGTTTTAAAAAAAAACAACCAAAAAAAAAAGTTAAAAGCTCAACTGCAGACGGCAACATTTGACACGTTGGACCCCCTGTGACCCACCTCATTGTCTTAGTTGTACTCTGAGGTGTCTTTGATGTAATGCCTTCCTAACAGATTGTATCTCTGCAGACAAATTGCTCTCTGTGTATATATACTGCCGATTTGTATTCCCTCACTGTACAGTGTACAGGTACACTGTACCTGAAGAAGGAGCAGCGCTCCGATAGCTCGTAATTTTAAATAAAACTGTTGGACTATAACCTGGTGTTGTGCGACTTCTCATTTATGAAATATAAAGGGGGAAAAATTTGGTTGATTAGCGCCTCCTGTTAGCACCCTAAGAGGGCGCTAACGGGGCACAAAGCAACTGGCGCCCTGAGCGCGGTGATGTTTGCGCCGCTCGCGAAATTGACCAGACATTTTGCGGTGGTGTTAAACACTACCACCACGATCTCCTGCGCCTGCAGATCATGACGTCAGTCGAGCATGCAGCGCCCCGGTAGTGCCCCGGACCGGATATTGAGTGGCGTCCCCTGGCTTTCCGCCTGCCGCTAGCAACGACAGGTAGAGGGGAACGTTTTGCAGTCAGGAAGGGGCTAGGGGAGCGCTATTTAAAGGTGGCCGCTTTCTGCCTTTTTTTGTCGGCGACAGTTTTGCACCACGAATTCTGAGAGAGAGAGAGACTTCTGGAGAGATTCAACGCTGTGTGAAGGAGTTTGGGTTACTGAGCAGCACTTTGCAGGTTCATTTTGATTTGACCTTCATTGCAGCGATTTAGAAGAGACTATCGGGGGCTGCACTGATTCGGGGCATCGTCCTGCACCTGCAGAATCAGAGGCAGCAGAGACACAGAGAGAGAGTGGCAATCATGGCCAGAGGGAGGAGGGCCAACAGGCCTCTGCACAAGAGACCTTACCCTCCCAGGATATTCCGGGAACAATTCTCCTACATTAATTTGTCTGAGGAGCAATGTTTGCACAGGCTGCGCTTCAGCAAGGAGGTGGTCAGTGAGCTCTGCCACCTGCTGCAAACAGATCTGCAGCCTCAACTGAGGACCAGGACGTCTCTGTCGGTGGCAGTGAAGGTGACAGTGGCTCTGAATTTTTATGCCAGTGGCTCCTTTCAAGCATCTACTGGGGACATCACCAATATCTCCCAGTTCGCTGTCCATTGTTGTATCCGGGAGGTGACAAATGCCCTCTATAAAAGGAGACGCCAGTACATCTCTTTCCCCATGACTCGGGCCAAACAGCATGAATGCGCATGTGGCTTTGCTAGGAAAGCGGGCTTCCCCATGGTGCAGGGCGCCATTGACTGCACACATGTGGCATTGCGGGCACCGCATGAAAATGCAGAGGTATTCCGAAACCGCAAGGGCTACCACTCCTTAAATGTGCAGTTGGTCTGTGACCACAAACAGCTCATACTTGCCGTCAATGCCCGCTATCCTGGCAGCAGCCACAATGCTTTCATCCTGCGCCAGGCTGGTGTGCCAGACCTTTTCCAGGCACCGCATCACCCAAGTGGTTGGCTCCTCGGGGACAAGGGTTATCCACTCTGCACCTGGCTGATGACACCGCTCCGTAACCCCAACACCCCTGCCGAGCTGCGGTATAATGAGAGCCATATCGCCCCCAGGAACATAATTGAGCAGACGATCGGTGTGCTCAAGCAACGGTTCCGCTGTCTGGACCACTCAGGAGGAGCCCTGCAGTACTCTCCTGAGCGAGTCTCTCTCTTCATAGTTGTGTGCTGCATGCTTCACAACCTGGCAATCCTGAGGACCCAGCCAATGCCACCAGGGATTGGTGCACCACCTGAGGAGGAGGAGGAGGAAGAGGAGGAGGATGAGGAGGAGGATCAGCAGCAGCACCAATGTGGGAGGGAGGCGCACAATGTTGCCACTGCAAGGGCCGTCCGTCAACGGCTGATAAGAAGCCGCTTCTAGGCCCCTACTCAGAAGATGGCTTCTGGCATGGAGAACAACATCATGGAAAGCAACCTGCAACCCGCTATTGCCAGCCAAAGCTGCAATGATTCCAAAGGCCAAAAATGTAAATATTGAATACAACAACTTTTTTTCTTCAACAAACTCTCTGTGTGTCATTTATTCAGGACAAACAATTAGAAACAAACACAACAAATCATGAACTAACAGAACTGGTTCTCACAAGATGGAGATAAATGGCAAAACAGTAAACAAATGTAATCACACGAACCTCGACCTTTACTACAAACATTCCCACTATTTATTTAGACCTCCTGCTGTTTGCCCTTCGAGGGTGATCTCCATCCCCTGCGCACTTCCCCCCTTCCCACCCTACTGCTCCTCCGTAATGGGACCCCAGTGGCTGCAGCAAGGCTGGCGGAAGGCTGCTGAATGTCAGATGCTGAGACTACAGATGCCCTTGAAGGACGCCCTCGACCAGCTCTGGGCCTGGAGGCCCCGGCTGCAGACTGCACCAACTCTGCATGGGCGGCAGCAGTCTGGGCTGGCTGTGTTGCAGGTGGTGGCAAGTGCAATGGAGAAGTGCCAGTGATGGGAGCAGGAATGCTGTCATCCTGAGAGAGGACAGCACCTTCCTGCTCGACCGACACACTGGCACTCCCACGGGGCAGTACCTCAGCATCTGGAGCAATCTGCTCGAGCACAGATTGCTGGCCTGCTGCGGCACCGTGAGAGCCCCAGGGCAATGTGGCCGACCCAGCGAGGATGGCAGCAGTCAGTGCTTGCGTGACATCAATCTGAGACTGGATGAGAGCAGTCTGAGACTGGATGGCACCAGCCAATGACTGAATTGCAGCACTAAGCCATTGCGTTGCGTCGGCCTGTGCTGCAGCGGACTGCTCCACACTCCTAGCCAGTCCATCAATGCTTTCTGGCACCCTTGCCATTGCACCCATGAGCTCAGTGTGCATGCTCAAGGCCTGGCTATTCATGGCCGCGATGGCGCGGTCCTCATCCGAGTCCTGTGCAGCAAGACTCGCTTGCCTACTCGCCCTCCGGGGAGATGGCCCCCGAGCTTCCCTACCCCCATGGCGTTGCTGCAGCCCGCTGGGTCCCGGAGCTTCGTCCTCATCAGACCCTTCCCCGCTGCTCCCCTCCAGGGAAGGCGTGGTCCCAGTGTCGGCATGGGCTCCCTCGGGAGACGCAGGCGGTGAGGCTCCGGCTTCCTCTTCCTCCTTGCCTAGGGCATCGCTGCCACTGGTAGGTTGAGGGACAGGGTGGTCAGCTGGTGGTTCACTATCTGAAAACAGGGACGTACAAGAGTGGCTTTAGCGTCAGGACAGGGGGGCTGTCTGGGAGCAAGGACTGGAGACATTTAGTAAGTTGGATTGAATATGTAAAAGGCTGGTGTTGTGAGGGGCAAGTGGAATGAGAGTGGAGAGAAAGCTGAAGAACATACCATTGCTGTCCCCAAGGGGGTTGACCTCTCCAGCGGCCACGGCACCTATGACCTGGCTAGCAACTATCCTGTGCACGCGTGCCTCCAAATCACTGAGGGTGTGTAGGTAGGCCGGTCCTCCTCTCGTGTGTTGCTGCTGCCGCCTGTTATGAGTGAGCTTGGCCTGCAAGAAAAAGGACGGCGTCTGAGTGAATGTGCAGCAATGTTCTTGCCTGATGTGCCTTCCATAGTTGAATAGCCCTTAATGTATGCAAGGTGTGGAATGTGTGTGTGTGTTTTATGAGATGGCCATAGGACTTGGATGAGTGTTGGGCATTTGGGTTTTTTAAACCCTCTGGGCACAGAGTGAAGTTGAGATGGAGGGATGTAGAGGTATTGAAAAGCAGCCACTCACCCTGACCACCCGAGTGAGGTCGTTGAACTTCTTCCAACATTGGGTGTGGGTCCTCGGCACCAGGCTCCTCGAGGAGACGTGCTGAGCCACCTCTCTCCAGACTCTTTTGTATTCGCGGGGCAATGGCCTCGTGCCACTCTGTGGGTAGAGCACTGCCCATCGCCGCTCCACAGCACCAACCAGAGTCACCAAGGCCCGGTCGCTGAAGCGCTGAGCTCTTTCCCTGGGCCTATCCATTGGTGGTTCCAGCAGATTTGATGTACAGGTCTCTCCAGGCCGAGATTCAAAGCTGCAATGAGGGTGTGGCTGGACAGCAAGATCGACCCTCCCCTTTAAGAACTGGCCGGCACCAGTCTGTCTGCGTTCCATAGCTAACTGACATCACCTGAGCTTCGCCCGCGCTCTGAGGTTGCGCCTCGCTCCTCGGCGTTAACGCCTTAAGACAGGTGTGTAGCGCCTGATTTAGCGCTCAAATCACCTCCAGGGGTGATAGAGGCCAAGTTCGCAGTCGGAGGCGATAGTTAGCGCCAGGCGCTAAACTTTGCGCCGGGCCGATAATAGCGCCCCAAACGGGGCAGTACCGAATTTCTCCCCCCAAGGGTCTGTAGTTTTGGTCTTTTGATGGGCGGATAAAGTTAGTTTCCCAAAGGCATGAAATCAGCTCAGGCTTCACCGTCCCAAGTTATGATTTTTTTTTTATTTGAAGGGTAGATGAGGTGTGTGTTTTTGATAAACTGGCATTTAGTGACTTCAGTTTGGTTATAAATCCCATAGGAAATGGGGGTCAATGGGAAGCCCTTTAACTATTTCTCTCTCCCCTCCTCCCTCGATCCTCAGCCCGTGGAAAGATCGAACCGTTTGAGGGGGAACCTGTAAAACAAACTTGATCCATGTTTTTGATTTAAACTTGAATTCCTCCCTCCGCCGGGTCTGTGGTGATTTAACCGACGCTGAAGAGAATCCCAGCGCCCATCCAGCCACTGAGCGGATGAAACACTGAGATAAATCTCCATCACAGGCCGTCCTGGCAAGGGCGGCTCTGAGCTACCGGGCTTTACTTGAACTTCTTGCTGGGGATCCCGGGGACCGCGGGGCCCTGCGTTTCACCGATCCTTTTGTTACCCCCTGTGGTGCGGGTGCTGCCGCCTTTTCCCGGGTCCGGTTGTTGGGAAAGTGCAGACCCAGAGGGCCACCGGTTGAGTCGCCACCTCGGCCCCAAAGGAGGGAGAAAACCTTGGGCCGCAGCTTGTTCACCGGCTTTTAGAAGCATAGAAAAATAGGAGCAGGAGTAGGCCATTCGGCCCTTCGAGCCTGCTCCGCCATTCAATATGATCATGGCTGATCCTCTATCTCAATACCATATTCCCCCTCTCTCCCCATACCCCTTGATGCCTTTTGTGTCTAGAAATCTATCTATCTCGATACGTTGGACACGTTGACGGGGGCCTAACCCCAGCCGGAGCTCCGGCGGCTTTGCAATGGGGTTCTGGTTCAGGCCTGGTGCTGGTGCGGAATCCTTGTCCGTGGGGCCTGCAGCTGCATTGCGCAAACAAGCTGCCCCACCAAAAAGGCTTTCGGGGGTTCGGAGTTCGTCGGCTGGATGTGGCTTCAGTGTTGGGTGCGCATGCGTGGTACCAAAGCGGTCTTCAGGCTCCCCAAATGGGGGCGCATGCGCAGAGCGACCAGAACACCCTGAAAATATTCACTCTGAACATGTTGGGTCTTTAAAGCAAAATGTATTCGCACGAGAAAGAAAGACTTGCATTTATATAGCGCCTTTCACGACCACCAGACGTCTCAAAGCGCTTGACAGCCAGTGAAGTACTTTTGGAGTGTAGTCACTGTTGTAATGTGGGAAACGCAGCAGCCAATTTGCGCACAGCAAGCTCCCACAAACAGCAATGTGGTAATGACCAGATAATCTGCTTTTGTTATGTTGATGAGGGATAAATATTGGCCAGGACACCGGGGATAACTCCCCTACTCTTCTTCGAAATAGTGCCATGGGATCTTTTACGTCCACCTGAGAGGGCAGACGGGGCCTCGGTTTAACGTCTCATCCGAAAGACGGCACCTCCGACAGTGCGGCGCTCCCTCAGCCCTGCACTGGGAGTGTCAGCCTAGCTTTATGTGCTCAAATCCCTGGAGTGGGACTTGAACCCACCACCAGAGGCGAGTGTGCCACCCACTGAGCCACAGCTGACACACGACTGTAAAAACATCACTGAGACAAGAGGTGGCTAAAATGCTAATGAGTTAAGTGGGAGACACAGGTCGTCAGGTCCAGAAAAGACTGGGAAGTAAGTCAAGTTTGTAAACAGAATCTACTTGGCCAAGCTTTGGCCAGGCTCGGAAAGAGAATGCACGACGGTAATTAGAAGTTATTTTGTTGAAAGAAAGAACTTGCATTTATATAGCGCCGTTCACGTCCTCAGGATGTCCCAAAGTGCTTCGCAGCCAATGAAGTACTTGTGAAGTGTAATCACTGCAGTAATATAGGGAAACATGACAACCAAATTGCACACAGATAGGTGCCATAAACAGCAATGAGATAAATGATTAAACAATCTGTTTTAGTGATGCAGTTAGAGGGATGGATATCTCCAGGACACCAGGAGAACTTCCCTGCTCGTCTCCAAATAGTGCAATGGGATCTTTGGCATCCACTGAAGAGGGCGGGTGGGGCAAGTCAAGCAAGATGAGCCACTCATGGGGAAGAATAGTGTGTTCATTATTTTTGTATTATTACAGGAAGACAGTGCGCTTTAAATGAAGTGAGGTCAATCATAACTGTTACTTTGTATGGCCACTTGCTGTGGAATAAGGTCGCTTAACAATTCGTAGCAAGCTTCATCTCACCAAGTCTTTTCTTGCTCCACCTTTGGAAGGATTGGAGGGGCACCTGCAAAAGACATGGTGATCTGGTTCAGATCATCAGGGGATACTACTGTTGCACCCCTAGCTTAAGCTATTGCATAGTTATATCTTGGGTGGTACAGGAATACCCTGAAATATAAGATGCTGAGACAGCTTGTGGGAGTGGCTACCATCGCTGTACTCAAGAAAATAGCTAAGACACTAGGGGGCAAAATTCGGTTATGCCTTGTTTGGGGGCAGTAACCGAATTATCACCGGAGATTTAGCGCCCGGCGCTGAGGTACCGCCCCAGCCGCCAAATTTGGCTTACCGCCCCGGCGAGGAAGCGAAGCGTTTTCTCGGGCGCTCCACTTCCTCTCGGGGAGGTGTCGGGGCACAAAGCGCGGTAGCGCGGAACGCTACGCGGCCGCTCTGCGTAGCACTGACCACTTGCACCGTTAAAGGGGAGGGACGCTGTGAGCTCTGCAGGACCTTCGATGGCCCACACTAGCCCACCAGGGCGGCGTGGTGCCGTGGCTGCGCGACGGCGGCCATGGACCACACCAAGGGCCGCCACAGAGGGCCGACCTGGAAGTCGGCCAAATAAAATAAAATGGCGGCCGCACCTCCCTTTAATTAGCGCCCTGCGAGCGAAGGTCAGCCCGGCTCATGACCCGCGAGGCTGGCGCTGACACCGCCCGCTGCAGCCTCGTGGGGCGCAGCCAAATTTCTGCTGCGGGGGCGGTAAGGGGTCACGCCGCACGGTGGGGGCGCGGCGCTATCGGCTGGTGCCTCGGTAGCGCCCCGCCGAATTTCTCGGGAGGCGCTATTCCGCCCGGGCGCTAAGCCCTTTGCGCCCCGTTAACGCCCCCCAGAGGCGCTAACGGCAGGCGCACAGGAGCTGACTTTCG
This sequence comes from Squalus acanthias, assembly GCA_030390025.1. Lineage (NCBI taxonomy): Eukaryota > Metazoa > Chordata > Chondrichthyes > Squaliformes > Squalidae > Squalus > Squalus acanthias. The sequence goes on from CM059435.1 coordinate 112,226,643, forward strand.
CGGCCTAAAATTGTAACAAGTCCTTTTACCACAGGATAATAATGCCTGCGACTGCTGGTTAAAACACGACCCAAAGCACAGACCTCAGCTGTTTATTGAAGTTGCACATGAAATGTTATTTTGGAAGAAGACTTTTCTGTGTATTGACTGCGATCCTGCACTAGTGAAGAAACACATGAACTAAGACCAGAGAAATGAAAGACAGCTCTTTTTCCCCCCCCCCGATGTTCTGAAACTGCTGGTGACAATCAAGGAATGTGCAACATGGTCCTTGAACTGCACAATTTCTGCCATAAAGATTTTGTTAGCAGTCACCAAATAAAAACCAACCAATCCTGATGCACCTTCAATAACGACCTTTCACCCTTCTTTCCAGCTGCGGTTGAGACAATTGTACCAGCGTAAATACCTGGAAGGTCTACGCCATATTTCCGGGGTTTCCACAGTTTCAGCAGATCGCCCACAGAAATTCACCCCCCAGCCTCCCAGTTATTTTAAAAACTCCTAAGGGTAGATTTTTGTCTTTACTGCCTGGGAGTTAAGTGCCACCTGGGTGGAGCACAGGGAGAACAGCCGGTCTAGGGGGACTGCATGCTCAATTTTCCTTCCATAATGGACAGGCTCCATCATGGTCATGTGATCCTCCCCATCTGATTTTCCTCTCCACGCTTTGACCAGGAGGTACTCAGCACCCAGGCAGCAAAGGTGAAAATCTTTTCTTGTTTTGCCCATTCAGGTGGACGTAAAAGAAGCCATGGCACGTTTTTTTTTATTCGCTTATGGGATCTGGGCGTCGCTGGCAAGGCCAGCATTTATTGCCCAATTCAAACTATTCAAAGAAGAGCAGGGGAGTTCTCCCAAATGTCCCGGCCAATATTTAATCTATAAATGTAACACCTTTGAAAACAGGTTAACTGGTCATTTATCTCATTGTTGTCCGTGGGACCTTGCTGTGCTGCCACATGGCGCGGTTGGGGCGAATAGCATAGATGTATTTAAGGGGAAGCTAGATAAGAACATGAGGGAGAAAGGAATAGAAGGTTATGCTGATAGGGTGAGATGAAGTAAGGTGGGAGGAGGCTCGTGTGGAGCATAAACACCGACATAGACCTGTTGGGCTGAATGGCCTGTTTCTGTGCTGTAAAATTCTATGTAATTCAATGTAAATTGCCTGCTGCATTTGCCAACAAAACAACAGTGACTACACCTCAAAAGTAATTAATTGGCTAGCAAGTACTTTGGGATGTCCTGAGGATGGGGATGGCCCTTTATAAATGCAAGCTCTTTCTTTCTTTAAATTGAAAACATCCACCCTGAAATTATTTTATAATGTCATGGCCAGCAACTTAACACAATGGCCTGGAATTTGCGTTCAGCGGTGAGGCGAAGGCGCTCGCCGCTGGCCTCGAGGAAAGCTGCCCACGGAGATCCCGTGATCTCTGGGGCATGAATTTCAGCCCTCCCGACTTTGGTTTGAATCTGGCGCCAAATCAAGCGAATCTCCAGCGTCCAGCAACAGTGATGTCATCAAGCAGGCTGAGCAGCCAATCATATTGAAGAATTCTCACAGACAGCAAACCAGGAAGTAAGATGCACAAATTCTAATTTACTTTTTGTAAATTTTACAGAGCGAAATAAAGATTGGGACATACACATAGGATTAAGGTAGAAGCTGAAATGTCATAAACAAAATTTTTTAAAAAAAGTTTAAAAACCATGTAATTCGTAATCATATTAATGGAAAAATTTGACATTCCACAAATACAGAATTCGTTTTTCAGGACCAGAACGCTTGTTCAACAGACAATGGGGGAGAAATTCAGTATCGCCCCATTTGGGGCGCAATTATCGGCCGGGCGCAAAGATTAGCGCCTGGCGCTAATTATCGCCACCAACTGCAAACTTGACTTTTATCGCCCCTGGAGGTGATTGGAGCGCTAAATCAGGCGCTTCACACCTGTCTTAAGGCGCAAAGGCCGAGGAGCGAGGCGCTACCTCAGAGCGCTGGCGAAGCTCATGTAATGTCAGTCAACAATGGAACACACACACAATGGCACCGGCCAGTTCTTAAAGGGGATGGTTAATCTTGCTTTCCATCCACATCCTGCTCATTGCAGCCTTGAATCTCGGCCTGGAGAGACCTGCACATCAAATCTGCTGGAAAGATCAATGGAGAGTACCAGGCAAAGAGCTCAGAGTGCAGCCCCCACAGTCTCTTCTAAATCGATACAAGGAATGGCAAATCAAAATGAACCTGCAAAGTGCTGCTCAGTACCCAAAACTCCTTCACACAACGTTGAATCTCTCCAGAAGTCTCTCTCTCTCGCTCAGAATGCGTAGTTCAAAAATGGCACCAACAATAAAAGGCAGGAAGCGGTCACCTTTAAATAGCGCTCCCCTTTCCCTTCATGACTGCAGAACGCTCCCCTCAACCTGTCGTTGCTAGCGTCAGGCGGTAAGGCAGGGGGCGCCACTCAATATCTGCTCCGGGGCGCTACCGGGGCATTGCGCACTCGACTGACGTCACGATCTGCCGGCGCAGGAGATCGTGGCGGTAGTGTTTAGCGCCGCCGCAAAATGTCTAGTTAATTTCACGAGCGGCGCAAACTTCGCCGCGCCTGGGCGCTAGAAGCTTTGCGCCCCATTAGCGCCCTCTTAAGGCGCAACCAACAGAATTTTCCCCCCCAATATGCCTTAAAAAACCCAGTTACACCTCTTTCAACAAGGCTTAACTTTTTCGGGGATGGGGGGGTGGGGGTGGGGGGGGTGGTGTGGGGGTGGGGGTGGGGGGTGGGGGGCGCTGTGGTTAACAGCGATATTCCAGCGTAATAGGGGAAGTTTTTGTCCTTCGGCGTGATTTGAATTGATTGCCAGCTCTGGGGAGTTCCACAGCGCAATTTGCGGCGGAGCAGGGAATGACTGACCGCAACTTCTGGATTTCCGCGTTTATCTGCGAAACTGCTAAATCCTGAAGCTGCGGTCAGTTTCAGAGCGGTAATGACGGCGAACGCTGACAACTTTGCCGTCATTTCCACCGCAAAATCTGGGGCCAATATGTCTCTCCACGGATTAGGCTGAATGAATACATTGAGATTTGAAGGGATTTTTTTGTTCTGTAAGTTTTAGATGTGGATTAGATTCCCATTGAAGTAGCTGATGATTCAGCACATTGATTTACTCCTGCATTTCCTACATTACAACAGTGACTACACTTCAATAAAGTAATCCTTTGGCGATAAAGCTTTTTGGGATATCCTGAAGTCATGAAAGGTGATAAAATAAAGGCAAGTTCTTCCTTTTTTTCTTTCATTGCTTTTAAAGGAGAATAACCATAGATCTAGTTAACTAAATAATCTGAATGATGTTATGGCTTCAGTTCTGTTGGGACCACAGGAATAAGAACATAAGAAGTAAGAGCAGGAGTCGGCCATACGGCCCCTCGAGCCTGCTCCGCCATTCATTGGGCCGAAAATTGATCCCGGGACGCGAGAGTACGCACTGCGTACTCTCGCGTATTCCCACTCCAATTGCCGGTTTTCTGCATGCCCTGCGCATGCGCTGAAAACCGGCAATTGCTCTTCTGAAAAGGGGGTGGGGCCTGGGTGCATCGCGTGCGCGCTACAGGCTGCGCGCACGCTGTGCACTTCATGCTTTGGACGCGCAGGTAAGTAGGGAAGATTTTGGAAATGTAAAAAGGAGGAGTAAGACCCGCTTTTAAGAAGGTAAGTAGTGAATTAAGTATTTTTTTGAATTTTTTTTTACAGGTATATCTTTTTTAGAGACTTTAAAGACAGGTAAGTTTATTTTTATAACTTTTTAAAAGATTTAAAATTTTTTCAAAAATTTAATTTTTTATTTAAAATGGTTAATTTAATTAACTATACTTATTTTATTAATGTGATGGTTTTTTTTTATTTAATTGAGGTTTAGCTGTTATTTTGGGGGGGTGTAAGATTCATAGATTTCACAGCCATGCTATGAGACTTATGAATGGAAGATGGTGTGCTGCCATTGGCTCTAACTGAGTCACGTGATCCCACAGCTCGCACGAATTCACTACGCCGCTGGGATACGCAAGCCCAGCACAGCTGATGTCTGGAACATCAAGTTCGTGCGAGCTGGATCTGAAAAAGCATAAGCGAGGTGAGACATCGCGGGGAAGGCTTACCCACGCGGGAACAGAACGAGATCAATTTCTGGGCCAATAAGATTATGGCTGATCATCGACCTCAACTCCACTTTCCTGCCCAATCTCCATATCCCTTGATTCCCCTAGAGTCCAAAAATCTATCGATCTCAGCCTTGAATATACTCAAAGACTCAGCATTCACAGCCCTCTGGGGCAGAGAACTCCAAAGATTCCCAACCCTCTGAGTGAAGAAATTCCTCCTCATCTCAGTCTTAAATGGCCAACCCCTTTTCCTGAGACTATGCCCCCTAGTTCTAGACACTCCAGCCAGGGGAAACAACCTCTCAGCATCTACCCTGTCAATCCCCTTCAGAATCTTGTAAGTTTCAATGAGATCACCTCTCATTCTTCTAAACTCCAGAGAATATAGGCCCATTCTACACAATCTATCATAGGACAGCCCTCTCATCCCAGGAATCAATCTAGTGAACCTTCGTTGCACCGCCTCCAAGGCAAGTATATCCTTCCTTGGATAAGGAGACCAAAACTGTGCACAGTACTCCAGGTGTGGTCTCACCAAGGCCCTGTACAATTGTAACAAGACTTCCGAGACTTTATTTCTTGTGGAATCCAATCATACAGAATTGAATAGTTTTAGATTGATATCCTGGATTTTTTGATTGCCTCCGTGGGTCAGACTGAAATCGGACAAAGATTTTTCCTCTTGAAGGGTTATTGTCCTATTAATTGGACAAATCAAATGGGGCAGGGCTGCCTTGAGGATGAGTTCATTGAGTGTATTAGGGATGGGTTTCTTGAGCAGTATGTAACTGAACCGACCAGGGGCAAGCAACCTTAGATCTGGTCCTGTGTAACGAGACAGGATTAATTAAAAATGTCCTAGTAAAGGATCCCCTTGGAATGAGTGACCATAACATGGTTGAATTCCATATTCAATTAGAGGGTGAGAAGGTTGGATCTCAAACAAGCGTGCTAAGCTTGAATAAAGGAGACTATGAAGGTATGCGAGCGGAATTGAGTAGAGTGGATTGGGAAAATAGATTAAAGGGTAAGACGACACATGATCAGTGGTGTACATTCAAGGAGTTATTTTACAACTTCCAAAAAAAAAATATTCCACTGAAAAGAAAAGGGTGTAAAAGAAAGGACAGTCATCCGTGGCTAAGTAAAGAAATTAAGGATAGTATTCGACTAAAAACAAGGGCATATAAGGTAGCGAAATCTAGTGGGAGGACAGAGGATTGGGAAAACTTTAAAAGGCAGCAAAAAATAACAAAAAGATTGATTAAGAAAGGGAAGATAGATTATGAAAGTAAATTAGCAAAAAATATAAAAACAGATAGTAAGAGTTTTTATAGTTATATAAAAAGAAAAAGGGTGGCTAAAGTAAATGTTGGTCCCTTAGAGGATGAGACCGGGAAATTAATGGTGGGAAATATGGAGATGGCAAAAACACTGAATGAATATTTTGTATCAATCTTTACAGTAGAGGACACTAAGAATATCCCAACACTGGACAAACAGGGGGCTATAGGGGGAGAGGAGCTAAACACGATCAAAATCACTAAGGAAGTGGTACTCGGTAAAATAATGGGACTCAAGGCGGATAAATCACCTGGACCTGATGGCTTACATCCTAGAGTCTTGAAGGAAGTGGCGGTAGGGATTGTAGATGCATTGGTAATAATTTTTCAAAACTCCCTGGATTCCGCTAAGGTCCCGGCAGACTGGAAAACTGCTAATGTAACACCCTTATTTAAAAAGGGCAGTAGACAGAAGGCTGGTAACTATAGACCGGTTAGCCTAACATCTGTGGTAGGTAAAATTTTGGAGTCCATTATTAAGGAAACAGTAACAGGACATTTGGATAATCATAATTTAATAGGACAAAGTCAGCATGGTTTTACGAAGGGGAAGTCATGTTTGACAAATTTGCTGGAGTTCTTTGAGGAAGTAACATATAGAGTGGATAAAGGGGAACCAGTGGACGTAGTGTATTTAGACTTCCAAAAGGCATTTGACAAGGTGCCACACAAAAGATTATTGCTTAAGGTAAAAAATCACGGGATTGGGGGTAATATTCTGGCATGGATAGAGGATTGGCTATCTAACAGAAAGCAAAGAGTTGGGATAAATGGTTCATTCTCAGACTGGCAATCAGTAACTAGTGGTGTTCCACAGGGGTCAGTGCTGGGTCCCCAACTCTTTACAATCTATATTAACGATTTGGAGGAAGGGACCAAGTGTAACATATCAAAATTTGCAGATGATACGAAGATGGGAGGGAAAGTAGTGAGTGAGGAGGACATAAAAAACCTGCAAGGGGACATAGACAGGCTAAGTAAGTGGGCAGAGATTTGGCAGATGGAATACAACACTGGAAAGTGTGAGGTGATGCACTTTGGCAGGAAAAGTCCTAGAGCAATTTATTATCTTAATGGCAAGAAACTGGAGAGTACTGAAGTGCAAAGGGATCTGGGGGTCCTGGTGCACGAAACTCAAAAGGTTAGTATGCAGGTGCAGCAAGTGATTAAGAAGGCAAATGGAATGTTGGCTTTCATTGCTAGGGGGATAGAATATAAAAATAGGGAGGTATTGCTTCAGTTGTACAAGGTATTGGTGAGACCGCACCTGGAATACTGCATACAGTTTTGGTGTCCTTACTTAAGGAAAGACATCCTTGCTCTCGAGGCAGTGCAAAAAAGGTTCACTCGGTTAATCCCGGGGATGAGGGGGTGGTCATATGAGGAGAGGTTGGGTAGATTGGGACTCTACTCATTGGAGTTCAGAAGAATGAGAGGCGATCTTATTGAAACATATAAGATTGTGAAGGGGTTGGATCGGGTGGATGCGGGGAGGATGTTCCCGATGACGGGTGAGACTAGAACTAGGGGACATAGTCTTAGAATAAGGGGCTGCTCTTTCAAAACTGAGATGAGGAGGAACTACTTCACTCAGAGGGTGGTAGGTCCATGGAATATGCTGCCACAAAAAGCTGTAGAAGCTACATCATTAAATAAATTTAAAACAGAAATAGACAGTTTCCTAGAAGTAAAGGGCATTAAGGGTTACGGGGAGCGGGCAGGAATTTGGACATGAGTCTAGGTTCGGATCGGTCATGGCCCTGTGGGTAGTGGAGCGGGCCCAGGGACCGTGTAGCCTGATTCTGCTCCTATTTCGTGTGTGCAATTCTGTTAGATGCAGGAGATGGTTCTGTGATAGATAGTAGATTGGCGGTTAGGATCAGATCAGCCATGATCTTATTGAATGGCGGAGCAGGCTCGAGGGGCCGATTGGCCTACTCCTGCTCCTATTTCTTATGTTCTTATGTTCTTATGTCCTCCCTCGGGAGCTGAAATAAGACAGTTGTCGTAGTGGTACAGATTGTACATGGTTCTGATAGTGGACCTGATGGACTAAATAGTCTTTTCTTGTTCCTTCAGCTGTCAACCGTGGCTCAGTGGGTCGCACTCTCGTCTCTGAGTCAGAAGGTTTTGGGTCCACCTCCTACTCCAGAGACTTGAGCACAAAAATCTAGGCTGACACTCCAGTGCAGTGCTGAGGGAGCGCTGCACCGTCGGAGGTGCCATCTTTCAGATGAGATGTTAAACTGAGGCCCCGTCTGCTCTCTCAGGTGGACGTAAAAGATCCCATGGCACTATTTCGAAGAAGAGCAGGGGAGTTATCCCCGGTGTCCTGGCCAATATTTATCCCTCAATCAACATCACTAAAACAGTTGATCTGGTCATTATCACATTGCTGTTTGTGGGAGCTTGCTGTGCGCAAATTGGCTGCCACGTTTCCTACATTACAACAGTGACTACACTTCAAAATGTACTTCATTGGCTGTAAAGTGCTTTGGGATGTCCTGAAAGGCGCTATATAAATGCAGGTCTTTCTTTCTTTCCTTGGCCAGACTTGGCTGGCTAAATAATGGCGAGTTTGATGCACGCGCCTTTATTAGTGTCCAGCAATTTGTGGCGAGGAAGAGATACCTTGTGAGTTGCGAATCATTACAAACTGCTGGATGATTTGCGCCACTCCACCGTCAGCCTCATGAAAACTGGAGCTCATCGTCAACCTCCCAGTGAGTTTCAAGAAGATGCTACATTAATTACCAATTAACCTCACTGCAGAAAGTTAGGGCTGGTACTTAACAGCATAAGGACACTTTTAATGAGGAGATTAATGTTCCTGCAATGCCACTCAACCCCTCCGGCACATAAAGGGAACAATTGAAACTGTGGTGTCTGGTTCCTGTAGGTGGTAAATTTTTGCTAAAGATTTTTAATATTTAAATTTTTTTTTTTAATTCTTAATTTTCCTGTCTGTCTCTTTTTTTCTCTCTCTTAATCCAATCTTTCTTTCCCTCTCGCCGCATCCTGAGATCCACGCTCAACGCCATGTGCTGCCACATGCACACTCTCGACCTCTCTCTTCAGCAGCACCGACTCACTCTATCTCAAAGCTGTCCTGGTCCGCAGTTCCATTTCATCCTTCGCCTCATCCGGCGCTTTAACAAAAAACTTTTTTTCTTCCTTTTAGGTGTCAAGGATTGTAAAATTCATTGCTTTCTTTCCCTCTCTTTATTTCTCTTTCTGTACCTAATTTGACCCTAATTGGCCCTATTTCCTTCTCCGTCATTCCTCTGTTTCTTTCTCTATCCTTAAATCTCATTGGTTAAGGAGATAGACTGTCCTGTCGTTCACCAAGGTCCCAGATCCCCTGTTGACCTCGCTTTTCAGCTCGCACTTCCAGCAATTTGCTGCACAAACATTCCTCGAGATGAAGGGTGAGGGTAAAAGTCGAACTAACGGGAAACGCTGCGAGATGCAAATTCTGGGCCAACTTATTTTAAGTTCTTATGAGTGATGGGTGATGAATGGGTTGCGGTCAGCCTCATGAATGGAGATATTTAGCAAAGTATCTTAATAAGGATGACGTACACTTGTGTGCTAGTTATTCTGCGCCAAGGAGAGCCAAGTGAGACTGTTTTATCACGTCACTTTGACGTTGTAGTGACAACCCGTGGGAATATAATTTTTATATTCCACAGACATTTCCTCACGATTGTTACCAAAATAAATTAATGCCAGGAAATAGATATTGGAAGAGTTTATTTCCAGCTCCTACCACTAATTAGTAAACAATAAATATTAATGGTTGGGAGCCATTAGGTACTGTGGGTGCCTTTATAATTCAGTTGATATTCTGTAGCATGTTCTCTGAAATGTTATTGTCACCCTAAACTGGATAGCAAGGAGAGTAGAACGCATATGAAAATAAATGAATTTAAAATAAATATAAGTGTTACAGATTTATTTTTCATAGTGCGTATTTCCTACTTAGTTCTAGATTTAGTCCGAGCTGATGGGTAAATTCTGTAATGGCATTGTTAAATACCAAAAGGAATGGAAGAATGTTTAGGAACCAGAGCAGTTCCTTTGGACTCACTCCCTGGGCCCTGGCCTAAGTAACCTCAAGATGCATTAGCCTGAGTACTACCCCTCGCTGTCCCGTTTACGTGACAGTCATAGCAGGGCACTTGGAACAAAAATAATCAAGTTCAAGTGAGAAAACCATTCTGTGCTAATCCAGAGCAAAGTGTTTCAAAGTAAACAGAGTTGCTGAAAATCAGAGCATCAAGCTACAGGAGTGCCTGGGATTAAATACCCGAGGTCAGAAGATCAGACCAGAAGTGGGAAACACCTATATTGTCCTTCACGCTGCATTTTGCATTAGTCAAGCCTGCAGAAGCTAAGCTGAAGCCATTCAGTTTACTCAACTAGATGCCCTGTAGAATCATAGAATCATAGAATGGTTACAGCACAGAAGGAAGCCATTCGGCCCGTCGAGCCTGTGCCGGCTCTCTGCAAGAGCACTTCAGCTAGTCCCACTCCCCCACCCTTTCCCCGTAGCCCTGCAAATTTTTTTCCTTCAGGTACTTATCCAATTCCCTTTTGAAAGCCACGATTGAGTCTGCCTCCACCACCCCTTCAGGCACTCGCTGTGTAAAAAAAGTTTTCCCTCATGTCGCCTTTGGTTCTTCTGCCAATCACCTTAATTCTGTGTCCTCTGGTTCTCGACCCTTCCGCCAATGGAAACAGTTTCTCTCTATCTACTCTGTCTAGACCCCTCATCTGGTGGTCGTGAAAGGCGCTATATAAATGCAAGTCTTTCTTTCTTTCATCGTGCCATGCGATCCATCTAATGAAATATTTCAGGGGGCCACTAAGAATCTTAGCAAGACAGCATGTTCAATTACATTGCTGGGCCATGATTTTGTAGGAAAACCCTAAGCACTATCTTGCACAGCAAAATGGGAACAAAATCTACTGATAGAAATTTTCTTACCATCAAAAAATAAAGTTGCACGTTTGGTGTTACTGAAGCAAACGATTCAGTTACTGTTGGAACATGATGTGAGAGTGAGGAGAAACATGAAGAAAAATTGTGTAAGTGGGCAGAGGTGACAAGCTCAATTTTCTTGAGAACTTTGATTATCTTTGAAGGCTTCTGTTAATGATTGCTTGAAGGAAATTCAAGGACAAATTGGAATAGAATGGTGTCATCTTGAAGGACAGACATCTTTAAAAACTGACACTGAGCAACAAATCTTTAATCATTAGTGTGAAGCTCTCTGGTGCAACAAGATAGATGCTGAAGGTTAGTGATGGCAAAAGGATCAGGACATTTGAAGGGTGGTGATACCATCGGGATCTTCAAGTACGCTGAACAGTTAAATGCTTCAATTATTTAATTATTCTAGAGTTGTATGTGAAGACGGAGGTGATGGGGAGGATCAAGGCAATGATGTCCTATTTTGGCTGTGCAATAAAGTACTTAGATGGACCATGCTGGATGGGCAACTCAGTGCGAAGAGAAGAGACATCCACAAAGATTATGGTTTGGCATCGTCAAGCAGTGGCTTAACCGAAAGATTTCAGCCTGTAGACATTAGAGCCCACAGCAAATGGAAATGGCACAATTCTGTTTGAACCTGTGCCAATTTCTAACTTCAACCTTGACTTCCAATTCTCTTTAGTGAAAGGTGGATTAGTGGAGAGATTTTTTTAAAATTCATTCAAGGATGTGGGAGTCGCTGGCAAGGCCCAGCATTTATTGCCCTTGAGAAGGTGATGGTGAGCCGCCGCCTTGAAAGGCTTGCTAGGCCATTTCAGAGGGGCAGTTAAGAGTCAACCGTAGGTTGTGGGTCTGGAGTCACATCTCGGCCAGACCGGGTAAGGACGGCAGATTTCCTTCCCTAAAGGACATTAGTGAACCAGATGGGTTTTTACGACAATCCGGTCGTTTCATGGTCACCATTACTGATATTATAATAGCCTTTTGATTCCAGATTTATTTAATCAAATTTAATTCCACCACTGCCAGTGGTGGGATTACGAACTCATGTCTCCAGATCATTAGTCCAGGACCTCTGGATTACTAGTCCAGTAACATTACCACGATGCTACCGTAGCCTGTGATTGCATTTACACGGAAGTCAGTTCTAATTGCCGCAATCTAAGGCCATGAGAACTACAAGAACCTGTCACCTCCCCACCACATCACAGCTCACGCCAAAGTGAATAATGCTTATCTTTATATTAAATTCATTTATTGTCACATAAACAAACAGCAGAAACTCAAATTGTACATTCTCCGAGAAATAGTTTTCGGTTTATTGTAGCAGTAAACTTCAACAGACATCAAGAATATTATGATAAATGTTGTAGATGATTCTGAAAATGCAACACAGATATTTTGGTGATAATTATTGCGTGACAAACAACAAAAAATGCAAACATGTTATTAAGGAAATTGCGTGAACCATAGAAAGCTAATTACTATAATAACCTATTCAAGCAGATAATATTTATCTGCGTTAATTATAGGGACCTAGATCACCAGTTACATCATCTTCTTCCTGCGAACTCAATTCATTAAGTAGCTAAATGACTTTTATATGTCAAGCGGATGTAATTGTGCAAGTGGCTTTCAAAAGTCAGATCGAGTTAGTGGAGGAGGAAAAAGTAATCACATGTCAAGGCCATTGCGCCCTTGTGCAAAACTGCTGAATGCATTTTAAGAACTGTAAACAGAAAGGGTTGAATAGTCTCCGATTTCATTTCAGTAAGAAAGAGGAATTAACACTAGGAAGTAAAGCAGATGGGCAAGAAGGTTTAATTAGTATGATCTGCAGGGCTAAAATCGTAAATCTCTTGCACATTGGTGTTTAGAAACATAGAAAAATAGGAGCAGGAGTAGGCCATTCGGCCCTTCGAGCCTGTTCCACCATTCAATATGATCATGGCTGATCCTCTATCTCAATACCATATTCCCGCTCTCTCTCCATAACCCTTGATGCCTTTTGTGTCTAGAAATCTATCTATCTCCTTCTTAAATATATTCAGTGACTTGGCCTCCACAGCCTTCTGTGGTAGAGAATTCCACAGGTTCACCACCCTCTGAGTGAAGAAATTTCTCCTCATCTCAATCCTAAATGTCCTACCCCGTACCCTGAGACTGTGACCCCTCGTTCTAGACCCCCCCCCCAGCCAGGGGAATCATCCTCTCTGCATCCAGTCTGTCTAGCCCGGTCAGAATTTTATACGTTTCAATGAGATCCCCTCTCATTCTTCTTTGACAATAATTTATTACATTTCATTTACCCTTATCACGAGCCATAAAAAGATCAATTTGTGGAAGTCTCCAGTCAGAATTGTAAAAACATTTTATTAAACAGCAATCCTTTAAACAAATACTAGATGATCTCCTTTGACGTTGCACACGGAGAGTGAAGACCAAGAGTGGTCTTCAGATGAAGTGAGGTTAGACGGCTGAGGTTGGACCAGGGTGTGCAGAGGTAATTCTTCAGTCCCCTTTTCAAAGTCATAGGGCTGGATTTTGCGGGGGGGGGGGTCAGCGGGCGCGATCGGTGGCGGGTCGGGTGGGAAAGTGTTTTTTTTCCCCAGCAGGTCGGGACCCCGCTGTGAACCTGCCGCCACGCGCCTTTCCCCGATGTCGGGTCTGTCGGCGCTGAGCAGACCCGACACACAGCGGTGGGTTCACAGCAGGGGGGCCCAATTCAGGTAATTAGTGGCTTGTTTAGAGCCACTTAAGATTGAATTTTAGCTCATCTTCTGCTTTTGACAGCTCGCCCATGGGGTCCACGCTGGTCGTGGACCATGTCTGTCAAGCTGAGGTGGGAGTTCAGTGGCCATTGAATCAGCTGATGAGTTGACAGCTTCAAATGTACAGTAAAAGTTCCCACCTTACAGAGATATCTTCCCTCGGCCACAAATTCTTCCTCACTGCATTTCCACAACAGATTCACCATGTTGCCAGTCTTTACACAAGTCTCCATCCAGTCTGACCTCATTACCGCTCTCGCCATCGACAGATTGCTTCTGTCATCTCTACTTCACCTGCCATCTATTCCATCAGCATGGGTGCCCTTTATACTCTCTCACCTTGGTCCTCAGAATCTGACCACGATCAGCCCCAACACCAGCAGCACCAACAACAACACCATCACCAACCTTCTCCGCAATCACCTGATGCTGCACAGGACAGAGGGCATCAGCATCCGACCGCATTGCTGCCCGGGAGGCCTAGGATGGCCCCACCATGGCCAGATTTATTTCACTTGATGCTGTACATGATGTGCCAAGTTGGCACCACCCCACACCAACACCATAAAGCATCCCTACAATGCCCAAGCCATTCCTTCCACATGCATGACTATTGCGGGGGGGGGGACCGTTATGTCTCACCATTCACTGTAACTCACGGAGCCACTTCCAAATGTACACACAGATCTGTTCAAGAACGCAAAGTGTTGAAAATAAAGGTTTCAATGTTTGACACCACATTAACGAAACTTTACATGAACATTGTATAAAACACCCAAGTGCCTACCCTTGTGTGTTGTTAGTTGGTATGATTGCACTTGGATGAGGGTGAGTGTGAGGGGTGGCTAGTGAGATGGGGAAGTGATAATGTAGATAGAGAGGGATGGGTGGAGGTGCAAATTAAATTGGTGTGAGTAAGGATGTGCAGGAGTAGGGTGGGGAAGGCAGAGTGATGGGGATGTGCTGAGAGGCACAGCAGGATGAGGTTGAGTGTGGCTTTGTACTAACGTTTTGTGATCTACTGAGATCATTGAAACGTTTGCGACACTGCAGCCTGGTCCTCCTGACCACATCCCTGCTTGTGCCCTCCTGTGTAATGTGCAACCAGGCTGCATTGGTGTCTTGGGGAGGTGTCTTCCGCCCATGGGAAGGGACGAGGACCTCCCTGCGTGCTGTGACTCCCTCCATAAGCATATGGAGGGAGTCATGGAAGAGCCTGGGTGCAGCCCTGCATCTCTGTGCAGTGATTGTCAGTGTTTGCAGCACCTCAATGCTGTAGAACACTGACAGCATAAATGTCAAAAGAAAGTTGGCCACGGTCCCTTTAAGGAAACCGGCTGATGACACGTCATCAAATGACATCATCAGACCCGCTTCCTCTAATTGTCCAGGAAACGCGCTGGGAGGACTTACCAAACCCAATCAAGGGAAATTCATTTCAGAGGCCGGGATGGAGACAGCAGCGGGGTCGGGACCCGCCACCGATGGCGCCCGCCACAGACCCGCCGAGGTTGGTAAAATCGCGGCCATACATTCTGCCCATATTTTTATATAATATTTTTTACTTTTATTTAGTCGAATAGAAATACCTACTGCAACTTGGAAAGCAAAGAAGTGGAGCTGGTTGGAACCATGGGAGTTTCTCTGCAGTACAGGCTGAGGAGCTGGAAGCTGCAAAAACTGGGGCACTACAGTGCCACCACTAGTGGGAGGGTGCAATTACAGCGTGACTAGTTTACATGGGCATAGGAAATAATAGAAAAATTTGACACAATGCATTACAACGGGAAGTGAAGACATAAGATTTTTAATATTTTATATCGATTTTCAATATCTTGCTTAATAAGATCTTGTGTAGGTAGCATAACTGTTCAAAGGTCCAGTGTTTTGGTGAACTCCATTCTGTAGTTCAGTTCCTTCGACATTTTGCAAACTGCTTCACAAGAGTTGCCTTTTTTTTGGTGCGTAACGTGATACTATCAACAGTTCAACATAGTTTTTCAAAATTAAAACAATAGCTTACATGCACCTAGTGTGGGGTCCCTGGTACATCCGAAGCTTCAGTTAATTTTTTTAAAGATCAAGGAATTGACTAATGGCCTCACCAAGAATCCTCATAGAGTTACTGCTGATGGTGTTCAATAAACTTTCTACCATCTTCACTCAAGATACACAATAAGCTACAAAACTTGCCAATTTGGACAACCAGGGTTGTAACAGTAGTGGGAATCACAGCATGTAAAAGTGCTGGAAACTCTTGACAGGACTCTTCAACTTTTGTTCAGATGTCAAGTTCACGACAGAAAAGGTCCTTAATCCACAGACTGCATCTATCTTGGAACTCTGATCTAAGGATGGAATTTTTGGCACGAAACGATTTTGCAGGAAGCTCATGATATTATTTAGCAAGGGCACAAGCGTTCTATTTTCAGCATTCCATTCCCAGAACTGTTACATTACGGCAAATAAAAGTACGGTTGTTTTTATAAGGAATTAAATATGAAAGAGGAAATGCATTAATTACTTTGAAGCTACCTCCTGCTATGTATTTATTCATTTTATTATACAGGTATACGGAGCATTTTTGTACCGAAAATACTGCCTTCCCCCTTCGAGGCGTCCTTTCTTCTTTAAGGCAACTAAGGCAATTATATTTTTGGCGATTTGATTTTATATCACTAGCGTGCAACATCAATAAAGCCAGAAGATTCAGAAAGTTGGCACTGGTGGTTGCTGACAGAATCAAAGCAATGAAGAATTTGTGACACAATAGCAAAATACTGCGGATGCTGGAAATCTGAAATAACAACAGAAAATGCTGGAAATACTCAGCAGGCCAGGCAGCATCCGTGGAGAGAGAAACAGAGTTAACGTTCAGGTCTGGGACCCTTCATCAGAACTTGTGACAGTGTGTCAAGACATGCGCTGCTGAATGCATGTCTAGTAATCCCCACTGATGCATTCGGACATCAGATCAGACCAGACCGTACACCAGTCACCCAATGCGCTATTCCTACTGCAGACTGTATACATTTAATTCGGCCATTCCTCAAATGTATTGCATATCTTTTGTACCTGATCTTGACCTTAATCCCACTAGCATGTAATCACTAGAGATAACAATGACATCTTTGAGCATGAGGCATCCCTAGATCCAATAGTTCACCAGCTGGGTTTGCTCTCCAGCCTCTGCGTGAGTCTTCTTGACGATGTGCAGCGCAGAGATGTATTCCACAGCTCTGCAAGTGGGTCCATCCAAGCTGAGTTGCCTCTAAAGTCTTTAGGGGCTGATTCTAAAGGGCTGTCTGTCAGGGCCCGCGGGCACACGGCCGCTCGCATTCGCCGGCGCTCCGAAGAGCTGCTCTGGCTGAAACCTGGGAGCCCAGCTCATGGATCTAATTTAAAGTTGCGCGATTCGGTGAAGGGCCCCTGAATCTCGAAAGCATGCAGTTCTGAAAAAGCTGCAGCTCACATTTAAAAGGATGCAAACACTTAAAGGAAAGTGGCCATATATGGGGTGAGGGTGGGTGGGAGTGGATGTTGTTTGAGTCCTTCTAAAGGTTCCAAATAGATGTTAAATATTTATCAGCCTTTGCTAAGGCTGTATAGAACAACAACAACTTGTATTTATATAGCGCCTTTAAAACGACCCGCGGTGCTTCACAGGAGTATTATAAGACCAAAGAAATTGACACCGAACCACATAAGGAGAAATTAGGGCAGGTGACCAAAAGCTTGGTCAAAGAGGTAGGTTTTAAGGAGCGTTGTAAAGGAGGTAAGAGAGGTAGTGAGGTGGAGAGGTTTAGGCAGGGAATTCCAGAGCTTAGGGCCCAGGCAACAGAAGGCATGGCCACCAATGGTTGAGCGATTATAATCAAGGATGCTCAAGAGGGCAGAATTAAAGGAGAGATATCTCGGGGTGTTGTGAAGCTGAAGGAGATTACAGAGATAGGGAGGTGCGAGGCCATGGAAGGATTTGAAAACAAGAATGACAATTTTGAAATCGAGGCGTTGCTTAACCAGGAGCCAATGTAGGTCAGCGAGCACAGGGGAGATGGGAGAACAGGACTTGGTGCGAGTTAGGACACCTAACTTACACTAACTTATAGGGTGAGAGTAAGTGTAAAGATATGGTGCAGAGGCATGAAACTGAGTTTGTGGGCGAGTGCCAGATTGTCTCTGCCTTCAATCCCCTATTTGCTGGCTGGCAAAGCGGGCATTCTACTGCATGCCATGAGTACAGTCAGGTTTGCCCTGTGTGGCATTCAGAAGCACCCTCCCCTGAGGATGGCAGTGCATCTTGTCAGGCAGGAGAAAGCACTGATGAAGTAGGTGTCCCTCAAGATAATGCCACGTCAGGTCACCCCACCTCACAAAGGACTGAAGTGCCATTAAGTGGGCAGGAGCAGCAACAACAATAATAACTTGCATTTATATAGCACCTCTAATGTAGTAAAATGTCCCAAGGCACTTCACAGGAGTGCTATCAGGCAACATTTGACACCGAGCCACATAAGGAGATATTAGGACAGGCGACCAAGAGCAGGCAGCTATCCCAATGTGAAATGTGCTGCAAACCATTGCACAGCATTGTTGTGAACCCAGAGGTGCAGGGTCACATTCAGCCCATGAGGCTCCCAATGAGGATCAGCAGTCAACCATCGTACTTGCTGCTCCCAGTGGGGCATTGAATGGGTAGAGTAAGTCACTAAAGGGAAGCATTGCGATATCAAACAGTAGTCCCACATACAGAGTTCACCTGTAGGAAGATGAAATGGCATCAGTATATTTAACCGCAGTCTCGAGAGTCATTTGCAAAAAAAAGAAAGACTTGCATTTCTATAGCGCCTTTCACCACCACCGAACGTCCCAAAGCGCTTTACAGCCAATGAAGTAGTTTTGAAGTGTAGTCATTGTTGTAATGTAGGAAATGCGGCAGCCAATTTGCACACAGCAAGTTCCCACAAACAGCAATGTAATAATTACCAGATAATCTGTTTTTTAGTGATGTTGATTGAGGGATAAACATTGGCCAGGACACTGGGGAGAACTCCACTGCTCTTCTTCGAAATAGTGCCGTGGGATCTTTTCCATCCACCTGAGAAAGCAGACGGGGCCTCGGTTTAACGTCTCATCCGAAAGGACGGCACCTCCGACAGTGCAGCACTCCCTCAGCACTGGAGTGGGAGTGTCAGCCTGGATTTTTGAAAAGGGACATATTAATGTAGCAGCAGATGGATTGATGGCCATGCACAGTAATTGAGGTACAGTGGGTGCTGATAGAGGGCGTGGAGCTGAGTGGGCCACTGACTTGTGAATAATAGGACAGGACTGTTTGTTAAGGGGCCAGGTAAATCATTTAACTCAACACCCTGTTCGTCTCACTGGCTGCAAATCGCTTTCAGCCATTTCTTTTTGCTGCTCACCATCGCCATTGTCCATTTATGAATGTGCAGGATGTGGGCGTCGCTGGCAAGACCAGCATTTATTACCCATCCCTAGTTGCTCTTTGCGAAGGTGGTGGTGAGCCGCCTCCTTGAACCGCTGCAGTCCGTGTGGTGAAGGTACTCCCACAGTGCTGTTAGGGAGGGAGTTCCATGGTTACTATTCATTCTCCTGGTGATTATTGAGTTTCCATTTCCCCTGTTCTGCTGCTAAGATCAGTTTTCCATTCCGAGATTGATGCTATTTAGATTTTTGCCTCTCACCAGTGTTTGCAGATCACACCAGATTGCAGGGGAAGCTGGCAAGGAGGGCATTGGTGTAATCCAGCCTAAGAGATGGCAGAAGCAAGGATAAGAGTTTAAACAGCTCAGGCAGGGAAGGAGATCGGCAATGGTGCACAGATGGAAATAGACGGTCTTGGTGATGGATAAGACGTGGGGTTTGTAGGGCGGCTCTGGGTCAAAACGCTAGCCAATATTTCGCACTGTCTGGTTCAGCCTGAATGAGTAGACGGGGAGGAAGGTGGAATTAAGGGAGAGGGAGCGGAGTTTATGACAGGGTGGGCGGGCGTGCTGAAAATGATGGCTTCAGTCTTCCTTTTAAGTTTGAATACTGTTTATATATTTGGAGCAAAAAACATGGTAATGAAACAAAAAAAATGCAAATGGAAACAATGTCCATAGTGGAAATAATTCGCTGCAATATTATAACATAAGAACATAAGACGTAGGAGCAGGATTGGTCATTCTGCCCCTCGAGCCATTCAATAAGATCATGGCTGATCTGATCTTGGCCTCAACTCCACTTAC
Source organism: Squalus acanthias (assembly GCA_030390025.1). Classification (NCBI taxonomy): domain Eukaryota; kingdom Metazoa; phylum Chordata; class Chondrichthyes; order Squaliformes; family Squalidae; genus Squalus; species Squalus acanthias. The sequence continues at coordinate 112,246,181 of CM059435.1, forward strand.
CTGCCCGCTCCCCTACCATTCAAAAATCTGTCTATCTCCACCTTAAATATATTCAATGACCCAGCCTCCACAGCTCTCTGGGGAAGAGAATTCCAAAGATTCACGAGCCTCTGAGAGAAGAAATTCCTCCTCATTTCCGATTTAAAAGGGTGCCCCCTTATTCTGAAACTATGCCCCCGAGTTCCAGATTCCCCCACGAGGGGAAACATCCTCTCTGCATCTACCCATTGAACCTTGTTTATCTCTGTCTCACACCTCACCTCCCTGTAATGATTAGATAGCAGCTTCATTCAGGAACAACAAAAAAGTAATAATATGAGTTTAGAGTTACACTTCTATCACACATCACTGATTTCAACATCATGCGGCAACCTGTTGACTGCCACCATGGGTTTTGTATTTAATCCCTGGCAGCCGCTGGTAACGTACAGAAGAGAAGTTACAGCTCTCTGCAAATTCCACTTGCAGACAAATGAATAAGCTGTTTTTGAAGCAAATGATTAGCGCTTCCTGTGACTTTCAAATCAAATTGGAACAACATGCGCAATGTGCGAATTATAAAGAAAGACAATTCTGTTCTCACTGGGCTGTCTGCAGTTAATATATTGGCAAGTGGTCGACCATGTGCCAAGGGACTGTGGAACTGCAGCTGTGCCTGCAATGTGAACGATTCTCTCAAACACTGATAGATGCTATTAACTGTGCCCCTTAAGCAATCCCAGATTTTCAGCTGCCCCCTTCTAAATCACTGAACACATTCCTAGATTGAATGCATCTATACTGTGGCTCAGTTGGTAGCACTCTCGCTTCTGAGTTAGACAGTTGTGGGTTCAAGTCCCACGCCAGAGACTTGAGCACAAAAATCTAGGGAGGTGCTATCCTTTGGAGGCAGACATTAAACCGAGGCCCCGTCTGTTTCTCAGGTGGATGTAAAAGATCCCATGGCACTATTTCAACAGAAGAGCAGGGGAGTTCTCCCTGGTGTCCTGGCCAATGTTTATCACTCAACCAATGTCTCTAAAACAGATTATCTGGTCATTATCACACTGCTGTTTGTGGGACCTTGCTGTGTGCAAATTGGCTGCTGTGTTTCCCTACATTACATTGAAGGTGATTGGCAGAAGAACCAAAGGTGACAGGAGGAAAAACTTTTTACTCAGCAAGTGGTTAGGATCTGGAATGCACTGCCTGAGAGGGTGGTGGAGGCAGATTCAATCGTGGCTTTCAAAAGGGAATTAGATAAGTACCTGAGGGAAAAAAAATTGCAGGGCTACGGGGAAAGGGTGGGGGAGTGATGTGTAACTGTTAAAAGCAACCAAAAAAAAAAGTTCCTGGCACATCTTATCATCCACATATGAGTATTTGATTCGTTTATTTGTGAATTTAGTTCCTATCAAGGTGAAACATTCTCAGTATTGTAAGGTTTCCAAAATTTGCCGATCCCCAAAACCTAAGGAAAAAGGACTTTGGAACTACCTCAGAGTGATAAAAATGCATTTGGGCCTAACATAAGGAATTTAAGACCAAAAACCAAGTTTTGGCATTTTAAAAGACATGTCTGGGCCTGTAAAGGGACAAGGAGGTGGGTGCGACCTCTGTAAAAGCAGTTTGGCTATTGCATTTAATTACACTGTCTGTGAAACCAGGATGACCGCACTCAAGCCCCAGCAGACATTAACATTTGAACAATAGACCCTGGGAAAAGACAGTCCCACCCAAAATACAGGCCCCATCAAACCGATTACAGGGCCCATCAGAAACATGCATAATAAAACCCACTCAGGACCATTCTATAGAAAGACCGAGTCCAGCCTAGAAACCCAAACACGAAATCAATCACCAGTGATCAACTGAGGAGATCGACAGGATGCAAGCCATCCCAAAAGCCATTTGACACTTATAGAACAGTTACTGGTAACTAGCCCGCCAAAATCAGACAAAGAACCGAGCAGATTTGGCGCGCAGATAAGGCCATGTTCAATGGGTGAGATTGAAGGCCTGTTAAAAACCAGTTAACACGCTAGTAAAGTCGTTACCGTTAACGAGCCCGCCAAAATCAGACAATGGACTGAGCAGATTTGGCGGGCAGATAAGGCCACTTCAATACAGTATAATTGAAGGCCCGTTAAGCAGTTCAAAAGGGAAGACAGGTTGAGACAAGCGGGTCATCAGCATCACACAGAGTCAAGCGTGAAGACAAGGAGCAACATCATAGACCCAAGTCGAGCTGGAAGCGAGTCGGCATCGCTTACCACTCAGACACACCTGAGTCCAGCTCGTGAAGATACCACCTCGACGGACCTCCAACAACGGTCCCAACACAGTCACCCGGAGCAACAAGCAGCAACAAGTCACCGACGGCTCCACAAGGTCGACTGACACACTAGACAAGGCCTAAAACCATCGCGGAAACCAAAGGCCTCAAGAAACCAGCAACCGCATATTACCCCCAACTGAGCGGGTAATAGCAGGCCACCGCGACCAACAAAGACCAACTCAAGGGAAGAAAACCCGAAGAACTGCAAAGTTTCCACACTACAATCTACTCCTGTCTTACCCCTGGGTAAGATTTTCCCAAAGACTCTAAACCCTATTGTTAACTAAAAGAAATTGGGTACTCACCAGATAAATCCAAAATGACATCCTACCGCATCAGCGGACTCGCGAAGACTGACCAGATACGCAGGTGAAGTCCTCTACCGCATACGGGGTATGGCAGACACTAACCGACATAAACAACGAACCCCAAAACCGCGATTTAGCCCAACTGTCAAAGGATTGGTGAGCATTATCCCTGGTCCTTCAAAGCCTAACTTAGCTAGTAAAGTGGGGTTGGGAGGGGTGAAGTATTGTTCTACTGTCATTTCCCTCGCTTGTACCAATGTGTTCCCCACCTTTAGAGTGTTAAGAGTGTTATTATTTGTGTTTTACCTTTTAATAAAGATTGAAGTTCTTTCATCAAACTCAGTTGTCTGCTGCACCTTTTATCACAACCCCTAAATAAGTCCAGGGTCTAGAACCAAGGGAGTGGGAGCGATTCGAATCGCTCAGAAGTCAGAGGTGAAGTTGACACAAACCACCACCCCCTACAATATTGTATGGTAGCATCAGGTACTTGGATGGAAAGAGCTGCGCATCATTCTTGTCATGATTCATGTGCAACTGAAGTGATATTGGCCACGATTTTGCCGGCGCTCAGCGGACCCGAATGGTGGCGGGCCAGCTGTGAAATTTGAAATGATTGACAGCGGGTCGGGAACCCGCTGTCAAAACGCGCACACCTGCGTTTCCCGATGTTGGGTCTGCAAGCGCTGAGCAGACCCAACAGGCAGCGGCGGGGAACCCAATTCAAATCTTTAGTGGCTTGTTTACAGCCACTTAACAATGCTTCTTTTCCCAGCTTTTTAACTTTCACAGGTCTCCCACCGGTTTCCCGCTGTGCCTAGACCTCGTCAGTGAAGCTGAGGCAGGAGGTCAGTGGCCATTGAATCAGCTGATGAGTTGACAGCTTCAAATGTCAACTCAAAGCTCCCAGCTGATTGAGATATCCTCCCTTAAGCACTAGCATCTCTAAACTGCATTTCCACTACAGATTCAGGATGCTGCAAGTCTTTACACAAATCTCCATGCAGTCTGACCTCATTACCTCTCCCACCACTGACAGATCGCTTCTATCATCTACACCAACCTTCTCCACAATCACCGGATGCGGCACAGGACACAGGGCATCAGCACCTGAGCACATTGCTGCCCGGGACTACAGGGATGGCCACATTTGCTTCACTTGCCGCTGCACACCCTGGCTGCCACATGATGTGCCAGGTTGGCACCACCCCACACCAACAACATAAAGCGTCCCTACAATGCCCAAGCCATTCCTTTCACACTCATCACCAATGCGGGGTTGGGGGTGTGGTGGGTACCATTATGTCTCACCATTCACTGTAACTCACTAAGTCGCTTCCAAGGGTGCACACAAATCTGTCCAAGATGGGCAGGAGTAGGGTAGGGAAGGCAGAGTGATGGGGATGTGATGAGTGGCACAGCAGGATGAGGTTGAGTGTGGCTTTGCAGTAATGTTTTGTGATCTACTGAGATTATTGAAAGGTTTGCGCCACTGCAGCCTGGTCCTCCTGATGACAACACCCTGCTTGTGCCCTCCTGGGCAATGTGCAACCAGGCTGCGTTGGTCTCCTGGGGAGGTCTCTTCTGCCTATGGGAATGGAAGAGGACCTCCCTGCGTGCTGTGACTCCCTCCATAAGCAAATGGAGGGAGTCATGGGAGAGCCTGGATGCAGCCGTGCACCTCTGTGCAGTGATTGTCAGTGTTTGCAGCACCTCAATGCTGTAGAACACTGACAGCACAAATGTCAAAAGAAAGTTAAAAGTGAGAAGTCGCACAACACCAGGTTATAGTCCAACAGTTTTATTTGAAATCACAAGCTTTCGAAGGAGCAGCAGCTCCGATAGCTTGTGATTTCAAATAAAACTGTTGGACTATAACCTGGTGTTGTGCGACTTCTCACTTTTGTCCACCCCAGTCCAACACCGGCATCTCCGCATCAAAAGAAAGTTAGCCATGGCCCCTATAAGGAAACCGGCTGACAACACCTCATCAAATGACATCATCGGACCCGCTTCCTTCAATTGGCCGGGAAATGCGCTGGGCGGGTTTAACAAGCCCAATCATATCATGTCGGAGGCCGGGATGGAGCCAACAGCAGGGCCGAGACCTGCCACCGACATTGCCCACATCAGACCCACCGAGGTAGGGAAAATCGCGGCCATTACCTTTCAGTATGACTGCAAACACAAAGCGGTTACCATACACCAATAATTAGTGGCAGTAAAACAGTTTTTTACTGAACTCTTTTTAAAACATGATTGTAGAATACAGGAATCAGCTACCCAGCCCAACATAAGACCAAAGAAATAGGAGCAGTAGGCCATATGGCACCTCGAGCCTGCTCCGCCATTCAATAAGATCATGGCTGATCTTCTACCTCAACTCCACTTTCCCGCCCTATCCCCATATCCCTTGATTCCCTTAGTGTCCAAAAACATTTCCCAAACTCCGACAACATCTATGTACATTCCAGTATGGTTCTGCTTCTGTCAGTCCCATCAAGTTACTTTACCTTTGCTGAATATCAAAGTACATCTCTCTTCCCACTTTCTCTTTTCTCTCTCTTCTAATGACATTAAAGTCTGTAAAACAATGGAGCCAGAGAGATTGTCGCTGTTGGACTGAATACTGGCCAAGCGCAAACAGCGGAAGGAGCTCACGTCAACCCAAGCACCCCACCAGCCGCCCCTTCAACCACCGTCTGCCCCACCTGTGACAGAGACTGTAGGTCCCGCACTAGACTCACCAGTCACCTGAGAACTCATTTTTAATGTGGAAGCAAGTCATCCTCGGTTCCGAGGGACTGCCTAAGAAGGAGAAGAGAAGAATACTGGAGTGACTAATGCCTTGTAAAAGCTGCATTGGATAGTAAAATTATTGCAAAAAACATTATTGGCCATTCAAGGTGAAAGTGCACTCTTTAAAGGGGCCCTGTTTTCATGAAATAGATGTTTGGCGGACTTTTAAAAAATTTGTTTGAAATTCAAACGGAATGAAATATATTATCATGTCACATTCATGTGACATCACCATGGTAACAATGATGGACGGCTCTTATCCCTGCCCAAACTAAAAAAGGATTTGCCAACCATTTTATCTGGCAAAATTGCCCATCTAAATCTTCTGTTTCTCTGCATTACACTGTGAATACATTTCAAAAGTATGCCATTGGCGGTGAGCGCTTTGGGACAGCCTGAGGTCATGTATAAATGCAAGTTCTTTGTCTCTTTCACCCACAAGCAGTTACTAAATAAGAGCGATGTTTACACATTTTGGATCTTTCCCTTTCTATAAAATTCCTCACAGTAGCTGAGAGCTAGAGATCTGACCGCAGAGCATGGCACATTGAAAATGTTATGTCCCAATTTCATTGTATGATCGCTATGAGTGAGGTGCAATGTTCTGCAACACATTGACGCCAAATGTACAGAATTATGTTGCTGATTTTTTGAGAAACTGTCAGTTTGACGAAAGCATAATTGCAGCTGCCTGATCTCACACACCAAGAATATTATTTAGTAATTTCTGTATTCAATCTTTCAAAGTTAGTAAGGAAGGTGTCAGCCTTGGCTCAGTGGTAGCACTCACGCTTCTGATTCAGAAGATGTTGTGTTCAAGTCCCATTCCAGAGGCTTGAGCACAAAACCTAGCCCTTTGGATAAGGTGTTTTACCGAGGTGGAGGTAAAAGATCCTATGGGACTAGAAGAGTCCTCAACCAAACTCACCAAAAGCCTTATCTCATTGGGGGGGACTTTTTCAGGGGGTTAGCGGGCGTGTTCGGTGATGGGTCGTGAGGGAAAAAAAATTTTTGACTGCGGGTCGGGAACCCGCTGTCAACCCGCCGACACGCGACTTTCCCAAATGTCGGGTCTGTCAACGCTGAACAGACCCAACACGCAGCGGCGGGGGAGGCAATTGAGGCAATTATTGCCTTGTTTTAGAAGCCCTTAACAGTGATATTTTACTCACCTTTTAACTTTACCAGGTCGCCCAGGGATTTCACGCTGCTCCTGGACCCCGTCTGTTCATCTGAGGCGGAGTTTGAGTGGCCATTGAAGCAGATGATTGGTGACAGCGTTAAAACCTGTATAAAATCTCACAATTTACACCTGCACACTTTGCAAACCCAGAGACTCTTCGGTTTCTCCCCTTAGCAGACAGATTGTGCTTTATGCAGGCTGCAAGTCTTTGTAGCAAACTCTCCAGCCAGGCTCACCTCATTGCAGCAACCTCTCTCACCTTTGACAGAGTGCTTCTGTCATCTCACCTTCAACTGGTATCTACTCCATCAGGATGGGAACCATTTACACTCTCTCACCGTGGCCCTCAGAATCTGACCACGATGAACCCCAACACCAGCATCACCAGGCACACCAGCAGCACCAACAACTACACCAACCTTCTCCGCAATCAACTGATGCGGCACAGGACGCAGGGCATCAGCACCTGAGCACATTACTGCCCGGGAGGCCAGGGATGGCCTCCAAGGCCACATTTACTTCATTTGATGCTGTACACCCTGGCTGCCACATGATGCACCAGATTGGCACCACCCCACACCAACAACATAAAGCATCCCTACAATGCCCAAAGCCATTCCTTTCACACTCATCACCATTGCAGGAGGTACCATTATGTCTCACCATTCACTGCAACTCACTAAGCCACTTCCAAAGGTGCACACAGATCTGTCCAAGAACACAAAGTGTTGAAAATAAAGGTTTCATTGTTTGACACCACATTAACAGAAACTTTACATGAACATTGCACAAAAACACCCAAGTGCCTACCCTTGTGTGTTGTTAGTTGGTATGATTGCACTAGGATGAGGGTGAATGTGAGGGGTGGCTAGTGAGATGGGGAAGTGATAATGTAGATAGAGAGGGATGGGTGGAGCTGCAAGGCAAGTTGGTGTGAGTAAGGATGTGCAGGAGTAGGGTGGGGAAGGCAGAGTGATGGGGATGTGATGAGTGTCACAACAGGTTGAGGCTGAGTGTGACTTGGCAGTAACGTTTTGTGATCTACTGAGATCATTGAAATGTTTGCGCCACTGCAGCCTGGTCCTCCTGACGACATCCCTGCTTGTGTCCTCCTGTGCAATGTGCAACCAGGCTGCGTTGATCTCCCGGGAGGTCTCTTCCGCTCTTTGGAAGGGAAGAGAATCATCCTGCGTGCTGTGACTCCCTCCATAAGCATATGGAGGGAGTCATGGGAGAGCCTGGGTGCAGCCGTGCACCTCTGTGCAGTGCTTGTCAGTGTTTGCAGCACCTCAATGCTGTAGAACACTGACAGCACAAATGTCAAAATCAATTTGTGCGTGGTCCCTTTAAGGAAACCGGCTGGTGACGCGTCATCAAATGACGTCATCAGACCCGCTTCCTTCAAATGGCCAGCAAACGTGCAGGGTGGACTTAACAAGCCCAATCAGGGGAAAATCATTCTACAGAGCGGGCTGGAGCCAGCAGCAGGGTCGTGACCCACCACCGACATCGCCCGCACCGGGCCCGCCGAGGTAGGGGAAATCGCGGCCATTGTGTTTGTGGGATCTTGCTGTGTGCAAATTGGCTGCCAACTTTTCCTTACACTTAAAACAGTGACTGCGCCTTAAATGTACTTCATTGGCTGTGAAGCACTTTGGAACATCCTGAGATTGTGAAAGCTGCTTCACAAATGCAAGTTCTTTCTTATATGTCACTGCATCATATCTCTGAGATGTCAAAGTGCTTCATATGCAATCAATCACTATGAAGTCCACTGACTGTTTTTATGAGGCAAAAGCAGCAATCATTTTGCATATGGTCATATTCCCTCAAATAGATTCCCTCAAATAATAATCTATTTTTTGGTAGTATTAATTGGGGGAGCAATGCTGCCAGGACGTCTGGATGATTCCCTGGCCTTCTTCGAGTAATGCCCTGGGATTTTAAGAGTCCACCTGCGCTACCAGACCCTTGGTTTAACATCTCATCGGAAGGATTGCGTCTCCAGGAATGGAGCACTGGTTTATGTGGTCAAACCAAGGAGTGGGGACTTGAACCCACAACCTTCCGACTCAGAGACGACAGTACTACCAAACAAGCCAAACTGACAACAAAGTCGCGGAACTTGTATTCCCCTTCAGCTTTGAAGGGTGACTTTATTTTAATGGCAGCAGCTTAGCGAAGGATTTGTGTTAAGTATACTAGCAGCTGGGGTCTACAGTACCTTTCACATTGACAGCACCTTTATCGCTATTACGGCCCTAATTCAGACACTGAACCAAGGACCCTCCTATCTGTACGCTTCACTATCACAAACAGCGGTACCCTTACGTACTGAGCTATCAGTTAAAGCTTTTATTTTCATAAACATTTAATCAGTTAGCTATCCCCATGTTGACATTTTTACATCCTTCCAAACACATCCTTCCATGCTACATTATATAACTCCCCTTTTAAAACAAAATGTCGTAATTAAAATTCATAGGTACTCAGGTCTTCAAAATAGTCATTGAGAAAACAAAAAAAACTATAAAACAAAATTGTCAGAGATAACAGCAATAAAACAGATTACCAATGCACATTATTAAGCTTGAGAGAGAGAAGGTAGTCCCTATCAATTCAAATATTTGGATAAGTAAAATATGTATGTTTGATTCGGGGAGCAGTGACACTGAAGAACATCCATTGATTGCTGTTCTGTTCTAGAGGTGACTTTCATTGTATTTCACATAAAAATTTCAATCGTGGCTCCGGTGTCCAATCTAGATTGTCATTTACAGCAGAAATTAAATCTGGTGACCTTGGATTATTCCAGAGAAAATGGTAAAACGTTCTATTACTCTACTTATTGATAACACATTACGTATCATCACTGCTAACAGAAGCTGTGTCTTTGAGATAGTCCATGGAATTCCAATAGGATTTCTTCTCAATATGAGATCTAGGATCAGAATGCAGGTAAAGAATTTACCTGTATAAGATCTGGACAGAAACCATAAATTTGAATTCAATTGAAATAAGTATGTGTCAGGTTTGATTTGGTGTATCTCCAACAAGAGAGAGTCTAACCACTTCCCCATGACATTTAACGGCATTACCATTGTCGAATCCCCCACCATCAACTGCCTGTGAGTCTCCATTGCCCAGAAACTTAACTGGACCAGCCACATAAATACTGTGGCTACATTGCAGGTCAGAGGCTGGGTATTCTGCGGCGAGTGACTCACCTCCTGACTCCCCAAAGCCTTTCCACCATCTACAAGGCACAAGTCAGGAGTGTGATGGAATATTCTCCACATGCCTGGATGAGTGCAGCTCCAACAACACTCAAGAAGCTCAACACCATCCAGGGCAAAGGAGCCCACTTGATTGGCACCCCATCCACCACCTTAAACATTCACTCCCTCCACCACCGGCGCACCGTGGCTGCAGTGTGTATCATCTACAAGATGCACTGCAGCAACTCATCAAGACTTCTTCAATAGCACCTCCCAAATCCGCAACCTCTACCGCCTAGAAGGACAAGGGCACCAAGCACATGGGAACACCACCACCATCAAGTTCCCCTCCAAGTCACACACCATTTTGACTTGGAAATATATTGCTGTTCCTTCATCGTTGCTGAGTCAAAATCCTGGAACTCCCTCCCTAACAGCACTGTGGGAGTACCTTCACCACACGGACTGCCGCGGTTCAAGAAGGTGGCTCACCACCACCTTCTCAAGGGCAATTAGGGATGGGAAATAAATGCTGGTCTTGCCAGCAATGCCCACATCTCGTGAATGAATTTTAGAAAAAGAGCTTGTATTCACCACAGAGCATGCATTTTTAAAAATTTGTTTATGGGATGTGGGCGTCGCTGGCAAGGCCAGCATTTATTGCCCATCCCTAGTTGCCCTTGAGAAGGTGGTGGTGAGCCACCTTCTTGAACCGCGGCAGTCCGTGTGGTGAAGGTACTCCCACAGTGCTGTTAGGGAGGGAGTTCCAGGATTTTGACTCAGCAACGATGAAGGATTGATGATATAATTCCAAGTCAGGATGGTGTGTAACTTGGAGGGGAACTTGGAGGTGGTGGTGTTCCCATGTGTCTGCTGCCCTTGTCCTTCTAGGTGGAAGAGGTCACGGGATTGGGAGGTGCTGATGAAGAAGCCTTGGCGAGTTGCTGCAGTGCATCTTGTAGATGGTACACACTGCAGCCACGGTACGCCGGTGGTGGAGGGAGTGAATGTTTAAGGTGGTGGATGGGGTGCCAATCATGCGGGCTGTTTTGTCCTGGATGGTGTTGAGCTTCTTGAGTGTTGTTGGAGCTGCACTCATCCAAGCAAGTGGAGAGTATTCCATCACACTCCTAACTTGTGCCTTGTAGATGGTGGAAAGGCTTTGGGGAGTCAGGAGGTGAGACACTCGCCGCAGAATACCCAGCCTCTGACCTGCTCTTGTTGCCACAATATTTATGTGGCTGGTCCAGTTAAGTTTCTGGTCAATGGTGACCCCCAGGATGTTGATGGTGGGGGATTCGGCGATGGTAATGCCGTTGAATGTCAAGGGGCGGTGGTTAGACTCTCGCTTGTTAAACATAGAAACATAGAAACTAGGAGCAGGAGTAGGCCATTCGGCCCGTCGAGCCTGCTCCACCATTCAATACGATCATGGCTGATCATCCAAATCCAGTACCCTGTCCCTGCTTTCTCACACAGAATCCCCATCGAGCCTGCACCGACACATATCCCACCCTATCCCCGTAACCCCATGTATTTAATTCCCCCTAACATATCCCATCCTATCCCTGTAACCCCACATATTTAATCCCCCCCTAACACTAAGGGTCAATTTATCATAGCCAAATCAACCTAACCCGCATATTTTTGGACTGTGGGAGGAAACCGGAGCACCCAGAGGAAACCCACGCAGACACGGGGAGAATGTGCAAACTCCACACAGACAGTTGGAGATAGTCATTGCCTGGCACTTGTGTGGTGCGAATGTTACCTGCCACTTATCAGCCCAAGCCTAAACGTCGTCCAGGTCTTGTTGCATGCGGGCATGGACTGCTTCATTATCTGAGGAGTTGTGAATGGCACTGAACACTGTGCAGTCATCAGCGAACATCCCCATTTCTGACCTTATGTTGGAGGGAAGGATATTGATGAAGCAGCTGAAGACGGTTGGGCCTAGGACACTGCCCTGAGGAACTCGTGCAGCGATATCCTGGGGCTGTGATGATTGACCTTCAACCACCACAGCCATCTTCTTTTATGCTATGTATGACTCCAGCCAGTGGAGAGTTTTCCCCCCGATTCTCATTGACTTCAATTTTACTGGGGCTCCTTGATGCCACACTCGGTCAAATGCTGCCTTGATGTCAAGGGCAATCACTATCACCTCACCTCTGGAATTCAGCTCCTTTGTCCATGTTGATGTAGCAAAGAGCTGGCATGGACACGTTGGGCCGAATGGTTGCCTCCTGTGCTATAAGCATCTATGGTTCTATATACTATCTCTGAAACTCAACAGTTCAGGATTCCCTTTGAAGGCCATGGCTGTTTTTCTATGAAAGATCCCTTAGTTTTCAGGCTGTCCTGATCTAACTTTTCATTCATTTTATAATGTCAATTTCCTTTCATTCTTTGTCATCATGACCTTTCACTTCTGTTTCTCATTTATCTTGAAAAACAGGCGAATAGGCTGTAATCGCTGCTCAATAATTTCCCATTCCAATATATTTAAAAACAGCTCAAAAGTTTGACTTACTACTCAAATGTACAGTGCACCTGCTTAATGTGTTGCCTTGACCTCACTAATATGTTAAACACAGAACAACAAGTACAATTAGGTAACAAACTAAACCAAGCGTTTAGTTAAAAGCCCCTCTGTAAAAGCAGCAGCAGGCATTTGAGAACGCTTGGGAAACTTGTGTTACTCATTGAGGGGATACTAAGTGATAGGACAGACAAATAGGTTTAAAAAAAATACATTTTGAACTACTTTTAGTACAAGTATGTTACAGGGCAAATTTATTGGTTCCGAAGTCATGTTTAATTCTCTGAGTGCAAGAAATACAGGGAAATTGGGCTAGACACAGGCCGTGTCCTAAAGGAACCTGACCAATTTTTCATTCATTGATTTACACGATTGGGAATTTTGGGGGGGGTGGTGTGGTTTAGGGGGAGCACTCCTCAGCATTTAATTCTTTGCATTCGCTCCAGTCCAATTGCCCTGGGCACAGGATGAGGGAAAATCTGCCCCAGTTGTGCCTTGTAAACAGAATGAAGAAGTTCCAAACTTATTTGCTCTGTTTATTTTAATTTAGTGGTGCAAGGACATTGCATCAGCATCAGCCTATTAGATGTTCATGTTTTGATGGATATTACATATACAGGAGTTGTGAGTCTGTAATAACTGTATTGATCTGTCAGTCTCAGAGGGACATGCACTTGCTGCAAACTAGTTTTTTTTTATTAGTTCATGGGATGTGGGCGTCGCAGGCAAGGCCAGCATTTATTGCCCATCCCTAGTTGCCCTTGAGAAGGTGGTGGTGAGCCGCCTTCTTGAACCGCTGCAGTCTGTGCGGTGAATGTACTCCCGCCATGCTGTTAGGGAGGGAGTTCCAGGATTTTGACCCAGCGACGATGAAGGAACGGCGATATACTTCCAAGTCAGGATGATGTGTGACTTGGAGGTGGTGGTGTTCCCATGCACCTGCTGCCCTTGTCCTTCTAAGCGGTAGAGGTCGCAGGTTAGGGAGGTGCTGCCAAAGAAGCCTTGGCGAGTTGCTGCAGTGCATCTTGTAGATGGTACACACTGCAGCTACGGTACGCCGGTGGTGGAGGAATTAAATGTTTAAGGTGGTGGATGGGGTGCCAATCAAGTGGGCTGCTTTGTCCTGGATGGTGTCGAGCTTTTTGAGTGTTGTTGGAGTTGCACTCATCCACGCAAGTGGAGAGTATTCCATCACACTCCTTACTTGCGCCTTGTAGATGGTGGAAAGGCTTTGAGGAGTCAGGAGGTGAGACACTCGCCGCAGAATAACCAGTCTCTGACCTGCTCTTTTTGCCACAGTATTTATGTGGCTGGTCCAGTTAAGTTTCTGGTCAATGGTGACCCCCAGGATATTGATGGTGAGGGATTCGGCGATGGTAATGCCATTGAATGTCAAGTGGCGGTAGTTAGACGCTCGCTTGTTGGAGATATTCATTATCTGGCACTTGTGTGTCACGAATATTACCTGCCACTTATCAGCCCAAGCCTGAATGTCGCCCAGGTCTTGCTGCCTGCGGGCATGGACTGCATCATTATCTGAGGAGTTGTGAATGGCACAGAACACTGTGCAGTCATCAGGGAACATCCCCACTTCTGACCTCATGATGGAGGGAAGGTCATTGATGAAGCAGCTGAAGGTGGTTGGGCCTAGGACACTGCCCTGAGGAACTCCTGCAGCGATGTCCTGGGGCTGTGATGATTGACCTACAACCACCACAACCATCGTCCTTTGTGCTAGGTATGACTCCAGCCAGTGGAGAGTTTTCCCCCGATTCCCACTGACTTCAGTTTTACTAGGGCTCCTTGATGCCACACTCGGTCAAATGCTGCCTTGATGTCAGGGGCAGTCACTCTCACCTCACCTTTGGAATTCAGCTCTTTTGTCCATGTTTGGACCAAGGCTGTAATGAGGTCGGGAGCCGAGTGGTCCTGGCGGAACCCAAACTGGGCATCAGTGAGCAGGTTATTGGTGAGTAAGTGCCGCTTGATAGCACTGTTGACGACACCTTCCATCACATTGCTGATGATTGAGAGTAGACTGATGGGGCGGTAATTAGCCAGATTGGATTTGTCCTGCTTTTTGTGGACAGGACATACCTGGGCAGTTTTCCACGTTGTCGGATAGATGCCAGTGATGTAACTGTACAGGAACAGCTTGGATAGAGGCGCGGCTAGCTCTGGAGCACAAGTCTTCAGCACGACAGCCGGGATATTGTCGGGGCCCACAGCCTTTGTTGTCTCCAGTGCACTCAACCATTTCTTGATATCATGTGGAGTGAATCGAATTGGCTGAAGACTGGCTTCTGTGGTAGTGGGGACCTCAGGAGGAGGCCGATATGGATCATCCACTCGGCACTTCTGGCTGAAGATGGTTGCAAACTCTTCAGCTTTGTCTTTTGTACTCACGTGCTGGGCTCCACCATCATTGAGGATGGGGATATTCATGGAGCCTCCTCCTCCGTTAGTTGTTTAATGGTCCACCACCATTCGCGACTGGATGTAGCAGGACTGCAGAGCTTTGATCTGATCTGTTGATTGTGTGATCGCTTAGCCCTGTCTATAGCATGCTGCTTCCGCTTTTTAGCATGCATGTAGTCCTGTGTTGCAGCTTCCCCAGGTTGGCACCGTGGGAGTACCTTCACCACACGCACTGCAGCGGTTCAAGAAGGCGGCTCACGACCACCTTCTCAAAGGCAATTAGGGATGGGCAATAAATGCTGGCCCTGCCGGCGACGCCCACTTCCCATAAAAACAAATTCAAACATTTTTTTTTTAGGTACGTCTGGTGTTGCTCCTGGCATGCTCTTCTACACTCCTCATTGAGCCAGGGTTGGTCCCCTGGCTTGATGGTAATGGTAGAGTGAGGGATATGCCGGGCCATGACGTTACAGATTGTGGTGGAATACAATTCTGCTGCTGCTGATGGCCCACAGCACCTCATGGATGCCCAGTTTTGAGCTGCTAGATCTGTTCTGAATCTAACCCATTTAGCACGGTGGTAGTGCCACACAACACGATGGAGGGTGTCCTCAGTGTGAAGATGGGACCTCGTCTCCACAATGACTGTGCGGTGGTCACTGCTACCAATGCTGTCATGGACAGATGCATCTGCAACAGGTAGATTGGTGAGGAAGAGGTCAAGTAGGATTTTCCCTCATGTTGGTTCTCTCACCACCTGTCGCAGGCCCAGACTGGCAGCTATGTCCTTCAGGACTCGGCCAGCTCAGTCAGTAGTGGTGCTACTGAGCCACTCTTAGTGATGGACATTGAAGTCCCCACTCAGAGAACATTCTGTGCCCTTGCTACTCTCAGTGCTTCTTCCAAGTGGTGTTCAACATGGCGGAGTACTGATTCATCAGCTGAGGGAGGGCGGTAGGTGGTAATCAGCAGGTGGCTTCCTTGCCCATGATTGACCTGAAGCCATGAGACTTCATGGGGTCCGGAGTCAATGTTGAGGACTCCCAGGGCCACTCCTTCCCGACTGTATACCACTGTGCCACCACCCCTGGTGGGTCTATCCTGCCGGTGGGACAAGACCTAACCAAGGACGGTGATGGAAGAGTCTGGGACATTGGCTGAAAGGTATAATTCTGTGAGTATGACTATGTCAGGCTGTTGCTTGACTAGTCTGTGGGACAGCTCTCCCAATTTTGGCACAAGTCCCCAGATGTTAGTGAGGAGGACTTTGCAGAGTCGACTGGGCTGGGTGTGCCATTGTCGTGTCCGTAGCCAATGCCGAGGTCGATGCTGGGTGGTCCGTTCGGTTTCATTCTTATTATTGTTTTTCGTAGCGTTTTTTACAACTGAGTGGATTGCTAGGCCATTTCAGAGTCAACCACATTGCTGTGGGTCTGGAGTCACATATAGGCCAGACCAGGTAAGGACGGCAGATTTCCTTCCCTAAAGGACATTAGTGAACCAGATGGGTTTTTACAGCAATCTGATAGTTTCATGGTCACCATTACTGATACTAGCTTTATATTCCAGATTTATTTAATTAACTGAATTTAAATTCCCCAGCTGCTGTGGTGGGATTTGAACTCACATCTCTGGATTATTAGTCCAGTAATGTTCCCGTTAGCATAGTTGGCTTGAATAAGTTTCAGCACGAAAAGCCTGCGGGCACTCAACTTAAAAATTGTCTTCAAGCGTGGTATATTTATTGATGTTAAACATTTAATGGAAAAAATCAGTTATAACCTGATTATATTTGAGCAGGCCAAGCAGTTGCCATTAGAATTAGAATTGAACTTAAGAGTTTCTAGAACTTAAGGGAACCATCGGACGTCCGAAAGCGCTTTACAGCCAATGAAGTACTTTTTGGAGTGTAGTCACTGTTGTAATGTAGGAAACGCAGCAGCTAATTTGCACACAGCAAGCTCCCACAAACAGCAATGTGATAATGACCAGATAACCTGTTTTAGTGATGTTGATTGAGGGATAAATATTGGCCAGGACACCAGGGATAACTCACCTGTTCTGCTTCGAAATAGTGCCATGGGATCTTTTATGTCCACCTGAGAGAGCAGGCGGGATATCTGAGACTGATAGATCAATACAGTTATTACAGACTCACAACTCCTGTATATGTCTTATCTGAGAGACGGCACCTCCGACAGTGCAGCGCTCCCTCAGCACTGCACTGAAGTGTCAGCCTAGATTTTTGTGCTCAAGTCTCGTGGAGTGGGACTTGAACCTCACAACCTTCTGACTCGAGAGGTGAGGATGTTACCCACTGAGCCACTGGCTGACACTTTAGGACCGTTGGTTCAGCCAATCAATCCTCATTTCCACTGGAGGTGCGCTTTAACCGGTAGAACATCATAATTGCTTTGGGGTGCTACGTAGGGCGCAGGACCCTGATTTAAATATTTAAACGAGGCTCCCGCTTGTTCCGGGCAAGATTGCTGGCCGCCAATTTCAAGGCCCATTTGAAAATCCAGTTGGGTAGGCCTCGGGCGGCAAATGAGCGGGAGGTATTTAAATATTCATCTGTCTGCCGCCACCTTCATTCAGAAAAACTGGGCGCTCGGCAGAAAAATAACCCACTCTCTTTTACTTCAGATTCTCCCTATGTGGATCCTTGCTACAATATTAAGCCAAGATTTACATAAGATCATAAGAAACAGGAGCAGCAGTAGGCCATTCGGCCCCTCGAGCCTGCTCCGCCATTCAATAAGATCATGGCTGATCTGATCTTGGCCTCAACTCCACTTTCCCGCCCGCTCCCCATAACCCTTGACTCTCTTGAAGCTCAAATATCTGCCTATCTCCACCTTGAATATATTCAATGACTCCGCCTCCACGGCTCTCTGGGGTAGAGAATTCCAAAGATTCACGACCCTCTGAGAGAAGAAATTCCTCCTCATCTCCGTTTTAAATGGGCGACCCCTTATTCTCAAACTATGCCCCCCTAGTTCTAGATTCCCCCACGAGGGGGATTTCTCCAGATTCATACTCAGTAGAACCCATCTACTCCGAGGCAGAGGTTGTGGGTTTAAACCACACTCCGGGGCTAGAGCATATAATCTAGGTGGCATCCTGGTACAGTTCTCCATTACTCCAAACTTGCATAAATCCTTCAACAGAAAATATTGCTGATCTTTGCCCTTTCTGGAATGAAGACAGAGTGCTCTGACATAACAAGCAACAGATGGGGGCTATTCATCATAATTAAATGGAGCAGAAGGTAAACTTGTTATAAAAATAAAGACTTCATTGCTACAATTTCATTCCACCTTAAAATTCCCGTAGTACTGGGGGCGATTAAGGAACACTCAGATACAGAAAAAGTAAACAAGCGGTGAGAGATTTTCTTGGAATCCTCATGTACAAGAGTGAATAGACATGAGCACTGCAAGTTCAGATACTGTAGAAGGAACGATTAATCCTGATTAATGCATTGGCCAGTCTCATTATATATTGTGGAATGGAACCATATTTTGACTTGACTTTTTACTTTCCAAGTTTCTCAGTCAAGTAGAATAAGCGGCATAGGATTAGAGGGAGGATTCTGCAATTTAACATTCCCCGATGGAGGATTGTGCTCGCAGGCTGGTGAATCGGGCCTATAATGTTGTCGTCCTCTCTCCCACTCACGCTCCCTGTCAGCATGGCATGCCTGCTGGAGGTGTGGAATTACCCTTTGATTAGCCTGTTCTCACAGCACCCAGCAGGAAGATTTACTTTGCTTTTGCCCAGGACTTAAAACCTAGTACAGGTTGAGCGTCCAAAATCCGGAGTTCCGGAATACGGAATGTTCCGGAATCCGGGAGGATTGGTGGCAATGTCGTCCAGAATCCGTAAAATGTTCCAGAATCCGGAACTCCGGATTTTGGACGCTCAACCTGTACTTCAAAAAGCCATTAACTTTTGTTGTCTTTTTTTGAAAAATCCTATGAAAAATGCGAGCGACGCAATAAAACTTTCGTGTTGTGTTTTATCCTCCTTAATCTGCACAGCTCCACTAAGTGTTTCCGCCAGGCTGCGGCCACGGCACCGCGCCGCCCTGGTGGCCTAGTGTGGGCCATTGGATGCTCTGCAGAGCTCGCAGCGTCCCTCCCCTTTAACAGAAGGGGAGGGGCGGAGAAACGCGTCAGCGCTACGCGGAGCGGCCCAGGCACTTCCAGACTCGGAACGTGTTTCTGATGTCCGAAGTCCGGAAACGCCCGAGCCCAGGTTGCGATATTTCCGGACTTCGGACATCAGAAACACGTTCCGAAGTCCGGAAAAACACGAAAACCGGCTCGGCCTCAGTCCCGAGGTTGCCTGATTCAGGACACTCAACCTGTAGTGCAGTCATTCCAAACTATCGCAGGATGAGAATACGGACACCCATTATGGTCAACATGTCCTTTAGTGGGCTATACCATACTTATTTAATCCCCTAAAGCAGCGGTTCCCAACCTTTTCCTTCATGCGGACCACCAGCCGTTTAAAAATTGCTTCTGCGGACCACCAGCCGTTTAAAATTTTTTTAACAGCCTATGGCTGACGGGAGTCAAACTTATATATTTTTTTTCACGGACCACCTGCAGTACCCTCGCGGACCACCAGTGGTCCGCGGACCACAGGTTGGGAAACGCTGCCCTAAAGAAAGTGCTGTAGATATTTTCCTACCCTGAATAACCAAACAAATCTCCAAAATATTTGCTTGTCCGAAATCTTTATGTTGAACTCTGATCCAGTTCCCTTTCATTTCCTTGGTTACAACACAAGAACAGTCTCTGTCCAAATTCATCCCTACAGCCTTCAATCTCATTCCCAATCAGCATTAACTCCTTTTTTTTGTTGCGGGAGTTGATTTGTTGGATAGACTTCTACGAGGAAAATGTTCTTCTAATTGCGAGTCTCACTTGAGACTTGCTCATTTGTACTTGTGTCCTCCATTCCACAGTCACAGTGGAAGTTCAACAATCTGTTTACATCCACATCAAGTGATCTCAACATTTTAAACACTTGGCCCAATTTTCCCCAAATGCTGTCTTCACTTTTTCGTCGAATTTCATAGAATCTTACAGCACAGAAGGAGGTCATTCGGTTCATTGTGCCTGCGCCGACTCTTTGAAAGAGCTGGCCAATTAGTCCCACTCCCCCCTGCTCTTACCCCATAGCCCTGCAAAATTTTCCCCTTCAAGTATATATCTAATCCCCTTTTGAAAGTTACTGTCGAATCTGCTTCCTCCACCCTTTCAAGTTCTAGATCATAACTCACTGAGTAAAAAGAATTCCCCTCATCTCCTCTCTGGGTCGTTTGCCAATGATCTTAAATCTGTTATCCACCCTCCTGCCAGTGGAACCAGTTTCTCCTTATCTACTCTGTCAAAAACCCGTCATCATTTTGAACACCCCTATTAAATCTCCCGTTAATCTTCTCCTTTCTATTTGGTTTACATATTGACATAGCATTATAGAATTTGCTTTTCAGGAGCACATACATTTATACAGTGCGTCTGTCCACATAGTTGTACATACTTCACTTCAGAAGCCACACAGTCTCCCACGCAAATCAGTCTAGACTGTGCACTGCCTAGGGCAGAACTACTTAAGGCACTAAATCAGATGGAGAACAAGGGCTGAAGACACAGTGGAGTACCGGTAGAGGTTTATAAGCTTGCAGAACAGTACTAGAAGATTGCTTGCTCCAGATCTTACAACACATCTAAGGAGAAGAGAAGGTACCAGAAGCTCTGAAGAGCACATCTGCTGTCACTTTCTATGAACAGGAAGGCGATAAATCAGACTGCAGGGGCTATCAGGATATTTGGCATGGCAACAGCTGGGTACTCTGCCAGGAGTGGTTAACCTCTTAACCCCTCAAAAGCTTCCTCGCCATGATGAAGCTCAAGTCAGGAGTGTGACTCCACATCAAGCACCGCTGACTCATACACTCAGTTGACCATGGATGTTGTTGCATAGGTCTCCAGTAGGTGGCCCAGTCTAGTGCTTCTCCAACTTTAGGTGGTGGTCTAACATGATTGACTCTGACTGAAACATGTTCTGTAGATACATAAGAACATAACATAAGAAATAGGAGCAGGAGTCGGCCATTTGGCCCCTCGAGCCTGCTCCGCCATTCAATAAGATCATGGCTGATCTTTGACCTCAACTCCACCTTCCCGCCCTATCCCCATATCCCTTGGTTCCCTTAGTGTCCAAAGATCTATCGATCTCTGTCTTGAATAGACTCAACATCTGAGCATCCACAGCCCTCTGGGGTAGAGAATTCCAAAGTTTCACCACCCTTTGAGTGAAGAAATTTCTTGTTAACAGCCCATTAAGAACATAAGAGCATAAGAAATAGGAGCAGGAGTAGGCCATATGACCCCTCGAGCCTGCTCCGCCATTCAATAAGATCATGGCTGATCATCGACCTCAACTCAACTTTCCCGCCCGATCTCCATATCTCTTGATTCCCCTAGAGTCCAAAAATCTATCTATCTCAGCCTTGAATATATTCAAAGACTCAGCATTCACAGCCCTCTGGGGTAGAGAATTCCAAAGATTCACCACCCTCTGAGTGAAGAAATTTCTCCTCATCTCAGTCTTAAATGGCCGACCCCTTGTCCTGAGACTATGGCCCCTGGTTCTAGACTCTCCAGCCAGGGGAAACAACCTCTCGGCATCTACTCTGTCAAGCCCTGTAAGAATTTTATCCGTTACTCAGCTGTATGCAGTGATGTGGGGGAGGGCTTTGCCACAGCAGGGTGTTGTGGCTTCACACTGCTAGCAATGAGAGTTGTGTTTGTCTGCAAAGTGTGAGGGACGTCTTCACTCCCTGAGGGTAAGTCCAACAGGTAAAACGGGTTCGAGGGGATCACAAGCTGATCGTGTACCTCCCAGGTTCTCAGAGACTGCCGTCCAGAACAGTTGGATTTGGGAATCTTCTTTTCTCCAATGAAAACAAGTTCACTTTTGTGAGTTTCACTTAGAGATCTAAAGCCAGGAATCATTTACAAACATACGAATTAGGAGCAGGAGTCGGCCACTCGGCCCCTCGAGCCTGCTCTGCCATTCAATAAGATCATGGCTGATCCGATTACTCCACATTCCCGCCTACCCCCGATAACCTTTCACCCCCTTGCTTATCAACAATCTATCTACCTCTGCCTTAAAAATATTCAAAGACTCTGCTTCCACTGCCCTCTGAGGAAGAGAGTTCCAAAGACTCACAACCCTCTGTGAGAAAAAATTTCTCCTCATCTCTGTCTTAAATGGGTGACCCCTTATTTTTAAACAGTGACCCCTAGTTCTAGATTCTTCCACAAGAGGAAACGTCCTCTCCACATCCACCCTCTCCAGACCCCTCAGGATCTTATATGTTTCAATCAAGTCACCTCTTACTCTTCTAAACTCCAGCGGATACAAGCCTAGCCTGTCCAACCTTTCCTCATAAGACAACCTACCCATTCCAGGTATTAGTCGAGTAAACCTTCCCTGAACTGCTTCCAATGCATTTACATCCTTCCTTAAATAAGGAGACCAATACTGTACACAGTACTCCAGATGTGGTCTCATCAATGCCCTGTATAACTGAAACATTTGCTTTGTTTCAGTGTATCAATGTCTTTTTTTTGTGGTTGGGTGTCCAAAAGTACACATAATCCTAAATGGATTTTCCACATCAGAGCCCTGGTTTGGAGGACATATTGGGAAATTCCACACTTGGGAAATTCCTCTGTCTCCAACCATTAATCTCAAGACAAAAAGAAAATACTGCAGATGCTGGAAATCTGAAATAAAAACAGAAAATGCTGGAGATACTCAGCAGGTCAGGCAGCATCTGTGAAGAGAGAAACAGAGTTAACGTTTCAGGTCGATGACCTTTCATCAGAATTGGAAAAAAGCAGGAAATGGAACAGATTTTTAAGCAACTGTTGGAGCTGGGAAAGGGGGGATGCGGAGACTGCTCACGATGCGGTCTCCTCTACATTGGGGAGACCAAACACAGATTGGGTGACCGCTTTGCGGAACACCTCCGTTCAGTCCGTAAGGGGGACCCTGAGCTTCTGGTCGCCTGTCACTTTAATTCTCCGCTCCACTCCCACTCAGACCTCACCGTCCTCGGCCTCTTACACTGTTCCACTGAAGTTCAACGTAAGCTCGAGGAACAGTACCTCATCTTTCAATTAGGCACTTTACAGCCTTCTGGACTCAACAGAGAGTTCAACAATTTCAGACCATAACCTCTGCCCCTATCATGTATATTTTTTTTCACACTTTTTTTTGTTTGTATTTTCTTTTCTCTCTCCCACATGGCAGCTGTCTTTCATTCTGCCAGCACAATTTACACTTCATCCAGAGCCATCTTTTATTTCTTAACCTGTCCCATTACCATCTCCTTTTGCCTTGAATATCTCTTAATGTCTCTTAACCTCTTCTGCCTTCTATCCTATCACAGACCTTCCCTTTTGTTCTTTCATCCCCTCCCGCCTTTCCCAGCTCCAACAGTTGCTTTAAAATCTGTTCCATTTCCTGCTTTTTTCCAGTTCTGACGAAGGGTCATCGACCTGAAACGTTGACTCTGTTTCTCTCTTCACAGATGCTGCCTGACCTGCTGAGTGTCTCCAGCATTCTCGGTTTTTATTTCATTAATCTCAAGAAGTGGCTGCAGAATGTCACTCATCACTCCATTCATATTAATAGTTGACAAAGCATGGGCTGAGGTGTAGGATTTCCGACTGTGCACTCCTGGTCCGCACTCGCTAGCAGTAAGGCAGAAAATTCAGTTAATATTCCAAAAGTCCACACAAGATTGGACTAAATTGTTTTGATTTACAATGACATGCCCTGGAAAAATTTCCCAGCCCATGATTCATCCTATCGGAGCAGATTTGCATTGACTGAAAAATTTCAATACTCACTCACACGCAAATCCATTGCTGGTCACCTGCCGTTCAGGCCCCATAGTACTAATTTGAGATGTTCTTCACCCTGTCTTAATAAAATCCAGAGAGTTTTTCATCCCCAGGGTGAATACCCAGGTGCTCCTGCTTGAGATCCTTCACAGTATTGATTGCTCAATAATTGATTTTCTTGATGGTGCTGAAGGTTGCAGAATTCATTTTGAGTCCAAATGAGACAATTTCAAGAAGATCAGGTTCCCAAGAGTCACCAAGTAAACAATTGATCTCCCTCATCTCGCTGTGGCTTCAATCATAGGATTAAGCATAATCTTTCACGTACGCATTTAAGAGACAGGAGATGCTTGCCCGTTTTGATCCAGACTAAATGCAAGTGTGTCTAATTTACTCTTGTATATGTAATCTTAATTATAACGTGATAGTATTTTTATCAGCGTTATTTTAGCCTGTGAGATTTTTTAAATATAAATCAGTTAGCTCCACGCAGTAAATATTTGAACAGTGTCTCTGTTAAAGGTTAAATCGCAGATTGCATAAGTAAATACGGCCAATTACTTTGAATGGCATTTTATTTCTACTTTGAGGTGGGAGAGGAGTCAGTGCCGCTCTGCTCTGTCTGAGTCTGTAGCTGGGATTATGAGGCTGGTCACTAGTGGTGACTCCAGCCCTGGAATACTCGAAACCTCCAAAGGCTCCCGTCATTTTCTTTTTACACAATGGGCCGGACCTTGCTGGATAACGGCGTGTTAACGACGCGCGCTGTTAATTCAGGCGCAAATCGACCAGCGAGTTCAGGGGATGGAGAGCTACGTTCGTGAGTTGCGAATCTCCAGAACTTGCTGGCCGACTTACTCCGCTCCGCCGTTTGCCTCGCACAGGCGACATCTCGCCCTTCGCCTCCCCGTTACTTTTAAGAACTTGCTGGATTAATCGCCTGTTAAGCTCAGCGCAGAAAGTTAGGGCCAGTGATTAAGAGCGTAAATTCCCTTTGTGAACGACGTGATCATTGTTTAATGCAACGCCAATCAACCTCTCTGGCTCAGAAAGGGAACAGTTTAAACTGTTCAATCTCATTGCACGACTTTGAATGTGCCAAAGCACTTCACAGCCAATGAAGTACTTTTGAAGTGTAGTCACCGTTGAGTGGGACTCCAGATGAGGGTTCAATTTCAATGTACTTGACTATGTAACTGTTGTAAATTCATACTCATAAAGCAACTGAGCACGGATCGTATATTCAATGAGAATTAATGTGATGGGCAGACTAAGCAGCATTGTCCATATTTCAACCTGACCATCAGATTGAAGGGATTTTGATTTCACAGCAGGAAATTTAGTTCACCTTGATTTAGTGTTTCCGCCTTCCAGATCTGGATAAGACATCAGATCCCGAGAAATCGTCGCATGTATTAACGCGCGGAAGAATCAGAATGTGAGGTGAATTTCACGATTTGGCATTCCTGGAAGAGGAGCACATATCGGGGATATTCAACCATGGAGGTCCATCTGCCTCATTCACGGCCCGCATGATTTTCTATCCATTAATCCATGGGCCAACTGGCCTGCGCCTATTACTATGTGCACCGGAGGGAAAATTTAACGCTCCTGTACTCCCGGTCGAGTGAGACTCCACTCGGAGAGCACCAGAGTGCTGAACATATGAAAATGGCACACGGGAGAAGACCAGCTGGTAGCATAATGGTTATGTTACTGGACTAGTAATCCAATAGGCCTGGACTAATGATCCAGTAGGGACAAGAGGTCAAATCCCACACGCGGCAGCTGGGGAATTTAAATTCAGTTAATTAAATAAATCTGAAAATAAAAGCTAGTATCTGTAATGGTGACCATGAAACCATCAGATTGTTATAAAAGTAAAACATCTGTTACAAATGCCCTTTAGGGAAGGAAATCTGCTGCCTTACCCGGTCTGGCCTATATGTGACTCCAGACCCACAGCAATGTGGTTGACTCTTAATCTGCCCTCTGAAATGGCCGAGCAAGCCACTCAGTTGTATAAGGTGGTGCACCACTGCCTTTAAAAATTAGGGATGGGCAATAAATGCTGGCAATGTCCACATCCCATGAACGAATAAAAAAAATCAAGCCTGCCTCACATTTGTGATGTCTTGAGCATCACAACCAAGACACTTCCTACCCTCCAAGCAGCCATGTCATCTCCTGGGAGAGAGACAGAAAAAAGCCCAGAGGGGAAACAAATCTGGAAAATTCCTCTCCAACCGCCCCCCCCCCTCAGATGATCGAAACCACTCTAGGAGAGTGCTTATGTTAACGGTTAAATCACTTACCTTTTATAAGACACGATCTCTGCCCCAGCTCCCCAAGATCCGGTCCAGTTTCCCTTTGAAGGCAATGCAGAGAGTCGGCACGTACCTCACCATCCAGCAACGTATTCCAGAGGCTCAATACTCTCTGGAGAAAGAAGAACCGCCTACCATCCAGTCTATTCCTACTCTGACAGAGTGTAAATGCAGGACCCCAGGTCCTCCCCAATCTGTTAAACTAGAATAGTCTATCAATAGGCAGGCAATCCAGCCCTTTCATTAACTTATACACCCCTATCAAGTCACCTCTAAGTCTGCACTGCTGTAAAGTAAATAAACCCATCTCTTTGAGCCTATCCGAGTAACTAAGCTTCTTTAAGTTGGGAATTATTCTTGTGGCTCTCCTCTGAACCTTTTCCAAGGCCACTACATCACCCACCATGTGAGAGGACCAAAATTGTACACAATACTCTAGATGCAGTCTAACCAAGGACCTGTATAAGGACAGCATGGTGTCCTTTGACTTGTATTGAATAGTTCTATTGATATAATCCAATACCCAGCTTGCTTTGGTTGCAGCTTCTCTTCATTGGTCTTGAACCTTGCGTGATCTGTGCACAATAACACCTAGATCCTTTTCTCGCTCTCAACCAATTTCAGTATTGTTTCCTGTAACTGGTAAATTCTTCAACAGCACCTCCCAAACCCGCGACCTCGACCACCTAGAAGGACAAGGGCAGTAGGCACATGGGAACGTCACCACCTCCAAATTCCCCTTCAAGTCACACACCACCCCGACTTGGAAATATATCGGCCGTT
Organism: Squalus acanthias; assembly: GCA_030390025.1. NCBI lineage: Eukaryota > Metazoa > Chordata > Chondrichthyes > Squaliformes > Squalidae > Squalus > Squalus acanthias. Next base: position 112,273,015 of record CM059435.1, read on the forward strand.
CCTTCATCGTCACTGGGCCAAAATTCTGGAACCCCCTCCCTAACAGCACTATGGGGAGTACCTTCACCACACGGACTGCAGCGGTTCAAGAAGGCGGCTCACCACCACTTTCTCAAAGGCAACTAGGGATGGGCTATAAATGCTGGCCTTGCCAGTGACGCCCACATCCCATGAATGAATAAAAATAAAAAATATATTTTGTGTTAGTCCTGCCTACATCCATCACATTGCATTTGTCTCAAGTTAATTTTTTTATTCATTCACGGGATGTGGGCGTCGCTGACGAGGTCAAAATTTATTGCCCCTCCCTAATCGCCCTTGGAAAAAATGCCATTTATTCATTGTTTTGCCCATTCCCCTGGCATACCTAAATCTTTTTGCAGAAGATTGTACTCCTCTACAGTCTTAACCTTTGATGTGATGAAGATTAAAAAGAAAGCAATTTCAATTTCACATATCAATACGCATTAGCTTGCTTAAAGGGAACTTCCATCATGTAGCTCATGCTTCAGGTCCCACAAGCTGTAATTTCAAATCTATCCGTCCCCGTTTTTTCTGCCAGTTAAAACAGTAAGCAGCAGTACACAGTTGACGGCACCAATCAATCAGATCGCCACCAAAGAAAGAACTTGCATTTATATAGCGCCTTTCACGGCCTCAGGACGTCCCAAAGCACTTTACAGCCAATTAATTACTTTTGAAGTGTAGTCACTGTTGTAGTGTCGGAAACGCGCCGTCCAATTTGCGCACAGCAAGGTCCCACAAAACAGCAACGTGATAATGACCAGATGATCTGTTTTTTTTAGTGATGTTAGTTGAGGGATAAATATCGGGAGAACTCCCCTGCTTTTCTTCGAAATAGCGCCGTGGGATCTTATACATCCGCCTGAGAGTGGAGACAGGATTAACTTCCCATCCGAAAGACGGCAGCACTTGCCTCAGTACTGGAATGGGTCAAAGCTTCGATGCTGGGGATGTTGGCCTGAGCGAGAACACTGATGTCGGTGCGCCGATCCTGCCAATGGATTTGCAGGATCTTGCGGAGGCAGCGTTGGTGGTACCTCTCCAGTGCTTTGAAGCATCGAAGCTTTGACCACGCTCGATCAGCTCCGATGGACGGGCCACATCATCCGCCTGCCCGATACAAGACTCCCAAAACAAGCGCTCTACTCGGAGCTCCGACACGGCAAGAGAGCCCCAGGTGGGCAGAGGAAACGCTTCAAGGACACCCTCAAAGCCTCCTTGAAAAAGTGTAACATCCCCACCGACACCTGTGAATCCCTGGCCCAAGACTGCACAAAGTGGAGGAGAAGCATCCAGGAAGGCGCCGAACACCTCGAGTCTCTTTGCCGGGAGCAAGCGGAAGCCAAGTGCAAACAGCGGAAGGAGCGCACATCAACCCAAGCACCCCACCCACCCACCCCTTCAACCACCGTCTGCCCCACCTGTGACAGAGACTGTAGGTCCCACATTGGACTCATCAGTCACCTGAGAACTCATTTTTAGTGTGGAAGCAAGTCATCCTCGGTTCCGAGGGACTGCCTAAGAAGAAGAAGAAGAAGAAGAAGAAGATTGGAATGGGAGTGTCAGCCTGGATTTAGTGCTCAAGTCCCTGGAGTGGGACTTCACACCCAAGCAAGAGTGCTACCCACTGAATTACAGCTAACAAGGCAAAAAATAAATCACAAGCTGGAAATCTAGGAGAGGTGTAAATTCACACATAGGCCACAACTGGAGTATTGCGTCCAGTTCTGGTCACCACACTTTAGGAAGGATGTGAAGGCCCTTGAGAGGGTGCAGAGGAGATTAACCAGAATGATTCCGGGGATGGGGGATCTTAGCTACAAGGACAGGTTGGAGAAGCTGGACCTGTTTTCATTGGAGCAAAGTAGGTTGAGGGGTGATTTGATAGAGGTGTACAAGATTATGACAGGTTTGGATAGGCTAGACGGGGAAAGGCTGTTCCCACTAGTTGACGGTACAAGGACTAGGGGACACAGATTTAAGGTTTTGGGCAAGAGATACAGGGGGGATGTGAGGAAAAACTTTTTTACGCAACGAGTGGTGAGGACCTGGAACTTAATATTTTCAAGGGGAGACTGGATAGGCACTTGAGGGAAATAAACTTGCAGGGCTATGGGGATAGAGTGGGGGAATGGGACTGACTGGATTGCTCTACAGAGAGCTAGCATGGATTCGATGGGCCGAATGGCCTCCTTCTGTGCCGTTATGACTCTATGGGCTGGATTTTCAATGACTCGTGGAGTCGGGTTTGGAGGCGTGTGGGGGGTTAAAGTTGCAGATTCGGGGGTCCCGACCCCATCCCGCCTCCACGCAATTTTGATAAAATCGTGTGCGGTGTTCCCGACTCCGTTCCGCCTCCAAGAGGCGGGAGAGGCCATTAAAGCCCTTAACAAGCCCTAAATTGGCTCTGTAATGCCATTTTGAAACGTTTTAGCTAGTCTAACCCTTTTCTGACGTGAAGCACGCCTGATGTGAAACACGCGAGTGAAACCTGGCAGGAGCACAAGTGGATAGCTGACTATCAGCTGCAGGTCCACTATTACAACGGAGATGTGATGAAGGTAGTAGTAGTATTAGGTCTGAAAGTCGCCTCTGATGCTGCTGCATTGAATGTCTTCAGAGACTGCCGGGGCCTTTGGAGGACCTGGATGGAAAAAAAATTATCTCTCCAGGTCCTCTCACAGCAAAGGCCAGGCAATCTCTGAGACCAGGCAGTCTCTGACCTGCAATGATGACATCATCAGAGGCGACTTTCAGACTGAAACCACTAATTGGTTCACGGGTTCCCACATGCTGGAACTCAATTGCCCAATTAGGTGAAAATTGTATCAGTCTCCCACATCCAATTGCAGTCGGGTGGATAACACGAAATGCGGATGACACGACCCCAACCCGCCCCAGTATCAAAATCCAGCCCTATGACTCTATGGGGTAAAAATTGGATAGTGCCCCCTTTGGGGCGCTACCTTTGCCGGGGCGCTAATTTTAGCACCCCGAAAAAGTTAGCGCCCCCGCGGCCGATTTTCCCGGATAATGCCCTAGAGGGAGGAGGGGCACTGCTGGAAGGGCCCCGCGTCCCTCATTGGGGGGTTCGAGCCAATATCGCGGCGCTAAGGGTCGAAGCTCGTGACTGAGTCGCGATCCCCGGGGGCAGAGTCACGATCCCGGGTGGGGGTGTTCCAGGCCCGGGGGGGTGGGGGAGTGCAATCTCTGACCCCGGGGAGGGCCAGGTTGATGGTGAGGGAGCTTGGGGGGGTTCTGGAGGAAGCACTCCTGCTCCTCCCGGCCCACTAGCATTGCTCCCCGAGGCTGAGGCCGCCTTGTTGCAGCCGCCGGGAATCCCGAGCCCTGGGATCCCCGGCCACCTGCAGTATACCTGCAAAGTGGGTTAAAGTAGAGGCTTCAGGCCTCATTATAATATGTAAATTGCCAACCCACCTCTTGGCAGTGAGTGACTAGCAGTATTTCAGACTGGTAGGGGAGAATTTTTCAAGGGGTCAGCGGGTGCGCTCGGTGGCGGGTTGGGTGGGAAAACATTTTTTTGGACAGCGGGTCGGGACCTCGCTGTCAACCCCCCACCACGCGCCTTTCCAGAATTCGGGTCTGTCAGCGCTGAACAGACCCGACACACAACAGCGGGGAGGCAATTCAAGTCATTATGACCTTGTTAACAGCCCATTAAGAAGTATTTTGAGCTCACCTTTACATTTTACGAGGTCGCTCATGGGGTCTACGCTGCTCGGGATCACGTCAGGTAAGCAGGTCGGGATTGAATGGCCGTGGAATCATCTCATTACTTGACAGCTGCAAATGTGCTATAAAAACTCCCATCTCACAGCTGTTCACTTTCCAAGCTCAGAAGCTGTTGCTTACTGCATTTGGAAGACAGATTGAGCTTTATACATTTTGCAAGTGTTTCAAGCAAACTCTCTAACCAGTGTCACCTCATTGGAACAACCTCTCTCACCATTGACAGATCGCTTCTGTCATCACAACCTCACCTGCCATCTATTCCATCAGCATCGGTGCCATTGAAACTATCTCACCTTGGTCCTCAGAATCTCACCATGATCAGCCCAAACACTAGCAGCACCAACAACAACATTAACCTTCTCCGCAATCAACTGATGCTGCACAGGACACAGGGCATCAGCACCCGACCACATTGCTGCCCGGGAGGCCAAGGATGGCATCACCATGGCCAGATTTACTTCACTTGACGCTGTACACCCTGGCTGCCACATGATGCCTACACCAACACCATAAAGCATCCCTACAATGCCCAAGCCATTCCTTTCACACTCATCAGCATTGCCGGGGGTACCGTTATGTCTCACCATTCACTGCAACTCACTAACCACTTCCAAAGGGGCACACAGATCTGTCTAAGAACGCAAAGTGTTGAAAATAAAGGTTTTAATATTTGAGACCACATTAACAGAAACTTTACATGGACGTTTGATAAAACACACAAGTGCCTACCCTTGTATGTTGTTACTTGGTATGATTGGACTAGGATGAGAGTGAGTGTCAGGGGTGGCTAGTGAGATGGGGAAGTGATAATGTAGATAGAGAGGGATGGGTGGAGGTGCAAGAGAAGTTGGTGTGAGTAAGGATGTGCAGGAGTAGGGTAGGGAAGGCAGAGTGATGGGGATGTGATGAGTGTCACAGCAGGATGAGGTTGAGTGTGGCTTTGCAGTAACGTTTCGTGATCTCCTGAGATCATTGAAAGGTTTGCGGCACTGCAGCCTGGTCCTCCTGACGACATCCCTGCTTGTGCCCTCCTGTGCAATGTGCAAACAGGCTGCGTTGGTGTCTTGGGGAGGTCTCTTCCGCCCATGGAAAGGGAAGAGGACCTCCCTGCGTGCTGTGACACCCTGCATAAGCATATGGAGGGAGTCATGGGAGAACCTGGGTGCAGCCCTGCACCTCTGTGCAGTGTTTGTCAGTGTTTGCAGCCCCTCAATGCTGTAGAACACTGACAGCACAACTGTCAGAATCAATTTGCGCATGGTCCCTTTAAGGAAACCGGCTGGTGACGCGTCATCAAATGGCATCATCAGACCTGCTTCCTCTAATTGGCCGGCAAATGTGCTGGGCGGGCTTAACAAGCCCAATCAGGGGAAAATCATCGTGGACAGCGGGCTGGAGTCAGCAGCGAGGTCAGGACCCGCCACCGCCGTCGCCCACCACGGACCCGCCAAGTTTGGGGAAATCGCGGCCGTATTGTTTCTGACCAGGCATCTGCTTGTCAGTACTTACTGAGAAAGAAAATCCACACGGGATTTTAACATGCCAGGCTGACCTGAGCTTGCCACGGAATGCTGCCAATCAAAGCTTTTCTGCCCATGCACAGATCGTCCATCACAGTCGCAGCCACGCAATCAGGTGCCTCCTGGGTTCCTGAGCACATATAACACAGCCAGCACATAAGTGTTAGAAGTGAACGAATACTTGAGGCTCTGAGCAATTGAAATGATCATAAATTATACACACATTCTTTAAGTATTCAAGGAAATGAGTGGAATAAGACAAACAGCTTATACAGAGAACAAGTATATTTTCTCTGGCAATTAAGCATTATTTTTTTTCTTTCAAATGTTAATTTTCTGAACTGGGTGGATTTATTTAATTCTGCAATACAAATATTTTGAATGCTTCATTTCCAGGCTGATTCCAAGATCTGTCAGGATCCAATTTCTACTTCAGGATCAGAACTGTCTCACCCACAGAAAACCAAGCTGGTAAAAAAAGAAATCCTTGTTGTCAAACGCAGCTTTTCTATATCCATTTGTGGTGTTGTCTTCATGTAGTTCGCAGCCAGAGATGACTTGAGTAAAGTTAATACTTGAAAATAATTTGTCGAGCATCACTGATCTGTATTTCTGCGCTGATACTTAGGGGCATCTCCACTATCAGTGAGTGAATCGGGGCGGGGGGGGGGGGGGAGATTTTAACCCCACTCGCTCAGCAGAAACCTGGCGGGTGGGCAGTTAAAATCGCCCTGGCTCTTACCTGTCCGAAAGCTGCCATGATCGCAGCATCTGCAATTTTAACCCGCTCTCCTGAGCAGGCGGCAAGGACACGCGCCCGGAGCCAACAGGGTCCTTCTTTACTTATGCATGTTGCGGCCCGATGACATAATTGAGACGCAACTGTAATTTTAACTCAGGCCTGAGTGGGGAATCCACCTGGAGTTAAAATCGGGGTCTGAGTGGGGAATCTACCTGGAGTTAAAATCGGGGCCTATATTAGCTGATTCTTTTTTGTTAAATTGTTTTAGGCACGAAAATCTGTGCGTTAAGTATCTGATCCTTCACTTTTCTTCTGGGTGTGTCCCAGGCACGTTCTTCAGCTGCTAAACATTGTGGGAGAAAATTTCCACTCGTGTGCTAGCAGCATTTTGAACACTATGGGCTGGATTTTGAATCTGGGGTCGGGTTGGGGTCGGGAATCACACATTCTGGCTTGTAAACCCGCCTCCATCGAGATGTGGCCAACCCACTGTATTTTCCCTTGATTGACCTTGTTGAGCCCGCCCAGTGGGCTCAGCAGGCCAATTAAGGGCCACCCGGCAACAGGTGACGTCACAGACTGACATTTCATCTGTCAAGAGCGTTTGACAGATGAAATATCAGCGTTTGACAGCTCTGTGAAGCTGTCAAACACTCACAATATGATTTCTAACTTGAGTCCTTCCTCTCAGGCTGAGTTAGAAATCATTCCAGCACAGAAAACAGAAGGCTGCAGGTTTTGACAGAACCACGGCTTTCCTGCTTTCTGTGCCGGTGAGATTTCTAACTCCCGAGAACTGAAGGGCTGACACCTGCAGGAGGAAGTTAAGGTAAGTAAAACTTTTTCCAACACTTAGCACTTACCTTACACACTTACCTCTGCACACATGCACCCATCACTCACCTGCCCACCGGACTTATCGACCCCTCCAACCCCTGCAGACCCACGGCCCGCCCTGATAACTTGGAGTGTTTGCCACCTGTCGGGAAGCCACACTTTTCATTTTAAAATAGGGATTATGCAAAAAACTGCCTGTTAACTACCTGTTAACAGGCAGTTAGTTGTCACTAATCCCTTCCCACCTCGGGGAGTCGGGTCTCAGAACAGGTCGGGTACTCGCCACCAGAGAAACTGGCATGGAGGCGGGTTGGAGTCGGGATGGGGTCGGGACCCCCGAATCTGCAACTTTAACCCCCCCCCCCCCCACCCCGACTCCAAACCCGACTCCACGGGTCATTGAAAATCCAGCCCAATGGGAAGGTTTCCTACGTTCACTATTTCTAGCCATGAAAGTGATTGGATGCACCTACTGTGGGTGTACCTACTGCTTAAATAATGAAAGTCAACATCCCGCTGCACTTTCAGTCTAACTCCTTGGCTTTACATGTCGTAAGGCCTATGTTCAGGCCATGTCAGCTGTTTTGTGGTTGTGTCAGCTTTTGCTAGTTTTCTAGTTTGACATGTACGGTGGGCTAAATTTACTGGAAAGCAGACAAACAATTGTTGCTTAAAAGAATACTCTAAAATAAGGCCTTATAATGGCTCCGCCCAAATCTCTCAAAATCACGCGCCTGTTTAAAATTTAAATAAAACACATTTCTTTTCAAAATGAAAAACAACAAAAAAAAAGTTTTAGTGCCTGATTTTGACCCCAGCGGTGATGAAGGAACGGCAATACATGTCCAAGTCAGGATGGTGTGTGACTTAGAGGGGAACTGGGAGGTGGTCTTGTCCTTCTAGGTGGAAGAGGTCGTGGGTTTGAGAGGTGCTGTCGAAGAAGCCTTGGCGAGTTGCTGCAGTGCATCTTGTAGATGGTACACACTGCAGCCACGGTGCGCCGGTGGTGGAGGGAGTGGATGTTTAAGGTGATGGATGTGCTGCTGATCAAGCAGGCTGCTTTGTCCTGGATGGTGTCGAGCTTCTTGAGTGTTGTTGGAGCTGCACAATTCTGGCAAGTGGAGAGTATTCCATCACACTCCTGACTTGTGTTTTTTTAGGTGATGGAGAGGTGTATGATTCCCGAGTTTTTCTGGACTGCTGTTCTTTAAACAATCTCCACATGGTGCAAACGGCATATTTCGTCATGTTTTACCATGTGTTAATTGGGATAGGCACTTGTTTAGTACAGTGAGAGTCCATACATGGTAAAAACAAGTAACCAATCTGGCAGCCAATATTTGAAATGTAATTTCTTGGCTCCTATCTTGGTACTCCGTTGACTCTGTTTAAGTGTTCTGCGCTGTCACTCAATATCTTGCCCTAATTTATACCACATGTGATGTTATCATTGCCATTAAATGTTTTTTATATACTTTGTGGAGATGATTTTATAATGGAGAACAGATGAGACTGTGAGGGAAAAGAAAAGGTTCACAGTGGCGTTACCTAATTAACTCCACATTTCCCATGTCAATATCATTCATGTTTGCCAAATGTTTACATCTGAAACTTATTATATCAATTCTATACTTATCCAATGAATAATGTGAGCAGAATGTGATGAAGATTTGTGGGATCTAATATATATCACTCTCGTGAAACTGGACCATAATTTGTTTCTGAATTCTCAAGTCAGCCTATCATAGGATATCGGTTGCATGCCATGGTCCCATCATTGAGGTTAGTGCTTCATCATGTTATTGTCACAAAAGTTTGGGCCAGTTTTTGTGTAAAAAAAAAAGAAGCCTGTTGACAAAATAATGAAGCACCGTATTTTCCGACGCCTACGGGTGCGTACTTGGTGCGTACATACCCGTAAGGGCCGCGCGAGTTCCGGGTTTTCGCACGCGAAGCCATCCCCGGGAAATGGGCATCTGTGGGCGGAGAGATGGGCTATTTGCCCAATTACTGCCCAGCGAATGCCCGTGAAATTCTTACGCCTGGTAAAAGCAGGCGAAAGGCCTTCTTTTACTAGTGTAAAAGAGTTTAAAAAAATGTAAAAAAAATTTTTTTTCAATTATTTAAACACCTGTAAAATAAGTTAAGGTTATTTTTAGCCCCTTTAAAACATTTAAGTTTATTTTTCAAAAAATGAAATTATTGTTTTAAATGTTTAATTAAATTGTATTTTAATTAATTTTAAATGTGTTTCACCCAATAGAACAGTTCCTATGAGTAATTTCAAGCTTCCTTTGTATCAGCAGTCTTCTGGCAACTACAAAGTAGCTACATTTATTGTTCAAAGATTCAAACTGCTATACTTGGCAACATTCCTTAGCCACTGACTCTATCCCTCTCCCTATCATCTGTCTGAAGCTGAACCATACTGTTCGCAACCTTGGTGTCATACTTGACCCTGCAATCAGCTTCCGACCACATATCCGCAGCATAACCAAGAATGCCTATTTCCACCTCCGTAACATCGCCTGTCTCCGCCCTTGCCTCAGCTCATCCGCTGCTGAAACCCTCATCCATGCCTTTGTTACCTCTAGACTTGACTATTCCAACGCACTCCTGGCTAGCCTCCCACATTCTACCCTACGTAAACTTGAGGTCATCCAAAACTCGGCTGCCCGTGTCCTAACTCGCACCAAGTCCCATTCACCCATCACCCCTGTGCTCGCTGACCTACATTGGCTCCTGGTTAAGCAACGCCTCGATTTCAAAATTCTCATCCTTGTTTTCAAATCTCTCCATGGCCTCGTTCCTCCCTATCTCTGTCATCTCCTTCAGCCCCACAACCCTCCGAGGTGTCTGCACTCCTCTAATTCTGCCCTCTTGCGCATCCCTGATTTAATCGCTCAACCATTGGTGGCCGTGCCTTCTGTTGCCTAGGCCCTAAGCTCTGAATTCCCTCCCTAAACCTCTCCGCCTCGCTACCTCTCTTTCCTCATTTAAGATGCTCCTTAAAACCTACCTCTTTGACCAAGCTTTTGGTCACCTGCCCTAATTTCTCCTTATGTGGATCGGTGTCAAATTTTTTGTCTGATAACACTTGGGACGTTTTACTACGTTAAAGACGCTATATAAATACAAGTTGCTGTTGTTGTTGTATTAATGGGGGCTGTACTGGCATGCCACCTCACCCTCCAAGATCTACGGCAGAGGGAGGGTAGGCAGCAAGAAATATGGGAACATGTGCACAGAGGGATGCGGAGGGACATCAGGGCTCTCACCAGGAGGCCTTACCCTCCGAGGGGATTCCGACAGCACTGCTCCTACCTTCAATTAAGCGATGAGCAGTGTATTAGGTGGCTCCAAGATGGTGGTCACAGAACTCTGCCACCTCCTCCAAACAGACCTCCAGCCTAACACCAGGATGACTTAAAACCAGATCCCTTTTGCTCACCACATCCCCATCATACCATCCCTGTGTCATGCCATATCACAGCGTCCTCCTGGGCGCAAAGGTGAAATGAGAGGGACCACAAAATATTGCAAACTCCACCAATAAATTTATGCATAAACATATCACATATATCACATTCATTCTAATAACTAATGACCCTTGTGCCTGCCATAGTTGAACAGCTGTCATTGTGTGCAAGGCGTGAGATGCGGGTGTGAGTGTTGGTAGGTAGAGATTGTTGGTGTATGAGTGCTGGGGGTCTGGTGCTTTGGGCAGTGTATGAAGCTTGTGGTACAGATGGTGGTATGTAGTATTTGGTGAAGCATTCAATCACCCCGACCACCCGACTGAGGTGGATCTGCCATGAGCACACCTGCTTCAGTCCTCCGGCTCCTTCTTCTTGTTGTGCTTCTCCTTGCTGAGGCAGCTGCACAGCCAGCAATGCTGAGAATGAGGTCCTGCAGTATCAATGAACCTCCCCTTTAAGTACTGGGAAAAGCCTGTGGCAATGATGAGTTGCGATTAGACTGCACACGATATTGGGCCACCCTTTGAGTGTAACGCCAATGAGCTAGACCATTAAGACTTGAATTAGCGCTCCAATCATTTCTCTGAGCAGTGAGAATGAATTTTGCGTGCAGTCTAAATCATTAGCGCCCGGCGCTAATTCTCAAACTTTTCTAATGATACCGCCCATTCCTGGGCTATAATGAATTTCTAGCCCATTGTCTTTTATTCATTTAAATTACTACATTACTTCATTACTACTGCCTTTAAAATACATACAGATTTAGTTTTTATGATGGGAATCCAATTTATTACTCATAGTTCCCACTCCTAAACAAATACTGTGCACTGTGCAGAAAGTTATCAAATGTAAACGTTATTTATAAAAAACCCGCAGTTTTAACATACACGAGATTGCTTTTCATTAAAGCTTTCAATGTTCCTGGGTGTCATTTAATTTTTTTTAAAAAGCATTTATTTCATTTCGGGTATCTCCTTACGCTGTGGAAACGCAGAGAGATTGCATAAACTAGGGTTGTATTCCCTGGAATTTAGAAGGTTAAGGGGTGATCTGATTGAAGTTTTCAAGTTATTAAGAGGAACAGATAGAGTAGACTATTTCCGCTGGATGGGGAGTCTAGGACTAGGGGGCATAGTCTAAAAATTAGAGCCAGGCCTTTCAGGAGTGAAATTAGGAAACACTTCTGCACACAAAGGGTGGTAGAAGTTTGGAACTCTCTTCCGCAAACGGCAATTGATTCTCGGTCATTCGTTAATTTTAAATCGGAGATTGGTAGATTTTTGTTAACCAAAGATGTTAAGTGATATGGGGCGAAGGCGGGGTATGTAGAGTTAGGTCAAGGGGCGAAATGGCCTACTCCTGTTCCTATGTTCTCATGAACAAGACATGATTTGGAGAATATTGTAATACAACTTCAGACGGCAAGGGGAGATATCCCCCTGCTGGTGAAAATTTCAAGTTTGGAGTTCTTGACACATTTACCTGCCTCAGAGCTGGGGTGGCAGAGAATTTTGAGCATATTGGTACATTTCCTATTTAAGACAATGTTCTGCTTAGATTTTCATTTTTCCACTTATAGTAAGTAAAGAAGTAACGAATGTTTTCAAATACAAGTATTTCACTGTGCATCGTTTAAACTATGAAGGTTAGGACCGGAGAAATCTCAAACCCTCTCCCATGTCTCAGGTCGGCTGGTACTCTGATCTCCCAGCCACACAGTGAGCTGGCGCGGGATTATCCACAATTTTGAAACAGTTTGGAACCACATTTTAACCGATTTTAATCGCTCCGCCATTGGCGGCCGTGTCTTCAGCTGCCAAGGCCTTAAGCTCTGGAATTCCCTCCCTAAACCTCTCCGTCTCTCTACCTCTCTTATCTCCTTTAAGACGCTCCTTAAAAACGACCTCTTTGGTTGCCTTGGTTACAGCTGTTAATGATGATAGATTTTCTTTTTCTTTATTCGTTCATGGGATGTGGGCGTCGCTGGCAAGGCCAGCATTTATTACCCATCCCTAGTTGCCCTTGAGAAGGTGGTGGTGAGCGGCCTTCTTGAACCGCTGCAGTCCGTGTGGTGAAGGTGCTCCCACAGTGCTGTTAGGGAGGGAGTTCCAGGATTTTGACCCAGCGACGATGAAGGAACGGCGATATATTTCTAAGTCAGGATGGTGTGTGACTTGGAGGGTAATTTAGAGGTGGTGGTGTTCCCATGCGCCTGCTGCACTTGTCCTTCTAGGTGGTAGAGGTCACGGGTTTGGGAGGTGCTGCCGAAGAAGCCTTGGTGAGTTGCTGCAGTGCATCTTGTAGCTGGTACACACTGCAGCCACGGTGCGCCGGTGGTGGAGGGAGTGAATGTTTAAGGTGGTGGATGGGGTGCCAATCAAGCAGGCTGCTTTGTCCTGGATGGTGTTGAGCTTCTTGAGTGTTGTTGGAGCTGCACTCATCCAGGCAAGTGGAGAGTGTTCCATCACACTACTTATTTGGGCCTTGTAGATGGTGGAAAGGCTTTGGGGAGTCAGGAGGTGAGACACTCGCCACAGAATACACAGCCTCTGACCTGTACCTACAGTATTGATGTCTGGTCAATAGTGACCCCCCAGGATGTTGATGGTGGGGGATTCGGTGATGGTCATGCCATTGAATGTCAAGGGGTGGTGATTAGACTCTCTCTTGTTGGAGATGGTTGCCTGGCACTTGTGTGGCGTGAATGTTACTTGCCATTTACCAGCCCAAGCCTGGATGTCGTCCAGGTCTTGTTGCATGCGGGCACGGACTGCTTCAATATCTGAGGAGTTGCAAATGGAACTGAACACTGTGCAGTCATCAGCGAACATCCCCATTTCTGACCTTATGATGGAGGGAAGGTCATTGATGATGCAGCTGAATATGGGCCTAGGACACTGCCCTGAGGAACTCCTGCAGCGATGTCCTGAGGCTGAGATGATTGACCTCCAACAACCACAACCATCTTCCTTTATGCAAGGTATGACTCCAGCCAGTGGAGTATTTTCCCCGATTCCCAATTGACTTCAGTTTTACTAGGGCTCCTTGACGCCACACTCGGTCAAATGCTGCCTTGATGTCAAGGGCAGTCACTCTCACTTCACCTCTGGAATTCAGCTCTTTTGTCCATGTTTGGACCAAGGCTGTAATGCGGTCTGGAGCCGAGTGGTCTTGGCAGAACCCAAACTGGGCATCAGTGAGCAGGTTATTGGTGAGTAAGTGCCGCTTGATAGCACTGTCAACGACACCTTCCATCACTTTGCTGATGACTGAGAGTAGACTGATGGGGCGGTAATTGGCCGGATTGGATTTGTTCTGCTTTTTATGGACAGGACATACCTGGGCAGTTTTCCACATTGTCGGATAAATGCCAGTGTTGTAGCTGTACTGGAACAGCTTGGCTAGAGGCACGGCTAGTTCTGGAGCACATGTCTTCAGCACGACAGCCGGGATGTTGTCGGGACCCACAGCATAGAAACATAGAAACATAGAAGATAGGAGCAGGAGTAGGCCATTCGCCCCCTCGAGCCTGTTCCGCCATTTAATGAGATCATGGATGGTCATCCAAATTCAGTACCCTATCCCTGCTTTCTCCCCATATCCCTTGATCCCTTTAGCCTTAAGAAATATATCTAACTCCTTCTTGAATATATTTAATGAATTGGCCTCAACTGCCTTCTGTGGTAGAGAATTCCACAGGTTCACCACTCTCTGGGTGAAGAAATTCCTCCTCCTCTCAGTCCTAAATGGCTTACCCCTTATCCTTAGACTGTGACCCCTGGTTCTGGACTCCCCCGCCATCGGGAACATCCTTCCTGCATCTAGTCTGTCTAGTCCTGTTAGAATTTTATAAGTTTCAATGAGAACCCCTCTCATTCTTCTAAACTCTAGCGAATATAAGCCTAATCGACCCAATCTCTCTTCATACGTCATTCCTGCCATCCCAGGTATCAGTCTGGTAAATCTTCGCTGCACTCCCTCCATGGCAAGAACATCCTTCCTCAGATAAGGCGACCAAAGCTGCACACAATACTCAAGGTGTGGGCTCACCAAGGCCCTGTACAACTGCAGCAAGACATCCTTGCTCCTGTACTCGAATCCTCTCGCTATGAAGGCCAACATACCATTTGCCTTCTTAACCGCCTGTTGCACCTGCATCCTTACCTTCAGCGACTGGTGCACAAGGACACCCAGGTCTCGTTGCACTTCCCCTTTTCCCAATCTATTGCCGTTCAGATAATAATCTGCCTTCCTGTTTTTGCCACCAAAGTGGATAACCTCGCATTTATCCACATTATACTGCATCTGCCCAATCACCCAACCTGTCCAAATCATACTGGAGTTTCTCTGCATCCTCCTCACAGCACACACGCCCACCCAGCTTTGTGTCGTCTGCAAACTTGGAGATATTACATCTAGTTCCCTCGTCTAGATCATTAATATATATTGTGAATAGCTGGGGTCCTAGCACCGGTCACTGCCTGCCACTCGGAAAAAGACTCGTTTATTCCAACTCTTTGCTTTCTGTCTGCCAACCAGTTCTCTATCCAAGTCAGTACCTTATCCCCAATCCCATGTGCTTTAACTTTGCACGCTAATCTCTTATGCGGGACCTTATCGAAAGCCTTCTGAAAGTCCAAATACACCACATCCACTGGTTCTCCCTTATCTATTCTACCAGTTACATCCTCAAAAAATTCCAGTAGATTAGTCAAGCATGATTTACCTTTTGTAAATCCATGTTGACTTTGTCCGATCCTGTCACTGTCTTCCAAGTGCTCTGCTATTACATCTTTTATAATGGACTCTAGCATTTTCCCCACTACTGATGACAGGCTTTACTGGTCTATAATTCCCCGTTTTCTCTCTCCCACCTTTTTTAAATAGTGGGGTTACATTAGCTACCTTCCAATCCATGGGAACTGTTCCAGAGTCTATAGAATTTTGGTAGATGACCAGCAATGCATCTACTATTTCTAGGGCCACTTCCTTAAGTACCCTAGGATATAGATTATCAGGCCCTGGGGATTTATCGGCCTTCAATCCCGTCAATTTCCCTAACACCATTTCCCTACAAATACTAATTTCATTCAGTTCCTCCCTCTCATTAGACAGCCTTTGCTGTCTCCAGTGCGCTCAGCCGTTTCTTGATATCACGTGGAGTGAATCGAATTGATTATGTTGTGCTTTTCTTGCTATTTTATTTGATTTAACACTGCAATATCTCTCTGGAAGCCATTATCCCAAAACCTTTCAACGTAAATGCAGCACTGAACATCAGCCAAATATACTTCTGATGATGTCTTCAGTCCAGTTGGCTCCTGAAACTTTATGCCAAAAATGCACATAGCTTATAGGACAAGTATTACGTCAGTCCTCTCGGTGCTGAAGGTAACACTGATTCTCTTGAACTAACATGGTCACCGCTGGCCTTTCACATGGTGGGTTCACAAGTCTCTGGTGACCAATGTTGTCACTCTAGTTAACAACATCAATTTCAATAGCAGCGCGCATCACTTGTTTTTTGAATTGGACCAGTATCCCAGAACTGAAAAGACGTATCCAGCATTCATTAGAGCAGCTTTGGAGGAGAGAATATTTTCATATTCCAATCTGTAATTTTACAAAAGATTGAATCAAATTTCACGGTTGACCCCCATTAGAACGTTACTCAGATATCGCATTCTCTCTTACAGAAAGTAGCTTACAACAACCACAACAACTTGCATTTATACAGCGCCTTTAACATAGTAAAACGGCCCAAGGCGCTTCACAGGAGCGATTATCAGACTAAATTTGACACCGAACCACATAAAAAGATATTAGGGCAGGTGACCAAAAGCTTGGCCAAAGAGGTAGGCTTTAAGGAGCGTCTTAAAGGAGGAAAGCGAGGTAGAGAGGCGGAGAGGTTCAGGGAGTGAATTCCAGAGCTTAGGGCCCAGGCAGCTGAAGGCACGGCCGCCAACGGTGGAGCGATTGCAATCGGGGATGCGCAAGAGCCCAGAATTGGAGGAGCGCAGATATCTTGGAGGGTTGTGGGGCTGTAGGAGATTACAGAGCTAGGGAGGGGCGAGGCCATGGAGGGATTTGAATTTACATCAAGTAGCGCTGAACATTCCAGCTATACACCAGCACAAATAGTTTGTGCTCAGTACAGACGCTATTAGGGTAGTTTTCCAACACCCGATACAATAGAATATTAACAGTGAGTTAAAGCTGGCATTGGGCTTTCCTTGGAGCAGATGTGCCAGGTAAGTTACCCTCCAACCTTCCTAACTTCTTACTCCTCAGACAACTCAACTGAGATCAGATATTTGATGTCTCAGGAACTGCAATCAGTAACCCATTACCTAACTCTCGGTGGCGTTCATCGAGGTAAAGGATGAGGGCGCTGGAGAATGAAAACTCTTCCACTCTTTACATCCAATTTCAACATCGTGAAACATTCCAAAAGTTAGGTGTGCAATTTATTTCGGAATAAAGTTCTTTTCTGTTGAGCTGCCGCACATGAAAACATATTGAGGCTTAACCGCGAGATAAGTTTCGAAGATTTATAGTGAAACTATTTCTAGAAGGCTTTTTCGCAAACTTACCTCAGAAGATTGCGAAAAGCTTTCTGAAATAAATGACTTGAGAGACTGCAATTGCCCCAGACTCAGTGAATTGATTAGATACATAGATACATAGATACATAGAAGATAGGAGCAGGAGTAGGCCATCCGGCCCTTCGAGCCTGCTCCGCCATTTAATGAGATCATGGCTGATCCTTCAATTCAGTATCCCGTCCCCGCCTTCTCTCCGTAACCCTTAACCCCTTTTGCCTGTAGAAATATATCTAATTCCCTCTTAAATATATTTAATGAGCTGGCGTACACTGCCCTCTGTGGCAATGAGTTCCACAGGTTCACCACTCTCTGAGTGAAGAAATTCCCCCTCATTTCTGTCCTAAATGGTTTAGCCCTTATCCTTAAATTATGTCCTCTAGTTCTGTTCTCACCCGCCAAGGGAAACATTCCTTCTGCATCTAATCTGTCTAGACCTGTCAGAATTTTATACACTTCTATGAGGTCCCCTCTCAATCTTCTAAACTCCAGTGTGTACATCCCTAAACTACATAGTCTCTCCTCATAGGTCAATCCCGCCATTCCTGGTATCAGCCTGGTGAATCGCCGCTGCACCCCCTCCATGGCAAGAACATCTTTCCTCAGATGAGGCGACCAAAACTGTACACAGTACTCGAGGTGTGGTCTCACCAGTGCCCTGTACAGCTGCAGCAAGGTATCCCTGTTCCTGTATTCCAACCCTTTTGCTATGAAGGCCAGCATACCGTTTGCCTTCTTGACCGCCTGTTGCACCTGCATGCTCGCCTTCAGTGACTGGTGTACAAGAACACCCAGGTCTCTCTGTACTTCCCCCTCTCCCAATTTATTGCCATTTAAATAATAATTTGCCCTCCCGTTCCTGCACCCAAGGTGGATAACTTCGCACTTGTCCACATTATAGTGCATCTGCCATTTATCCGCCCAATCACCCAGTCTGTCCAAATCGCTCTGGAGCTTCCTGGTCTCCTCCTCTGAGCCCACCCCCCCTCCTAGTTTAGTGTCGTCTGCAAATTTGGAAATGCTGCATTCGACTCCCTGATCCAGGTCATTAATATAAATTGTGAACAGCTGGGGACCCAGGACAGATCCCTGTGGTACCCCACTTGTTACTGCCTGCCATTCAGAAAATGAGCCGTTTATTCCAACTCTCTGTTTTCTATCTGACAGCCAGTTCTCTATCCACGTCAATACTTTCCCCTTTATCCCATGAGCTTCAATTTTCCATGCTAATCTTTTATGTGGGACCTTATCGAAGGCCTTTTGGAAGTCCAGGTACACCACATCTACTGGCTCTCCCCCATCTATTTTACCAGTTACTCCCTCAAAAAATTCCAATAGATTAGTCAAGCACGATTTACCCTTTGTAAATCCATGTTGACTCTGTCCTATCCTGTCCCCATTTGCTAAGTGCTCGGCTATTTCATCCTTAATGATGGACTCCAGCATTTTGCCCACAACTGATGTAAGGCTTACAGGTCTGTAATTACCTGCTTTTTCCCTACCCCCCTTTTTGAATAGTGGGGTAACGTTAGCTACCCTCCAATCCATGGGCACTGTTCCCGAGTCTAATGAATTCTGAAAAATCATGCTTAGTGCATCCGCTATCTCTAGGGCCACCTCCTTCAGTACCCTAGGATGCATGTTATCAGGCCCTGGGGATTTGTCCGCCTTCAATCCCTTTAGCTTCCTTAACACCATATCCTTAGAGATATTGATTTGCGTCAGTTCCTCCTTTGCCAATGTCCCTATTTTTCCCGATATCCCAGGGAGGTTTTTTGTGTCTTCCTTCGTAAAGACTGACCCAAAGTATGCATTTAGTTGGTCTGCCATTTCCTTATTTCCCATTATATATTCCCCCGTATCTGACTGCAATGGACCAACTTTGGTTTTCACCAGTCTTTTCCTCTTGATATACTTATAAAAGCTTTTGGAGTTAGTTTTTATATTTTCCGCCAGCTTGCTTTCGTAAGCTATTTTGCCCTTCTTGATTAAGCCCTTTGCCCTCCTTTGCTCTATCTTAAACTGTTCCCAATCTTCCGCTCTGGCGCGTTTTTTGGCTATTTTATACGCCCTATCTTTGGGATAAGCAAGAGGTACTTGAACTGAACGCAAGACGAATCCAAAGGAGCTTTTTCTCTGAAAAGTCTTCAGTACGATAGATGTAACTCTTACTCTTTGTATTGGACATTTTGGTGGATAGAATTGAGAGGACGTGACCAGGGAAAACACGGTGCCCAGAGCAGCAGCAGGAAGTCTCAACAGATGATGACAAATCTACTTGTGCGTGTTACCATGGTCCGTCTAATTAGGAAAAGGAGCCTTCTCCTGTTGCCTGGATTTCCAGCCTTTGTTCGAAGAATAGAGGATATCAGTAAAGAAGAATTAGACAGAAATTGTAAAATTCACAACTGAATGGAGAATGGTAAACATAACGCAGTCCAGTTCTGACACGTTAAAAAAAGAAAGACTTGCATTTATATAGCGCCTTTCATGACCGCCGTACGTCCCAAAGCGCTTTACAGACAATGAAGTACTTTTTGAAGTGTAGTCACTGTTGTAATGTAGGAAACGCAGCAGCCAATTTGCACACAGCAAGGTCCCACAAACAGCAATGTGATAATGACTAAATAGTCTGTTTTTTAGTGATATTGGTTGAGGGTTAAATATTGGCCCAGATACTGGGGATAACTCCCCTGCTCTTCTTTGAAATAGTGCCATGGGATCTTTTACGTCCACCTGAGAGGACAGACGGGGGCCTCGGTTTAACATCTCATCCGAAAGACGGCACCTCCAACAGTGCAGCACTCCCTCAGTACTGCACTGGAGTGTCAGCCCAGATTTTATGCTCAAGTCCCTGGAGTGGGACTTGAACCCACAACCTTCTGACTCAGAGGCGAGGGTGCTACCCACTGAGCCACAGCTGACATTTCAGTAGCTCGTTAACTCATCAGTTCTCTTCACAGATGTTGACTGACCTGCTGAATGAATCCAGCATTTTCTGTTTGTGTTTCAGACGTCCAGCAGCTACATGATTTTTGCCTTAATGTCCAAATTTCACCATATGTTTAACATGAGTCACTGGTAGCTCTGCTCATGTACAATTTAATCCATCCATACACTTTGAAAGAAATATGGATGAAATTATAATAGTCAGTCTGGTTTTATTCGTGGAATATCGAGCCTACTCATGTTTGAACAAATAGGCACCTAAAGAAATCTTTTCACAGAGAGGGTTGCTGAGATCTGGAATGCACTATCTGAAAGGGCGATGGAAGCAGATTCATTCGGAACTTTCAAAGGGCAATTGGTCATGTACTTGAACTGCAGGGTTATGGGGAAATAGCTGGGGTGTTGGACTAAATTGGAGAGCTCCTTCAAAGAGCCGGCACAGGCATGTTGGGCCGAATGGCCTCCTTCTGTGCGGTAAGAGTCTATGGGGGGAAAATTGGGTTGCTTTGCGCCTCCCGTTAGCGCCTCCCGTTAGCGATGACGTCACAACAATTGGAGGAGCGCAGAGGGTTGTGGGGCTGGAGGAGGTTACAGAGATAGGGAGGGGCGAGCCCTCAGAGGGATTTGAAAATAAGGATGAAAATTTTAAAATCGAGGCGTTGCTTAACCGGGAGCCAATGTAGGTCAGCAAGCACAGTGGGGTGATGGGCGAACGGGACTTGGTGCGAGTTAGGACATGGGCAGCAGAGTTTTGGATGACCTCAAGTTTACGGAGGGTGGAAGATGGGAGGCTGGCCAGGAGTGCGTTGGAATAATCCCTATTATTTCCTGAAGGTTTGATGTTAAGGAAGAAAATCTCAAGGAAATACGTGACCAGATGCAAATGTATATTTTGTATGTACTATATTTCATTATCAAACTATACCATTTTTATATTTGCAGGAATATAAAATCTTATTTAATCACAACTGATTATCGGGTTATTTTTCATTCAAATCATTAAAAGGCTTTATAATGGTCTCTGAAGAACATTCTGATACAATTGGTGTTGCAAAGAATCACAGATAGATTAACAAGCTATCAGAAAGATTTTGTTTACCGCATTCCACGTTAGTTATCAACATGACACAGCCAGTCACAGTGCTATGTACTTACCAGCGTGATAACCCCTCACAGTTCAAGAACCATATGGTTCGAATTTACTACTGCACAGTACGGATACGTGCTGGACAAACATTTTCTTCTAATACGGTCCATTCCTTGCTTGATCTAACTTTTTACAGCGCGGTTCACTCTAGTTTTGATTCGGTGACACTGCACTCTCAGCAGGGAGCAGTATGTGTGCGGATATGTACGTTTTTTACATTTATAAGTGTACGAGAATCTGAGGAATAAAGTGGGGTAATGAACGAAATTTTGCAGAGTTTTTTTCTTTTCCTAAACGGGCCTGAGGTTCCTTCTCTGTATTTTGGCCTCTCTCAGGAGATTGCGTGGCGGGTGGGTCGGTTGACAGGCGGGAGGGTGAGGCGGGGGTTGTGGGGGGGGAGGTGGGGGGAGTTGAAATCACACCATGAAGGTACAGGACACTCTCGATGGACCAGCTGGTCTTTGTTTTCATATGTTTCTATATTCAAAATAACATGCTTTGCAACGGATATAAAAATCTAGGCTGACACTCCAGTGCAGTGCTGAGGGAGTGCCGCACTGTCGGAGGTGCCGTCTTTCAGATGAGACGTTAAACCGAGGCCCCTGTCTGCTCTCTCTCAGGTGGGCATAAAAGATCCCATGGCACTATTTCGAAGAAGAGCAGGGGAGTTATCCCTGGTGTCTAGACCGATATTTATCCTTCAATCAACATCACTAAAAAAAAAAATTCATTAAAACATTGCTGTTTGTGGGAGCTTGCTGTGCGGAAATTGGCTGCCGCGTTTCCCACATTACAACAGTGATTACACTTCAAAAGTACTTTGTTGGTTGTAAAGCGCTTTGAGATGTCCTGAGGTCGTGATATCATAGAATCATAGAATGGTTACAGCACAGAGGGAGGACTTTCGGCCCGTCGAGCCCGTGCCGGCTCTCTGCAAGATCACTTCAGCTAGTTCCACTTCCCCGCCCTTTCCCCGTAGCCCTGCAATTTTTTTTCTTTCAGGTACTTATCCAATTCACCTTTGAAAGCCACAATTGAATCTGCCTCCACCACCCTCTCAGGCAGTGCATTCCAGATTCTAACCACTCGCTGCATAAAAAAGTTTTTCCTCATGTTGCCAATCACCTTAAATCTGTGTCCTCTGGTTCTCGACCCTTCCACCAATGGGAACAGTTTCTCTCTATCTACTCTGTCTAGACCCCTCATGATTTTGAACACCTCTATCAAATCTCCTCTCAACCTTCTCTGCTCTAAGGAGAACAACCCCAGCTTTTCCAGTCTATCCACGTAACTGAAGTTCCTCATCCCTGGAACCATTCTTGTAAATCTTTTCAGCACCCTCTCTAAGGCCTTCACATCCTTCCTAAAGTGCGGTGCCCAGAATTGGACACAATACTCCAGTTGAGGCCGAACCAGTGTTTTATAAAGGTTCATCATAACTTCCTTGCTTTTGTACTCATTACGTCTCTATGTATGAAGTCCAGTATCCCGTATGCTTTTTTAACCGCTTTCTCAACCTGCCCTGCCACCTTCAATGATTTGTGCACATATACCCCCAGGACTCTCTGTTCATGCACCCACTTTAGAATTGTACCCTTTGGTTTATATTGCCTGTCCTCGCTCTTCCTACCAAAATGTATCACTTTGCACTTTTCTGCATTAAATTTCATCTGTCACATGTCCGCCTATTCCACCAGCCTGTTTCTGTCCTCTTGAAGTCTATCACTATCCTCCTCACTGTTCACTATACTTCCAAGTTTTGTGTCATCTGCAAATTTTGAAATTGTGCCCTGTAAACCCAAGTCTAAGTCATTAATATATATTAAGAAAAGCAGTGGTCCTAGTATCAACCCCTGGGGAACACCACTGTATACCTTCCTCCAGTCCGAAAAACAACCGTTCACCACTACTCTCTGTTTCCTGTCACTTAGTCAATTTCGTATCCATGCTGCCACTGTCCCTTTTATTCCATGGGTTTCAACTTTGCTGGCAAGCCTATTATGTGGCACTTTATCAAACGCCTTTTGGAAGTCCATGTACACGACATCAACCGCATTGTCCCCATCAACCCTCTTTGTTACCTCATCAAAAAACTCGATCAAGTTAGTTAAACACGATTTGCCTTTAACAAATCCGTGCTGGCTTTCCTTAATTAATCCACACTTGTCCAAGTGACTGTTAATTTTGTCCAGGATTATTGCTTCTAAAAGCTTCCCCACTACCGAGGTTAAACTGACTGGCCTGTAGTTGCTGGGTTTATCCTTACACCCTATTTTGAACAAGGGTGTAACATTTGCAATTCTCCAGTCCTCTGGCACCACCCCCGTATCTAAGGAGGATTGGAAGATTATGGCCAGTACCTCCACAATTTCCACCTTTACTTCCCTCAGCATCCTAGGATGCAAGCCATCTGGTCCTGGTGACTTATCAACATTAAGTACATCCAACCTTTCTAGTACCTCCGCCGTATCAATTTTTTTTCCAATCCAATATCTCAACTACCTCCTCTTTCACTATGACTATGGCAGCATCTTCTTCCTTGTCTTTCTTTCTTTCTCCCCAATAGTTGAAATTAAATAAAAATTAAAACTTAATGCATTGTTATTAGTCCTTTCATTATTCACAGCCAGCTAGCAAGCAGACAGAGCGGGGAATCCAGATCAACCGGTTTGATCTACTGGGTCTGGCTTGAGATAAATTATTCCCATAAAGTCGTAGTGCCTCATATACAGCAAGGTGAGTTGTCAGTCGGTATCAGTCCATATTACCACATGGACTGCAGCCGTCCAAGAAGGCCTTCTCGAGGGCAATTAGGGAATCTTTGGAATTCTGGGTCATTGAATATATTCAAGGCGGAGATAGACAGATATTTGAGCTACAGGGGAGTCAATGGTTATGGGGAGTGGGCGGGAAAATAGAGTTGAGGCCAAAATCAGATCAGCCATGATCTTATTGAATGGCGGAGCAGGCTCGAGGGGCCAGATGGCCTACTCCTGCTCCTATATCTTATGTTCTTATGTTCTTATTAATCTCTCACTGGCCAGGTTTAAAAGCAGTAAAACTCTCTTTATTCCATCCCAACACCAGTCCCATCCTCAATAAAGCAGTTTCCACCACACCAGCATGGCATACTCACCTCTGAGTGAGAATAACAAATTAATGTTAACCAGTATTCAGTACTCAATTTTAAGGCAGGCTATTTTTATAATATTATGAGATACAGCAACAGAAAATGTCTACGGTCTCTGTGTGATATTATTGAATAGGACACATGGGGGAAAAATTCAGTTGGTTGCGCCTCCCGTTAGCGCCTTAAGAGGGCGCTATTGGGGCGCAAAGCAACTAGCGTCCGGGCGCGGCGATGTTTGCGCCGCTCGCGAAATTAACTAGACATTTTGCAGCGGCGCTAAACACTACCGCCACGATCTCCTGCGCCGGCAGATCGTGACGTCAGTCGAGTGCACAACGCCCCGGTAGCGCCCCGGAGCGGATATTGAGTGGCGCCCCCTGCCTTACCGGCTGCCGCTAGCAACAACAGGTTGAGGGGAACGTTTTGCAGTCAGGAAGGGACTGAGGGAGCGCTATTTAAAGGCGACCGCTTCCTGCCTTTTTTTGTTGGTGACATTTTTGAACCACGCATTCTGAGAGAGAGAGAGAGACTTCTGGAGAGATTCAACGCTGTGTGAAGGAGTTTTGGGTACTGAGCAGCACTTTGCAGGTTCATTTGATTTGCCCTTCCTTGTATCGATTTAGAAGAGACTGTGGGGGCTCTTTCCCTGGGCCTCTCCATCGTTCTTTCCAGCAGATTTGATGTACAGGTCTCTCCAGGCCGAGATTCAAGGCTGCAATGAGCAGGATGTGGATGGAAAGCAAGATCAACACTCCCCTTTAAGAACTGGCCGGCGCCAGTGTGTCTGTGTTCCATTGCTGACTGACATCACATGAGCTTCGCCAGCGCTCTGAGTTAGCGCCTCGCTCCTCGGCCTTTGCGCCTTAAGACAGATGTGTAGCGCCTGATTTAGCGCTTCAATCACCTCCAGGGGCGATAAAAGTCAAGTTTGCAGTCGGAGGCGATAATTAGCGCCAGGCGCTAATCTTTGCGCCCGGCCAATAATTGCGCCCCAAATGGGGCAATACTGAATTTCTCCCCCATACTGCTAAAGGGCAATGTATAAAAGTAAAGCTAAATTTCCTACTTTGCACTTTTATGAAGACATGGTCCCACCACTTTGGATGATAAATCTACTGTTTGAAATGAGTTGGAAGATAACACTTCATCTGGTAAGGTGCCTCCATCTTTTGTGCATGTCCCATGAATTTACTGATCATGGCTACAGCCAAGTTGTGCAGGGATGTCATTTAATTTTTTAAGTTCCTTCTTACCGTGAGAGAAGTGCTCAAACCTGAGCTGCATCTTTGTGCGCAGGAACATTGTGTACATGGGTTCATCCTGAATGACATTCTCAGACTCTTTCCTCTTACCTTTTAGATTAGTTCCTTGTACCTGGGTGGGATCACAGCACACATGCGAAAGGTTTCAGACCCTTTGGGGGAAAAATTCGGTATCGACCATTTTGGGCCGCTGTGGAACGCCGACAGGCAGTGCTGTTCTCAGACACTGGCAGGAGGCCATTGCCGCGAGAGTTCACAAGGATGTGGAGGGAGGTGGCCCAGTACGTCTCGGCCAGAAGCGTGGTCCAAAGGACTCACACCAAGTGCCGCAAGAAGTTCAACGACCTCACTCGGGTGGTCAGGGTGAGGACATGCTTCAAAAACCTCTACATCCCACCATCTCAACCTCTCTCTGCGCACAGACGGTATAAACCGCCAAATCCCCAACACTCAACCACCAACTATGCCCATCTACTAAAAGTCACATCCACATCTCACACCTTGCGGACATTAACAGCTATTCAACTATGGTAGGCACATGTGCCAAACACATGGCTGCACACTCACTCACACGCTGTCCTTTTTCTTGCAGGCCAAGCTTGCTCATAACAGAATGGAGCAACAACGCATGGGTGGAGGTCAGGCAGAGCTGCACCCCCTTACACAGCTGGAGGAGCGAGTGCACAGCATCATCGCGAGCCATGTCATGGGCGCTATGGCAGTCAGAGAGGGGACAGCAATGGTATGTTCATCACTTCTCCCTCCTCTCTCATACCACTTCCCCCTCACAACACGAGCCCTTCCCACTTTCCATCTAAGTATACTGTCTCCATTCCTTGCTCCCTTCCTGCCCCCCTCCCTTCACGTTAAACCCACTCTTGTGCCTTACTGCTTTCTGATAATCAGCTACCATCTGACCAGCCTGTCCCTCAGCCTCCCAGTGGCAGCGACGCGGGAGAGGAGGAGGAACACCAAGCCGGAGCCTCACTGCCTGCGTCTCCCGAGGGCGACACATCGGATACTGGGGCCACGCGGTCGCTGGAGGGGAGCAGAGGAAATGGCTCTGATGTGGGTGAAGCTCCGGGACCCAGCGGGCTGCAGCAATGCCGTGGGGAAAGGGAAGCTCGGGGGCCATTTCCCCAGAGGGTGAGTGCGCGCACGAGTTCTGCTTCACAGGACTCAGATGAGGACCTCGATGTCGAGCCGATGACCACACAGGCAATGAGCATGCACACTGAGTTCATGGGTGCAATGGCAAGGGTGCCCGAGAGCATGGATGCACTGGCTAGGAGCGTGGAGGAGTCCGCCGCCAGCACAGCTGTCATCTGTGCGCAAATCCTCGAGCCCATCCTTGCCTTTTTGCAGAGGATGGTTGACTTGCAAGGGGACCGTAGGGACCCAGACCCCATGCCGCCTGTCATGGGTGAGGTGGCAGCATCTATTGCAGCACAGGCCGAGGCAATGCAACGGCTTAGTGCTGTAATGGAGTCAGTGGTTGGTGCCATCCAGTCTCAGACTGCTGTCATGCAGTCTCAGGTTGATGTCATGCAAGCTCTGACTGCTGCCATCGTCGCTGGGTCGCCCACTGTCCACCGGGATCTCACGGTGCCGCAGCAGGCCAGCAATCTGTGCTCGAGCAGATTGCTCCGAATGCTGAGGTTCTGCCCCGGGAGAGTGGCAGTGTGTCGGTCGAGCAGGAAGGTGCTGTCCTCTCTCAGGATGACAGCATTCCTGCTCCCACCACTGGCACTCCGCCATTGCACTTGCCACCGCCTGCAACACAGCCAGCCCAGACTGCTGCCGCCCATGCTGAGGTGGTGCAGTCTGCAGCCGGGCCCTCCAGGCCCAGAGCTGGTCGAGGGCGTCCTGCAAGGCCATCTGCAGTCTCTGGATCTGAGATTCAGCAGCCTTCCGCCAGCCTTGCTGCAGCCACTGGGGCCACATTACGGAGGAGCAGTAGGGTTGGGAGGGGGGAATTGCAAAGGGGAGGGAGATCATTGAGGAAGGGGGAGTAAATAAAATTTTAATAGCAAGCGGGGGGAGTGTGTGTACCAAAGTTGATGTGTCTGTAAATATATTGTTCAGTTTGGTAAGAAGTATTTCCGTTTGCTAAGAACCAGTTCTGTTTGTTCATAAATTGTTGTGTTTGTTTGTTATTGGTTGTGTTTAATAAGACAGAGTTGTGCAGAATAATATATTTTTATTTCGACGTTACAAATTTTGTCATGTTTCTCATTGGAACTTTGGCCGGTCATAGGGGCTGCGAGCTGGCTGTAATGATATGGTTGTTCAGCCCAAATGCCATGTGCTATCTCATTTATTAGAAGCACTGTGTAATGAGGCATTCACGAACGGCCCTTGCAGAAGCAGGATTGAGCAGCTCCCTCCTACGTTGGTGCTGCTCCTCCTCCTCTTCATTGTCCTCCACCGCCTCCTCCTCTCCCTCTTCCTCCTCCTGAGGTGGACCTGCAATCCCTGGTTGGAATGGCTGGGCCCTCGGAATGGCCAGGTTGTGCAGCATGCCGCACACAATGATGAAAAGGGAGACTCGATCAGGGCTCCTCCAGAGTGATCGAGACTGCGGAACTGTTGCGCTAGCACGCCGATAGTCTGTTCGATCAGGTTCCTGGTGGCGCTATGGCTCTCATTGTAGGCGAGCTCAGCAGGAGTGTTGGGGTTACAGAGCGGTGTCATCAGTCAGGTGCAGAGTGGATAACCCTTGTCCCCGAGGAGCCAGCCGTAAGCTTGATGCGGTGGTTGGAACGGGTTTGGGACACCAGGATGAATGCATCGTGGCTGCTGCCCGGATAGAAACATAGAATCTAGGAGCAGGAGTAGGCCATTCGGCCCATCGAGCCTGCTCCACCATTCAATACGATCATGGCTGATCATCCAAATCCAGTACCCTGTCCCTGCTTTAATCCCCACAGTACACATATCCCACCCTACCCCCGTAACCCCACGTATTTAATTCCCCCTAACATATCCCATCCTATCCCCACATATTTAATCCCCCCCTAACACTAAGGGTCAATTTATCATAGCCAAATCAACCTAACCCACACATCTTTGGACTGTGGGAGGAAACCGGAGCACCCGGAGGAAACCCACGCAGACACGGGGAGAATGTGCAAACTCTACACAGACAGTCACCCGAGGCCAGCTTCGAACCCGGGTCCCTGGCGCTGTGAGGCACCAGTGCTAACCACTATGCCACCGTGATAGCAGGCATTGACGGCGAGGATGCGCTGTCTGTGGTCGCACACCAACTGCATGTTCAGAGAGTGGTAGCCTTTGCAGTTGCGGAACACTTCTGCATTGTGATGAGGTGCCCGCAATGCCACATGGGTGCAGTCAATGACGCCCTGAGCCATGGGGAAGCCTGCTATCCTTGTGAAGCCACATAGCGTTCATGCTGTTTGTCTCTGGTCATGGGGAATGAGATGTAGTCCCTTCTCCTTCTGCACAGAGCATCTGTGCCCTTCCGGTTGGAGCAATGGACAGCGAACTGTGAAATGTTTGCAATATCCCCTGTTGAAACCTGGAAGGAGCCGCTGGCGTAGAAATTGAGAGCGACTGTGACCTTCACTGCCACCGAGAGAGATGTCCTGGTCCTGAGCTGAGGCTGGAGCTCTGGTTGCAGGAGGTGGCAGAGCTCAGTGACCACCTCCTTGCTGAAAAGGAGCCTTCTAAGACACTGCTCCTCTGAGAGATGAATGTGGGGGTAGTCTATAGGCCCCCTAACAATGGTTGTAGTGTCGGGCAGAGTATAAATCAGGAAATTAGAGATGCATGTAACAACGGTAATATAGTAATCATGGGGGACTTTAACTTCATATAGACTGGGCAAGCCCATTTTGCAGAAATAGTGAGGAGGAAGAGTTCATGGAATGCATTCAAGATAGTTTTCTAGATCAGTATGTCAAGGAACCTACAAGGGAATTGGTTATTTTAGATCTAGTATTGTGCAATGAGACAGGGTTAATTAATAACCTTGTAGTAAAGGAGCCTCTGGGGAGCAGTGATCATAATATGATAGAATTTTATGTTGCGTTTGAGAGTGATTTTGTTAAGTCCGAAACTAGAGTCCTACACCTGAACAAAGCAAACTACGTAGGTATGAGAGGCAAGTTGGCTAAGGTAGGTTGGGAAACTAGATTAAAAGGTATGACAGTGGAAAAGAAATGGCAAACATTTGAAGAAATAATTCATAATTCGCAACAAGTATACATTCCCTTAAGGAATAAAAACACCATGGGAAAAATGGTTCAACCGTGATGAACAAGAGAAATTAAGGATAGTATTAGATTAAAGGAAGAGGCTTATAACATTGCCTAAAAGAGTAGTAAGCCTGAGGATTGGGAGGATTTTAGAATTCAGCAAAGGAGGACCAAGAAATTGATAAAGAAAGGGAAAATAAAATATGAGAGTAAACTAGCGATAGACATAAAAATGGACTGTAACAGCTTCTATAGGTATGTAAAAAGGAAAAGATTAGCAAAGGTAAACATGGGTCCCTTATATGCTGAGGCAGGAAAAATTATAATGGGGAATAAGGAAATGACAGATAAATTAAACAAATACTATGGCCGCGATTTCGCCAGCCATGGCGAGTCCGGTGGGGCCGGAGCAGACAGCGGCCTCAAACTCCACACCCGTCTTCATCCCGCCTTCTCCAAGTGATTTTGCCCTGATTGGGCTTGTTAAGCCCGCCCTGCGAGGTTCCCAGCCAATTAAAAGGAAGTGGGTCTGATGATGTCATCTGATGACACGTCATCAGCCAGTTTCCTGAAAGGGGCCATGTCCACATTGATTTTGACAGTTGTGCTGTCAGTGTTCTACAGCATTGAGGTGCTGCAAACACTGACAATCACTGCACAGAGGTGCACGGCTGCACCCAGGCCCTCCCATGACTTCCTCCATATGCTTATGGAAGGAATCACAGCACACAGGGAGGTCCTCTTCCTTTCCAATGGGTGGAAGAGACCTCCCTAGCACAGAAACGCAGCCTGGTTGCACATTGCACAGGAGGGCACAAGCAGGGATGTTGTCAGGAGAACCTGGCGGCAGTGGCGCAAAGCTTTCAATGGTCACAGGAGATCACGAAACGTTACTGCAAAGCCACACTCAACCTCATCCTGCTGTGCCACTCATCACATCCCCAACACTCTGGCCTTCCCTACCCTACTCCTACACATCCTTACTCACACCAACTTACCTTGCACCTCCACTCATCCCTCTCTATCTACATTATCACTTCCCCATCTCACTAGCCACCGCTCACACTCACCCTCATCCTAATCCAATCATGCTAACTAACAACACACAAGGGTAGGCACGAGGGTGTTTTAGCCAATGTTCATGTAAACCTTCTGTTAATGTGTTGTCAAGTATTGAAATCCTTATTGTCACCACTTTGCCTTATTGGACAGATTTGTGTGAACCTTTGAAAGTGTCTTAGTGAGTTGCAGTGAATGATGAGACATAACATCACCCCCCGACCCCCCACCCCCCCAGTGGTGATGAGTGTGAAAGGAATGACTTGCACATTGTAGAGATGCTTTACAGTGCTGGTGTGGGGTGGTGCCAACCTGGTGCATCATGTGGCAGCTAGGGTGTACAGTGTTAAGTGAAGCAAATCTGACCATGGTGAGGCCATCACTGGCGTCCCAGGCAGCAATGTGTCCAGTGCAGCATCAGTTGATTGCGGAGAAGGTTGGTGTTGTTGGTGGTGCTGCTGGTGTGCCTCGTGCTGCTGGTGTTGGGGCTGATCATGGTGGGATTCTGAGGACCAAGGTGAGATAGTTTCAAGGGCACCGATACTGATGGAATAGATGGCAGGTGAACTTGAGATGCCAGAAGCGATCTGTCAATGGTGAGAGAGGTTGTTCCAATGAAGTGACACTGGATAGAGAGTTTACTACAAACACTTGCAACCTGCATACAGCTCAATCTGTCTTCCAAATACAGTAAGCAGCAGTTTCTGAGCTTGGAAAGTTGGAAAGTGAACAGCTGTGAGATGGGACCTTTTATAGCACATTTGCAGATGTCAAGTAATGAGATGATTCCATGGTCATACAACTCCCGACCTCCTTACCTGACGTGATCCCCGAGCAGCATGGACCCCATGGGCGACCTCGTAACATGTAAAGGTGAGCTCAAAATATATCTTAATGGGCTGTTAACAAGGTCATAATGACCGGAATTGCCTCCCCCACCGCTGCATGTCGGGTCTGTTCAGCGCTGACAGACCCGACATCTGGGAAAGGCGCGTGGCGGCGGGTTGACAGCGAGGTCCCGACCCTTTAATCAGGGGAGGGAGGTCTGCAGTACCGCGGTGCTACGTGCCGACACGTGTGGCACTGCTGCACGTAGCGCCGCGATATTGAATGGGAGCGCCCCAAGAGGGAGGGGGAGCGCTCCCAGCAGCGCCCCACCTCCTGCTTGGGGCGCTATCATTCAATTTTGAGCGCGGGGGCGCTAACTTTTTCGGGGCACTAAAAGTAGCGCCCCGGCGAAGATAGCGCCCCAAATTTTCCCCCATGACTTCCACTTCAGGAACTGACCCGGCTCGCCTTTGTAGGTATGTAGAGAGGCAGAACTCAGTGCTGCTCTGGAAGTGTCAGCTTAGAGTTTGTGCTCAAGTCTTCTGAAGCGGGACTTTGAATCACAGCCTTCTGACCCAGAGGCAAGTGTGCTATCCACTGAGCCAGAGCTGAAGGGCACACCCTACTAGGTGTTTCTAGACAGTGGCAAGTCTTTGGGTTGAGAGAACATAAGAAACATTTTAGTGAGGATATATTAGATTCATCCCAATCCTTCAATCAGTTGCTGTTGGATTGTGTATCATCCTATACATGCATATGGATTCTTCAGGCACCCTCCACCATATTTGATGGTGCAGCATTCTAAGTTAATAAATTAGATTGAAACATAATCAGAGCTTTTATCTGAGATGGCCTTAAAGAAGTGCACTGGTATGTGAAGCACGCTGAAGATTGGCTACATTAGGGGGAATTTTATCCCAAAAAATGGGCAGGTTTGGGTTGGGTGGGAGGTTAAAGTGTTAAAAATCTGAATCCACACCCCCAACCCGCCTCTAACCAATCTACTTCCAGTTTTAACAGAGGCAGGAAGCGGGGGCGGGCAGCCAACCCGCTCCCAGGAGGCGGGTTGGCACTTTAAATATGATAATGTGGCTGGAGGCCTCTGCTTTAATCTGCTGTGCTGGTTTAACTGTGGCCGGCCAGGGTTCCTGGGCCTTGTGAATCCCGACAGCTGCAGTAAGGCAAGGGCATCCTTGAGGAACACTCCTTGTGGGACGGGAGGAGCAGGAGGCCCCCCTACCCCACCAGCACACCCGGCATACAAACCCCACCCCGGATTGGACACCACCCCCGGGGTCAGGGATCAGACCACCCCACCACCCCCCCGCCCCCGGATTGGACTGTCCCGGGGTCAGGTATCGGAATCGCCCTGGGGCCGGGGCTCGGACCTACCTGGGGCTGCGGCCTATTCTTTAGCGTTCCCTGTCCGACTCGAAGCTAAGCCCGTCAGTCAGGCTGACGCCCGGGCGGGGAATCTGTCATTGACCATTGACGTCGCAAGCAGGAAAACTCCACAGCGTGCGGGGAGACCTGGTCTTCTGGGTTTCTTGTGCTGCCGGGCCCCGCCCCCCACCCCCCGCTCCCGACAGGACCAAAAGTTAAAATTCGCCCCATTATAAATATAATTTCTCTTACCAAAAGCAATTGTACAAAATGTTCAGGTGTTGTGGAGGTCACTGGTTATATAAGGTACCACAACAGACAAAACTGCTTCAACAAAAATCATTTTGCAGCTCACTTAGTCAATGTGGTAAAATATATTCAGTCACAGAAAGACAGAATACATTTGAAAGCTTTTTAGTTAGAACTCCCTAATGGCTGGAAAGACATTCTCCTGATCCAGATTCTTAAATTATGTCGGAGCAAAGGTTCCTCGTAAATGAATATTCCACTAAAAAAGAGGATCATTAAGATGCTCCTATTTTTTTATATTTGTTCATGGGATGTGGGCGTCGTTGGCAAGGCCAGCATTTATTGCCCATCCCTAGTTGCCCTTGAAAAGGTGGTGGTGAGCCGCCTTCTTGAACCGCATCAGTCCGTGTGGTGAAGGTACTCCCACAGTGCTGTTAGGTAGGGCGTTCCAGGATTTTGACCCAAGTCAGGATGGTGTGTGACTTGGAGGGGAAGTTGGAGGTGGTGGTGTTCCCGTGCGCCTGCTGCCCTTGTCCTTCTAGGTGGTAGAGGTCGCGGGTTTGGGAGGTGCTGCCGAAGAAGCCTTGGCGAGTTGCTGCAGTGCATCTTGTAGATGGTACACACTGCAGCCACGGTACGCCGGTGGTGGAGGGAGTGAATGTTTAAGGTGGTGGATGGGGTGCCAATCAAGTGGGCTGCTTTGTCCTGGATGGTGTCGAGCTTCATGAGTGTTGTTGGAGCTGCACTCATCCAGGCAAGTGGAGAGTATTCCATCACACTCCTTACTTAGAGGCATAGAGGCATAACGGCACAGAAGGAGGCCATTCGGCCCATCGAGTCCCTGCCAGCTCTGTGTAGAGCAATCCAGTCAGTCCCGTTCCCCCGCTCTATCCCCGTAGCTCTGCAAGTTTATTTCCCTCAGGTGCCTATCCAGTCTCTCCTTGAAAACATTGAGTGTCTCCGCTTTCACCACTTCCGTCGCCAGCGAGTTCCAGGTCCTCACCACTCGCTGCGTAAAAAAGTTTTTCCTCACATCCCCCCTGTATCTCTTGCCCAAAACCTTAAATCTGTGTCCCCTAGTCCTTGTACCATCAACTAGTGGGAACAGCCTATCCCCGTCTAGCCTATCCAAACCCGTCATAATCTTGGACACCTCTATCAAATCACCCCTCAACCTCATTTGCTCTAATGAAAACAAATCCAGCTTCTCCAACCTGTCCTTGTAGCTAAGATCCCCCATCCCCGGAACCATTCTGGTAAATCTCCTCTGCACCCTCTCAAGGGCCTTCACATCCTTCCTAAAGTGTGGTGACCAGAACTGGATGCAATACTCCAGTTGTGTCCTAACCAGCACTTTATAAACTTCTGCCTTGTAGATGGTGGAAAGGCTTTGGGGAGTCAGGAGGTGAGACACTCGCCTCTGACCTGCTCTTGTTGCCACAGTATTTAAGTGGCTAGTCCAGTTAAGTTTCTGGTCAATGGTGACCCCCAGGATATTGATGGTGGGGGATTCAGCGATGGTAATGCCATTGAATGTCAAGGGGCGGTGGTTAGACGCTCGCTTGTTGGAGATAGTCATTGCCTGGCACTTGTGTGGCGCAAATGTTACCTGCCACTTATCAGCCCAAGCCTGAATGTTGTCCAGGTCTTGCTGCATGCGGGCATGGACTGCTTCATTATCTGAGGAGTTGCGAATGGCACTGAACACTGTGCAGTCATCTGCGAACATCCCCACTTCTGACCTTATGTTGGAGGGAAGATCATTGATGAAGCAGCTGAAGTTGGTTGGGCCTAGGACACTGCCCTGAGGAACTCCTGCAGCAATGTCCTGGGGCTGTGATGATTGACCTCCAACCATCACAACCATCTTCCTTTGTGCTAGGTTTGACTCCAGCCAGTGGAGAGTTTTCCCCCCGATTCCCATTGACTTCAGTTTTACTAGGGCTCCTTGATGCCACACTCGGTCAAATGATGTCAAGGTCAGTCACTCTCCCCTCACCTCTGGAATTCAGCTCTTTTGTCCATGTTTGGACCAAGGCTGTAATGAGGTCTGGAGCCAAGTGGTCCTGGCGGAACCCAAACTGGGCATCAGTGAGCAGGTGCCGCTTGATAGCACTGTCGATGACACCTTCCATCACTTTACTGATGATTGAGAGTAGACTGCTGGGGCGGTAATTGGTCGGATTGGATTTGTCCTGCTTTTTGTGGACAGGACATACTTGGGCACTTTTCCACATTGTCAGGTAGATGCCAGTGTTGTAGCTGTACTTGAACAGCTTGGCTAGAGGTGCGGCTAGTTCTGGAGCACAACAGCCGGGATGTTGTCAGGGCCCAAAGCCTTTTCTGTATCCAGTGCGCTCAGCCGTTTCTTGATATCACATGGAGTGAATCGAATTGGCTGAAGACGGGCTTCTGTGGTGTTGAGGACCTCAGGATCATCCACTCGGCACTTCTGGCTGAAGATGGATGCAAACGCCTACCCCTCACGTTAGTTGTTTATTGGTCCACCACCATTCACGACTGGATGTGGCAGGACTGCAGAGCTTTGATCTGATCCGTTGATTGTGGAATTGCTTAGCTCTGTTTATAGCCTGCTGCTTCTGCTGTTTAGCATGCATGTAGTCCTGTGTTGCAGCTTCCCCAGGTTGGCACTGCATTTTTAGATACGCCTGGTGCTGCTCCTCATTGAACCAGGGTTGATCCCCTCACTTGATGTTAATGGTAGAGTGAGGGATATGCCGGTCCATGAGGTTACAGATTGTGGTGGAATACAATTCTGCTGCTGCTGATGACCCACAGCGCCTCATGGATGCCCAGTTTTGAGCTGCTAGATCTGTTCTGAATCTATCCCATTTAGCACGGTGGTAGTGCCACACAACACGATGGACTTCGTCTCCACAATGACTGTGCGGTGGTCACTGCTACCAATACTGTCATGGACAGATGCATCTGCGACAGGTAGATTGGTGAGGACGAGGTCAAGTAGGTTTTTCCCTCGTGTTGGTTCTCTCACCACCTGTCGCAGGCCCAGACTGGCAGCTATGTCCTTCAGGACTCGGCCAGCTCGGTCAGTAGTGGTACTACCGAGCCTCTCTTGGTGATGGACATTGAAGTCCCCCACCCAGAGTAGATTCCGTGCCCTTGCTACTCTCAGTGCTTCTTCCAAGTGGTGTTCAACATGGAGGAGTACTGATTCATCGGATGAGGGAGGGTGGTAGGTGGTAATCAGCAGGAGGCTTCCTTGCCCATGCTTGACCTGAAGCCATGAGACTTCATGGGGTCCGGAGTCAATGTTGAGGACTCCCAGGGCCACTCCTTCCCGACTGTATACCACTGTGCCGCCACCCCTGGTGGGTCTGTCCTGCCGGTGGGGCAGGACATACACAGGGATGGTGATGGAAGAGTTTGGGACTTTGGCTGAAAGGTATGATTCTGTGAGTATGACTATGTCAGGCTGTTGCTTGACTAGTCTGTGGGACAGCTCTATCAATTTTGGCACAAGTCCCCAGATGTAGGTGAGGAGGACTTTGCAGGGTCAACTGGGCTGGGTGTGCCGTTGTCGTGTCCGTAGCCGGTGCCGAGGTCGATGCCGGGTGGTCCGTCCGGTTTCATTCTTATTGTTTATATGTGCAACTGGCCTATTTGAGAAATAGGGAAGTAACCTTTAAAGTAGAACTGCTGGAAAACACGTAAAAATGACAGAACAAGTCATACTGCCGCTCTGGTTGCCTGGAAAACACACTCTGAGACAATTACTAAGATTGTTTATCGCAGTGCATCCACTCCAATGATTCAAAACACACTCCCGAGCTTGCCAAAACCCATTACATTTCTGACTCATTTTTAAGGTCACATTGTATTAAACCTTTAATTCAGAGTGACAGCAACAAAAGTGAAATACTCTGCAAGAAAATGAGCAATGGGCCTGATATTTTTTTGCATTCAAAGAGGCAATTTTACATGGCTATCGATTGACCTTTTATCAATCCCGATTCACTGTGCCTTAATGTTTGACATAAGCAGTATTCTACATTGATTCAGCGCATTGATGTAAATGAAATATTTAATTGCCAGCACTTCTTTTGCCGATCTTGGTCACCATGGTGCGACAGAAAGCCCGCAGCAAAAATGGCTGCCATTTTCCAAGGGCTTGGTTTGACCATTCCACGATGTGGTTGGTTCTGGTGAGGGAAGGATACTTGTAGAAGAAAGAAAGACACGTCTCAAGATTTATAAACATCGTATTGGAGTTATTAAGTCATCCGAAATGCGTATTGTTTGGAAATTTGCATTTCATAAACTTCGTCACTTGGGGGCCGACGTTCCGATCCTCGCTAGCGAATAATTAAATCTGAGCCAAAAGGGGTGGAAAACGCAAGTGGACTATTCCTACCTCACCGAAAATTGGTTTAATGGGCATTTGCAAAGAGTTAGGCGCAAGGCCAATTTAGTTTGTAATCATGGTTAAAGGCTGTCATGAAAAAATTATGAAGAGAGAAATTGCATTTACGTAGCACCTTATCATGTCTCTCAGAAATATCCCAAAGTACTTCACATGGAATGAATTACATTGTACACTGACTGTTACGTGTGTAAATACAGCGACCATTTCGTGCACAAGGAGGTCCCATGAATGGGAATTAAATTACATCGGATATACGGCACAGAAACAGGCCATTCGGCCCAACCAGTCCATGCCGGTGTTTATGCTCCACTCGAGCCTCCTCCCGTCTTTCCTCATCTGAATCTATCAGCATAACCCTCTATTCCCTTTTCCCTCATATGCTTGTCTAGCCTCCCCTTAAATGCATCTATACTATTCGCCTCAACCACTCCCTGTGGTAGCGAGTTCCACATTCTCACCACTCTCTGGGTAAAGAAGTTTCTTCTGAATTCCCTATTGGATTTCTTGGTGACTATCTTATATTGATGGCCTCTATTTATGCTCTTCCCCACAAGTGGAAACATTCTCTCTGTATCCACTCTATCAAAATTTTTCATAATTTTAAAGACCTCTATTAGGTCACTCCTCAGCCTTCTTTTTTCAAGAGAAAAGAGACCCAGCCTGTTCATCCTTTCCTGACATGTATACCCTCACATTTCTGGTATAATCCTTGTAAATCTTCTCTGCACCCTCTCCAGCGCCTCTATATCCTTTTTATAATATGGCAACCAGAATTGTACGCAGTACTCTAAGTGTGGTCTAACCAAGGTTCGATACAGGTTTAGCATAACTTCCCTACTTTTCAATTCTATCCCTCTAGAAATAAACCCTAGTGCTTGGGTTGCTTTTTTTATGGCTGACGTAAGAAAACTACTAGGCACTTGGTCTAAGCGTTAAACAAAGCTTTAATCAACTGTTTTTCAACATGGAGATCTAGTTGTGTCCTTCACTAGTTCCTGTTAAAGAATGTCCTGAGCAAGCTGGGCCCATGCCCGAGTATTTATACTCTCCCTGGACAGCGCCACCAGCAGGCCGCCCAGTATTATTTCATAAGTCATTTCCACATGAATGACAAGATTCATGTCAATGGCCTTGCTAACCTGTGTCGCAACTTTTAGTGATTTGTGTATTTGTACTCCTAGATCCCTTTGTTCCTCTACCCCACCTAGACTCGCACCCTCTATGTGATAAGTGACCTCCTTATTCTTCATACCAAAATGTAATACCTCACATTTATCTGTGTTGAACTTCATTTGCCAATTATATGCCCATTCTGCAAGTTTATTAATGTCCTCCTGTAACTTGTTGCAGTCCTCCTCAGTATTGCCTATCCCCCCAATTTGATGTCATCCACAAATTTAGAAATTGTGTTCTTGATCCCTAAGTCTAAATCGTTAATGTAAATTGTGAACAACACTGATCCTTGTGAAACACCACTACCCACCTTCTGCCACTGTGAATAGCTACCCTTTACTCCTACTCTCTGCTTTCTGTCCTGAAGCCAGCCAGATGAGTGACCAGATAATGTATTTTTGGTGGTGTTGATCAAGGGAGAAATGTTAACCAGGCCACAGGCAGAACTACCTATTGCTTTTTGAAAATGCCAGTGTCTTTAACGTCCTTCTGAACCAATAGCAACAGGCAGAAGGGGCCTCAGTTTAACATATAGTCTAAAGAATGGCACCTCTGGCATTGTAGCACATCTTCGATACAGCACTGGAGCATCAGCATAGATTCTGTGCTCAAGCCAT
Source organism: Squalus acanthias (assembly GCA_030390025.1). Taxonomy (NCBI): domain Eukaryota; kingdom Metazoa; phylum Chordata; class Chondrichthyes; order Squaliformes; family Squalidae; genus Squalus; species Squalus acanthias. Next base: position 112,312,394 of record CM059435.1, read on the forward strand.
GGAATGGGGATCATTGGCAACCTTCGGACTCTGAGGTGAGAGTGCTACCGACTGAATCGGAGCTGGCACACAGTACCCAAAATTGTGCAAGATAATCAAAGAGTGAGTATTTTAGTTACGGGTATGATAGTGTAGTGGTTATGTTACTGGTCTGGTAATCCAGAGGCTGGACTAATAATCCAGGCAACGTGGGTCCAAATCCTACCAGGGCAGTTTGAGAATTTGAATTCAGCTTTAAAAATCTGGAAATAAGAAGCTGGTATCAATAAAAGTGACCATGAAACTGTCAGATGGTCGTAAGAAAGTCAATGGAAATAAAAATCGGGTGAGATGTAAAAACAGGCTGCCGATTCGCTATCACCTATTTTACAATGGCTTGGATTTTACGGTGCTTCCGACAACCTTCAGAATGGCCCCGCAAGGTCCGGGTTTGTGCGTGCGTTGTGCATGCGTGAAAACCCGGAACTTGCGATCTGTCAAGTTTCGTTTGGACAGATCCACCGCATCCGCTATAAATTCACTTTCACTGGCGCAGAGCGGGGCTATTTGCCCAACTCCTGCCCAGCGAATGCCCACCAAACCCTGACACCTGGTAAAAGCAGGCATAAGGCCTTTTTTTTACCGGCGTAAGGGTTAAAATAAATGTTAAAATAACATTTTTTTGAATGATTTAAACATTCAGTTATCTTTAAAATAAGTTTAGGTAAGTTTTGTCCCGTTTAAAAATGTTTAAATTTAATTTTTGAAGAATTAACTTTTTATTTTAAATGTTTAATGAAAGGGTATTTCAATTAATGTTGAACCTGTGACCGTTTATTTTTATTTCAGTGTTGTCAAATTGTATTTTTTTCGCGGATTCCTATTATGCTCATGGGGATTCCGTACGTAAATGGATTGGTTGGCCTGGCCCGCGTGATCCCAAGGACGCTTGCGAACCGCCTCCGCCCCTGGAATCCGTGGGCCTTTACGCAGGCGTACCCCTGCAGGCCCAGGACCACAAGAGCCCGAAGCTCCGGAGGCAGCACGTAAGTACGGAGTTTTCTTTCGGTTCGGAGGCGTAGGCAGGCGGCCAGCCTCCAACCGCAATTTCCAGGCCATTATCGCACAAAGCAAAATGACCGTCCTTAACGGCTGCTCTAAGTAGGTTGAAGCTGGCCGTGATTCCTAAGAGAAACTCTGCTGAACTCACCATTGCAGATGCCTCTGGTATTGCTGCACACACAGTGGCAGATTGCACTACAGACAACCATTGCTTCACAATATCATATTGGACCAAACAACTGATGGGACGGGGATTTGATTGAGTATAAAGCATCATTGACAAAGACCGACTAGCAACTCATTCATCATTACCATCGCCGAATCCCCCACCATCTACATCCTGGGGGGTCATCATTGACCAGAAACTTAACTGGACCAGTCACATAAATACTGTGGCAACAAGAGCAGGTCAGAGGCTAGGTATTTTGCGGCGAGGGTCTCACCTCCTGACTCCCCAAAGCCTTTCCACCATCTACAAGGCACAAGTCAGGAGTGTGATGGAATACTCTCCACTTGCCTGGATGAGTGCAGCTCCAACAACACTCAAGAAGTTCAACATCATCCAGGACAAAGTAGCCCACTTGATTGGCACCCCATCCACCACCTTAAACATTCACTCCCACCACCACCAGCGTACCGTGGCTGCAGTGTGTACCATCTACAAGATGCACTGCAGCAACTCGCCAAGGCTTCTTCGGCAGCACCTCCCAAACCCGAGACCTCTACCACCTAGAAGGACAAGGGCAGCAGGCGCATGGGAACACCACCACCTCCAAGTTCCCCTCCAAGTCACACACCATCCTGACTTAGAAGTATATCGCCGATCCTTCATCGTCGCTGGGTCACAATCCTGGAACTCCCTCCCTAAAAGCACTGTGGGAGTACCTTCACCACACGGACTGCAGCGGTTCAAGAAGGCGGCTCACCACCACCTTCTCAAGGTCAATTAGAGATGGGCAATGAATGCTGGCTTTGCCAGCGACGCCCACATCCCATGAACGAATTTTAAAAAATCTGCACTCTAGTCTGGGAATTGACCATGACCCATGGAGATTCAGCTTGGAGAGAAAATATTTGTTATACAGAGAAATACTTTACACAGTCTTCCTTTTCACCATAATCATTGGAGTGGATGCACTGCAGTAAACAACCTTGATATTTGCCTCAGATCGTGATACCGTACTAACATTGTGAAAGCTAAACAGAGAGGTGACCATGTTAATACTTTGTATTTACCTTTAATCTTGTGCATGACATTCTGCAGAGACAACAATTGCCATTAGCTGTCACCACTGCTATTGATTCTAGAAGCTATGGAGAGATTGAGTATACTAGGCCTATAATCCCTAGAGTTTAGAAGAATGAGAGGTGATCTCATTGAAACATTTAAAATTCTAAAGGAGCTTGACAGGGTAGTTGTTTCCCCTGGCTGGGGAGTCTAGAACTAGGGGTCACAGTCTCAGAATAAGGGGTCAGCCATTTAAGACTGAAATGAGGAGAAATTTCTTAACTCAAAGGGTTGTCTCTACCCCAGAGGGCTGTGGAGGCTCAGTCGTTGAGTATATTCAAGACAGAGATCGATAGATTTTTAGATACTACGGGAATCAATGGATATGGGGATAGTGCGGGAATCATTGAATGGTTACAGCACAGAAGGCGGTCATTCGGCCCGTCGAGCCCATGCCGGCTCTCTGCAAGAGCACTTCAGCTAGTCCCACACCCCCGTCCTTTCCCCGTAGCCCTGCCAAAAAAATTCTTTCAGGTACTTATCCAACTCCCTTTTGAAAGCCACGGTTGAGTCTGCCTCCATGTTGAGGTAGAAGATCAGCCAAGATGATGAGAGGTTTTGATAGAGTAGATAAAGAAAAATTTTCCCTCTGGCAAGTGGGTCAATAACCAGAGATCATAGATTTAAAATCATTGGCAAAAGATCTAGAGAGGAGGTGAGGAGAATTGTTTTCACTCAGAGAGTTGTGGGGATCTGGAACGCTCGACCTGAAAGGGTGGTGGAAGCTGATTCCATAAATAATTTTAAAAGGGAGTTGGACGAATACTTGAGGACGAGGAACTTACAGGGTTACGGACACAAAGCGAAGATGTGGGACTGAGCACGACTGCTCTTTCAAAGAGCCAGCACAGGAACGACGGGCTGAATGGCCTCCTTCTGTGTTGTGAGTTTCTATGATTCCATATATCTCTAATAAGAACACACAGAGGGGACATTTTTTGGGGGGTCAGCGGGTGCATTCGGTGGCGGGTTGCTTGGGGAAAAAAAATTTTGACAGCAGTTCGGGACCCCGCTGTCAACCCACCACCACACGCCTTTCCCAGATGTCGGGTCTGTCAGCGCTGAACAGACCTGACACGCAGTGGCGGGGGAAGCAATTCAGGTCATTATGACCTTGTTAACAGCCTATTAAGAGGTATTTTGAGCTCGTCTTTACATTTTACGAGGTCGTCCATGGGGTCCACGCTACTTGGGGATCACATCAGGTAAGCAGGTCGGGAGTTGTATGACCATGGAATCATCTCATTACTTGACAGCTGCAAATGTGCTATAAAAGCTCCCATCTCACAGCTGTTCACTTTCCAAGCTCAGAAGACAGATTGAGCTTTATGCAGGTTGCAAGTGTTTAGAGTAAACTCTCTAACCAGTGGCACCTCATTGGAACAACCTTTCTCACCATTGACAGATCGCTTCTGTCATCTCAAGTTCACCTGCCATCTATTCCATCAGCATCAGTGCCCTTGAAACTATCTCACCTTGGTCCTCAGAATCCCACCATGATCAGCCCCAACACCAGCAGCATCAGGCACACCAGCAGCACCAACAACACCAGCCTTCTCCACAATCAACTGATGCTACACAGGACACAGGGCATCAGCACCCGACCACATTGCTGCCCAGGAGACCAGGGATGGCATCACCATGGCCAGATTTACTTCACTTGACGCTGTACACCCTGGCTGCCACATGATGCGCCAGGTTGGCACCACCCCACACCAATAACATAAAGCATCCCTACAATACCCAAGCCATTCCTTTCACACTCATCACCATTGCGGGGTGGGGCGGGGTGGGTGCGGGTACCATTATGTCTCACCATTCACTGCAACTCACTAAGCCACTTCCAAAGGTGCACACAGATCTGTCCAAGAACACAAAGTGTTGAAAATAAAGGTTTCAATGTTTGAGACCACATTAACAGAAACTTTACATGAACATTGCATAAAATACCCAAGTGCCTACCCTTGTGTGTTGTAAGTTGGTATGATTGAACTAGGATGAGGGTGAGTGCGAGGGGTGGCTAGTGAGATGGAGAAGCAATAATGTAGATAGAGAGGGATGGGTGGAGGTGCAAGGTAAGTTGGTGTGAGTAAGGATGTGCAGGAGTAGGGTAGGGAAGGCAGAGTGATGGGGATGTGATGAGAGGCACAGCAGGATGAGGTTGAGTGTGGCTTTGTACTAATGTTTCCTGATCTACTGAGATCATTGAAACGTTTGTGGCACTGCACCCAGGTCCTCCTGACCACATCCCTGCTTGTGCCCTCCTGTGCAATGTGCAACCAGGCTGTGTTGATCTCCTGGGGAGGTCTCTTCCACCCATGGGAAGGGAAGAGGACCTCCCTGCGTGCTGTGACTCCCTCCATAAGCATATGGAGGGAGTCATGGGAGAGCCTGGGTGCAGCCCTGCACCTCTGTGCAGTGATTGTCAGTGTTTGCAGCACCTCAATGCTGTAGAACACTGACAGCACAAACGACAAAATAAATTTGGACATGGTCCCTTTAAGGAATCCAGCTGATAACGAGTCATCAAATGACGTCACCAGACCCGCTTCCTCTAATTGGCCAGGAAACGCGCTGGGCGGGCTTAACAAGCCCAATCTCGGGAAATTAATTTCAGAGGCCGGGATGAAGCCAGCAGTGGGGTTGGGACCCACCACCGACATCGCCTGCCACGGACCCGCCGAGGTAAGTAAAATCACGGCCAAAGTGTACATTATTAGTTCTTAAGAGGGCTGCTTGATACTCTGGAAATATTTATAGGTTTGTACAGTATAACATATAAGTAGCTGAAATGTTCAGGAGGTTTAGGCATTACAGGCAAGTTTATCAAAATTTATATTTATATTGCAATCATTCCTGTAATAAGCTAGATAAACATTTATGCAAGCTGTTTGGAAAGCAAAGAAAAAGAAAGACCTTTCATTTCTATAGCACCCTTTCACAACCTCAGGACGTCCCAAAGCGCTTTACAGCCAATGAAGTACTTCTGAAATGTAGTCACTGTTGTAATGTAGGAAACACGGCTGCCAATTTGCGCACAGCAAGGTCCCACAAACAGCAATGTGATAATGGCCAGAACATCTGTTTATTTTAGTGATGTTGGTTGAGCGTTCAATATTGGCCAGGACACCAGGGATAACTCCCCTGCTCTTCTTCGATTAGTGCCATGGGATCTTTTATGTCAGACGAGGCTTCAGTTTAACGCTTCATCCAAAGACAGCACCTCCGGCAGTGCAGCACTCCCTCAGTGTCAGCCTAGATGTTCTGCTCGTCTCTGGAGTGGGACTTGAACCCACGACCTTCTGACTCCGAGACGATCGTGCTACCCACTGAGCCGTGGCTAATAATCATTCATAAATAAGAATTTATGATAAAGGGCAGAAAGAGGATGTTTGGAGCGATCCTTAAGGCAAACAACGCTCGGGACTGTCCAGAAGGCAGAGAAATCTCTTCAACGTTTGCCGCTACACATCGCTTTGATGTTGCAAAGGTTTTGTTTACCGAATTCTCAGCCAGCCCAATAAAGCTACCAAGAGGCAAAAAGATGTATTTCTATAACTGTTCAAAATAATCATAGTCTGTGTGCATCTTTAAGTTCTTTTGTCTTATTAGTTGAAAGTTTGGTGTCTATATTTTGCAGTACTGACTGAAAGTATTAGCCAGACAAGAAGTGAGGCAATTTTAATGGACATTACAATTAAACGTGGGCCATCCTGTTTTTCACACCTTATCGCTTTGCCTCATTTTATGCGGCACATTACCTAACTTTATATTATGAAAACAGCCCCAGGAGAAATAGCAGCGCACCTAGCATCCTGTCACTGCTCTTACCATACTCACGCACCTGCTCAGATACATCCAGCTCAGGTAGACAGCAAGGGGGGCAGCAGAAGAGGTGAGACACCGAGCACGGGTGGGCAGGAGTAGGAGCAGGCAGAGGAAGAGAGACAGGGAGCCCCCCTCACTAGAGGGTGTGATCTCCTCCCTCCCCAGACGGTAAGTTCAGGGAACTCAGATCTTCATGGCCCAGCTTTCAAGAGAAGGAAACTTTCTGAGCACGTCAGGTTGTTGAATTTTGAATGTTGAATTTTCCCACAAGCTTTCAACAAATGACGCCTTGTACGGAGGAGAACAGCAGTTGCACGAGTGCCGTCCTAATGGCTGGCTTGCAGAACCTTCAAATAGCCTTGGATAGACTGCCAATTCCAAGGTCATCTGCAACGTGGCCTTCCCCTTAAACAGGCTGTCGTGCAGACCTTGAGCTGCATTATTGCAGTATCAATGGGCATGGCTCCTGATGAGCTTATCCAAATGAGACATTAGATGGGGATGGGCTTTCATGATGCTGTTAAAGTCATCAGGTCTGTGCACCCAAAAAGATCAGAGGGCAAGATCACATGGAGGCCCCGGGTAGAATGGGGACAGATGTAGGAGGAGAGCAGGACTTCCACTCGACTCAACTGACCCCACCCATGAAAGCTATCGCACCAGGAATTTTTTAGGATCAATTGCACCCAGCACTGGAGCAGGAAATTTGAGTGCACACCTCTTTGACATTCATTTGACATTGGTGCACCCTTTTCAGGTGCAGTCAGCCGTGACCACCTGAAAAACCATACAGGAAATTCAGCTGCAGTACCTATTCAAGTGCAGAATAGCGGGGGGGAAAAAGGAATAGTGCCCATATTTCCCCGTGTACAGCACTCGCTTCTCAGTCGCTATTTGGGAGCTAAACCCAGGAAACTCACCCCTCTAGTATGAATACTATTCAACATCAAAACATGCACAGATCAAACATCTTGTATTGGTAACTGATGAGAACTTTCAAGCAATATGCCAGGCCTGGGAGAGATGAATGCAAAATAATTGCCTCTGATATCTCTTGTGTTTTGAATTTTGCTCCATAAGCCCTGCAGGTGGGTTCATGGTCCCGAGCTGACATAGGCTAACTGCCTTATATTTTCTTGCTTATGTGACATTTTTATATTCGAAAAATTCAGTACCTTAGCGCCTCCCGTTAGCGCCAACAGATGACGCTAATGGGGCGCTAGAGCATTATCGCCGGGGCGAGGCGAATCCACCGCCGCACGCCAAACCCCGCCCCCCCCCCCCCGCAGCGCCGCCGCTAACAGTTATCGCCGGGAGCCTCAACGCCAGGGAGATCGTAACGTCAGTGAGTGTGCAACGCTTACTGAGCGCCCGATCCACGAAATTGACTGTTGCCACCTACCTTAGTGCCTGGAGTCAACAGCGACAGGGAGAGCTGGCGTGAAGCAGCAGGAAGCCGGCTCCAGGGATGTTATTTAAAGGGATCGTCAGTAATGACTCGTAGCTGTCAGGCTAGTGCAATTTCAGTGATTTCTTGTCAGTTTCACATAATGCAAGAGTTTAGTTCAGTAAGTTCAAGGTTATTTTGTATGAGGAGTATTGTGGCAACTAAAAAGTAACTACATTTATTCTTTAAAAAAGTCAAACTGCTATACTTAGTTACATTAATGTGGGCTGTACTGTCAGTCAACCTCACCTTCCAGGAACTATGGCGGAGGGAGCGGAGGCAGCGAGAAAAACTGGAACATGTGGCCAGAGGGAGGAGGAGGGACATCAGGGCTTTCAACAGGAGGCCTTACCCTCCGAGGTATTCCGAGAGCACTTCTCCTACCTTCAATTAAGTGAGGAGCAGTGTATTAGAAGGCTCCGCTTCAGCAAGGAGGTGGTCACAGAACTCTGCCACCCCTGCAACCAGACCTCCAGCTTCAGATCAGGGTGACCACGGCTCTCTCAGTGGCAGTCAAGGTCACCATCAGAATCAATTTCTTTGCCAGTGGATCCTTCCAGTCTGCAACAGGAGACATAGCTAACATCTCGCAGTTCGCCATCCATCACTGCATCTGGGAGGTCACAGAAGCTCTCTACAGTAGGAGAAGGGACTATATTTCCTTCCCCATCACCAGAGAGAAGCAGGACGAGCGTGCACGTGGCTTTGCCAGGATAGAGGGATTCCCCATGGTACAGGGTGCCACTGACAGCACCCACGTGGCTTTGCGGGCACCGCATAACAATCCTGAGATCTTCCGTAACCGCAAAGGCTACCATTCACTTAATGTGCAGTCAGTGTGCGACCACAGACAGCAAATCCTCAATATCAATGCCCGCTATCCTGACAGCAGCCACGATGCCTTCATCCTGCGCCAGACCGGTATGCCAGCACTCTTCCAGCCACCACGTCAAGCTCGTGGCTGGCTGGTCAGAGACAAGGGCTATCTGCTCTCCACCTTGCTCATGACTCCCCTCCACAACCCCAACACTCCTGCCCAGCACTCATATAATGACAGCCATGCTGCCACCACGAACATCATCGAGCAGACCATTGGGGTGCTCAAGCAACGGTTCCGCTGCTTGACCGCTCGGGAGGAGCCCTTCCAGTACTCAGCTGAGCGGGTGTCCCATTTCGTGCTGGCTTGCTGCATGCTCCACAACTTGACCATCATGAGGGCCCAGCCCTTGCCACCAGGGATTGCAGGACCACCTCAGGAGTAGGAAGAGGAGAGGAGGATGAGGAGGAAGAGGAATATGAGGAGGAAGAGGAGGAGGACGAGGAGAAAGAGGAACAGGAGCGAGGGACGAGGCAGCCACTCAATCGGCCTTCCAGAAGGGCAGTCTGTGACCGCCTCATCAGACTGCGGTTCGAATGAATTAAGCCCCAGGTCCCCGTTGCTCACCACATCCCCACCATTCCATCCCTGTCGCAAGCCATTTGACAGCGCAAAGCTGAAATGAGACACACCACAAAAGAATCCAAATGGTATTAATACATTTATCACAAATCAGTGAACACATATTTACAACAAAAATATTAACTATTTACCCTTGTGCAATCCCTTAGTGCCTGTCGTTACTGTGCCTTTGCCTACTCTAGTGCTCCAACAAAGTGTTGGCCCAGTGGCTGCAGCAGGGCTGGTGGAAGGCTGCTGAGTGTCCGTGCGGGAGACTTCAGATGGCCTTGCAGGACGCCCTCGACCAGCTCTGGGCCTGGAAGGCCCGGCTGTAGACTGCACCACCTCAGCATGGGCGGCAGCAGTCTGGGCTGGCTGGATGACAGGCAGCGACAAGGGCAATGGCGGAGTGGCAGCGGTGGGAGCAGGAATGCTGTCATCCTGAGAGAGGACAGCAGCTTCCTGGTCCACTGACCCACTGCCACTCCCCCGGGGCAGCACCTCATCATCCTTAGCAATCTGTTGGAGCACAGATTGCTGGCCTGCTGTGACACCGTGAAAGCCCCGGTCAACGGTGGTAGACCCAGCCATAATGGCAGCAGTCAGAGCTTGCGTGGCATCAAGCTGAGGCTGCATGAGAGCAGTCTGAGATTAGATGCCACCAACCATAGACTACATTACAGCACTAAGACGTTGCGTCACTTCCGCCTGTGCTGCAATGGAAGCTGCCACATCGCCCATGACATGGGCATCAGGTCAGGGTCCCCATGGTCTCTCTGGGAGTCTACCATCCTTTCCAGACTGGAAATGATGGGCCCCATGGTGTGCGCAGAGCCTTGTGCAATGTTGGAGGCAGACTCCTCCATGCTCCTTATCATTGCAAGAGGCTCTCGGGCACCCTTGCCATTGCACCTCTCATCTCCGTGTGCATACCCATCACCCTTCTTCTAAAGGCCTTCCCACCGAGGTCCTCCTCTGAGTCCTGTGCAGCAGAACACGTGCGCGAACTCGCCCTCGGGGAGCTGGTCCCCGAGCTACCCTTTCCCCCGGCCTTGCTAAAGCCCACTCATTCCCGGTGCCTCATCCTGTGCAGATCCCGCTACTATACTAGCCTTTAATGAACGCGTAGTGCCAGTATCTGAGCTGGTGCCTGTGGGTGAGACATGCAGTGACGCGGTGTGTTCTTCCTCCTCCTCTTCTCCCGCCTCGCTCTCTGCGGTGCCCTCAGGGACAGGCTGCTCAGGTGCTTGCTGATTATCTGAAAGCATAAAAGCACAATGGTCGGGTTAAGGTGAGGGGAGGGGGGCAGGAAGGGAGAATGTATGCAGACAGCGTGATTAGCTGGAAAGTGCAAAACGCTTGTGGGGTGAGGGGGAAGTGAGATGTGAGAAGAAGGAGTAGGGATGAACATACCGTTGTTGTGCCCAAGGGGGTCAACGTCACCGGTGGCCATGGCACCCATCACCTGGCACTCAATAATTTGCAGCACTCGATTCTCCAGCTCAGACGGTGGTTGGGTGTCGGCTTGTCCCCCGCCTGTGCACTCCTGCTATCTCCTGTTGTGAGCCACCTTGGCCTGCAAGAGAAAGGAAAGTGTGTGAGTGAGTGTGGAGCAATGTGTTTGGGTGATGTGCCTGCCATAGTTGAATAGCTGTCATTGTGTGCAAGGTGTGCGATGTGGGTGTGAGTGTTGGTAGGTAGAGATTGTTGGTGGGTGAGTGCTGGGGGTGTGGTGCTTTGGGCAGTCCATGTGAAGATTGTGGTACAGATGGTGGAACGTAGCATTTGTTGAAGCATTCACTCACCCTAACCACCCGAGTGAGGTCATTAAATTTCTTCCTGCGCTGTGGGTGGGTCCTGGGGACCACAGTGCTGCCCGAGACATGCTGCACTGCCTCCCTCCACAGAAGACTTACGGTGAGGGCCTCCTGCCACTTGCTGGGTAGAGCACCGCCCTCCATCTCTCCACAGCGAACACCAATGCCTCCAATGCTTGATCGCTGAATCTGCGGGCTCTCTCCCTGGGGCATGGATCTGCCATGAGTACAGCTGCTTCAGTCCACCGGCTCCTTCTCCTTGACCTGCTGCTGCTTGCTGAGGCAGCTGCATAGCCAGTAATGCCGAGAATGAGGTTCTGCAGCATCAATGAACCATCCCTTTAAGAACTGGAAGAAGCCTGTGGCAATCATGACTTGCGATTAGACTGCACCCGATATTAGTCCACCCTTTGATTGTAACGCCTTTGAGCTTGGGTTTTAATGCTTGATTTAGTGCTCCAATAATTTTATTGAGCAGTGAGCATGAATTTTGCGTGCAGTCTAAAGCATTAGCACCTGCCGCTAATTCGCCAACTTTTCTAATGATACCACCCATTCCTGGGCTATAATGAATTTCTAGCCCTTAATGTTCAAACTGAGACTTGACTTTTTTGGAGTCATGAAACACGCAATTAAATAGATATTAATAGGTGTCTAATAATGGGAATATAATTTTTAAAATAATTTCCTCAATTACAATTTATTCTCCTAATAAATCGCCTTTAAATCTGTCAGAAAATAAATGACTATTGAATTAAACGTTCCCAAATGGTTCATGAACAGAAGAAAATTACAAGGGGGGAGAAATTCGGTATCGCCCCCATTTGGGGCGCTAAATTTTGAAAGCTGGAAAAATTAGCGGCAGGCGCTAATGATTCTCAGCTTTCGGTAAATTCAGTGTTAGCGCTCCAGGAAGGAAGTGGAGCGTTAAATCAAGCGCTACTACTTCCCTTCTGGGGCGCGAAACCAAGCAGTGGGGGTCGGTAGAGTTGCAGCGCTGCACAATGACCACCGCAGCGCTGCCGGGATCCGAGGGCTCCTTCCCTCCCTTAAAGGGAAGGGCTATTGCTGCAGGCTCTGCATTTGAACGATCTCCCTCGTCGCCGACGGCAGCCGGGATCCTCGACGACCAGCTCCAAGCACTCTAACAGAGCGCAGGGCTGATCAATCGCACCATTTAAACATTTTCAAAAATGCGCCCTAAAGGAAGGAAACACATTTCCACTGAAGACCAGCAGCCTTACCTTTAATTAGCGCTCCCGAAGCACCCGGCCTCCCGAACAACGCCTCCTGCAGCTGTCGGCGTTATCGGCCGGCGATGCTGCAGGGGTCGGAACTGAATTTTTGGGTCCGGGGTGCTGCGCAGCCGGATGGCGTCACGATCTCCGGGCGCAGGAGAGCGTGGCGCTAGGGGTTACCGCCGCCGCAAACCGCCGGGTGAATTTCGCGGGCGGCAGTACTATCGTCGCACCTGGGCGGTGAGTCGTTAGCGCCCAGTTAGCGCTCCCTGGAAGCGCTAACGGGAGGCGCAAAAGAGGCGAATTTCTAACCCCAAGCATTTGACTTTCATTATATGATGACATAATGTGCCCTGAAAAATTCCTGTGTTTCCTGGAGAGAATGTTATAATGGGGATTTTTTTTAATTCACTCTCAGGATGTGTGTGTCACTGGTGGGGCTGATATTTATTGTCCATCCCTAGTTGCCCGTGAGAAGGTGGTGATGGGCCTTCTTTTTGAACCGCCGCAGTCCGCATGTTGAACGTTCTCCCACAGTGCTGTTCGGTCGGGAGTTCCATGATTTTGACTCAGCGACGATGAAGGAACGGCCGATATATGTCCAAATTAGAATGGTGTGTGACTTGGTGGTGATGTTCCGATGCACCTGCGACCCTTGACCTTCCAGGTGGTGGAGGACGCAAATTTGGGAGGTGCTGCCCAAGAAGCCATCAGGAGTTGCTGCAGTGCATCCTTTAGATAGTGCACACTGCAGCCGAGGTACAGCAGTGGTGGAGGGGGTGGATGTTTAGGCTAGCGGATGAGCTGTCCATAAGCGGACTGTTTTGTCATGGGAGGAGTTGAGCCTCTTGAGTGTTATTGCAGCTGCACCTATCCAGGCAAGTGGAGAGTAGGCCATCGCGCTAAAAGGCATAGTGAGAAACAAACATCTGCTGGAACCAATCCCACATCAGCACATGCGAGTGTTTACAACTTAATCAATGATTTATATAAATCATAGAAACATAGAAAACATAGAAAAATAGGAGCAGGAGTCGGCCATTCGGCCCTTCGAGCCTGCTCCGCCATTCAATATGATCATGGCTGATCCTCTATCTCAATACCATATTCCCACTCTCTCCCCATACCCCTTGATGCCTTTTGTGTCTAGAAATCTATCTATCTCCTTCTTAAATATATTCAGTGACTTGGCCTCCACAACCCTCTGTGGTAGAGATCTCCACAGGTTCACCACCCTCTGAGTGAAGAAATTTCTCCTCATCTCAGTCCTAAATGTCCTACCCCGTATCCTGAGACTGTGACCCCTCGTTCTAGACCCTCCAGCCAGGGGAAACATCCTCCCTGCATCCAGTCTGTCTAGCCCTGTCAGAATTTTATACGTTTCCACGAGATCCCCTCTCATTCTTCTAAACTCTAGTGAATACAGGCCTAGTCGACCCAATCTCTCATCATACAACAATCCTGCCAGCCCAGGAATCAGTCTGGTGAACCTTCGCTGCACTCCCTCTATGGCAAGTATATCCTTTCTTAGGTAAGGAGACCAAAACTGCACACAGTACTCCAGGTGTGGTCTCACCAAGGCCCTGTATAACTGTAGTAAGACATCCTTGCTCCTGTACTCAAATCCTCTTGCAATGAATTCCAACATACTATTTGCCTTCCTAACTGCTTGCTGCATCTGCATGTTTGCTTTCAGTGACTGGTGTACAAGGACACCCAGGTCCCTTTGTACATCAACATTTCCCAATCTATCACCATTTAAATAATACTCTGCCTTTCTGTTTTTCAGGGGGTAGAGTTTCCGCTTTGGGTGCAGTCGGCAATCCGGGCGAAAATTGCGCTCAGAATTGCGTTAGTTTTCCAAAGTGAAACATGGTCAAAGTTTCTGCTCAAACTCATTTGCATAATCACAAACTTACCTTCCATGAACCAGTGCAATCAGACAGCGCTTTGGAACATAATTGTTTTTTTCCCTTCCTTGCATTAAAAATTATTCCTTGATGTGTTTAAGAGCGGTGACCTGGTGCGGTTTTATTAACACAGCTGAAAATGGGGTGATCACAAAAAAATAAGCATTTTCAATCAGAGTGTCCAGTCCACCGCCTGTGAGTAACCTGATTTTAAATAACTGAAAATGACTTTAAAAACAGTACAGAACCATTTATTAGTTTCATTGGTGTGCATTAGTCAGGAAATTACATTTTTAAAAATATTTAAAAGCTTTTAAAAGGTGCCTATTAGTGCCCTGGCGCCTAAAATAAAAACAGCTTCGTTTTAAGAGCCTCCTCGAAGGCCCATAATCGGGCACAATTACCAGAAACACGCCACGGTGATTAATTTGATCTGGTTGGGGGGGGCAGTTTTTGGGCGGTGCCGGCTTCCAGCGCAATGTTTTCTCCGCCAGCGTTAAAGATCGCGGAAACACGATTTGGGCTGGGCGCAACTTGCGTTTGAAATTCCTCGATCTTTTGCGCTGGTTCGACCGATTTTGGGTGAATTACGCTGGAGAAACCAACTCCACCTAGCGGAAATTCCTGCCCCTGATGGCCAAACCGCTGCCTGCAGGCCATTTCCAACTCCAGCCCTTTTGATCTGGCCCGTGAAGATCTGGTACTGCTCTTCTATTTCTTGCTTGCCCTCTTTTGAATTTCATGGGCCTGAAGGTTTGGAAAGGGACCTTCTCAATGATGCATAAATACTAACTCAGAGCACCAAGCTCTGTTACTATCTGCAGCTCGAGACATGTGCAGATTAACGGAAACGTTCATTTAAACCTTATACAACATCGTGTCTGTGCCAGCCGAAAAAGAGCTATCCAGCCTAATCCCATTTTCCAGCACTTAGTCCGTAGCCCTGTAGGTTACGGCACATCAAGTGTATATCCAAGTACTTTTTAAATGCAATGAGGGTTTCTGCCTCGACCACCCTTTCAGGCAGTGAGTTCCAGACCCCCACCACCCTCTGGGTGAAAAAAGTTCTCCTCAACTCCCCTCTAATCCTTCTACCAATTATTTTAAATCGATGCCCCCTGGTTATTGACCCCACTGCTAAGGGAAATAGGTCCTTCCTAGCCGCTCTATCCAGGCCCCTCATCATTTTATACACTTCAATTAAGTCTCCCCTCAGCCTCCTCTGTTCCAAAGAAAACAACCCAGCCCATCCAATCTTTCCTCAAAGCTAAAATTCTCTAGTCCAGGCAACATCCTCTTAACTCTCCTCTGTACCCTCTCTAGTGCAATCACATCTTTCCTGTAATGTGGTGACCAGAACTGTACACAGTACTCTAGCTGTGGCCTAACTAGTGTTTTATACAGCTCAAGCACAACCTCCCTGCTCTTCTATTCTACGCCTAGGCTAATAAAGGAAAGTATTTCTGTATGCCTTCTTAACCACCTTATCCACCTGTCCTGCTACCTTCAGGGATCTGTGGGCATGCACTCCAAGGTCCTTCTGATCCTCTACACTTTTCAGTATCCTACCATTTATTGGCCCGAAAATTAGACCTAATACGCGAGAGTACGCACTGTGTACTCTCGCGTATTAGGTCCCGAATTGCCGGTTTCCTGCATGCACTGCGCATGCGCGGGAAACCGGCACTTCGTGTATTGCAAAGGGGGCGGTTCCTAAGTGAACCGCGTGCGCGCTACAGGCTGCGCGCACGCAGTGCACTTAGTTTTTTTTTCAGGTTTGAACGTGCAGGTAAGTGTTGAAGATTTTACACATAAAGAAAGCAGGCGTAGGACCCCCTTTTAACAAGGTAAGTAGTTAATTAAGTGTTATTTAAAAAAAATTTCAACAGGTTTATCTTTTTTAGAGACTTTAAAGAAAGGTAAGTTTATTTTTATAACTTTTAAAAAGATTTTAAATTTTTTCAAAAATTTAATTTTTTGTTTAAAGTGGTTAATTTATTTAACTATACTTATTTTATTAATGTGATGGCTTTTTTTAAATTTAATTGAGGTTTAGCTGTTCTTTTGGGGGCTTGTAGTATTCATAGCTTTGACAGCCCTTGCTGTCAAAACTATGAATGAAAGATGGTGTGCTGCCATTGGCTCTAACTGAATCACGTGATCCCAGAGCTCGCACGAACTAATTGCGCCTCTGGGACACACAAGCACTGCACGGTTGCAACAGGGAGAGGCCCTGGAACTGAAGTTCGTGTGGGCCCCAAACAAAAAGGTAGGCACGGAGTGCGATATCGCGGGGAACCATCGATGTTTAATTTCTGGGCCAATGTGTATTCCCTTCCCGTTGCCTTGTTAGCCCTCCCCAAAAGGATTACCTCACACTTCTCGGGATTGAATTCCATTTGCCACTGTTCTGCCCACCTGACCAGTCCACTGATATCTTTCTGCAGTCTACAGCTTTCTTCCTCACTATCAACCACACGGCCAATTTTTGTATCATCTGCAAACTTCTTAATCATGCCCTCTACATTGAAGTCTAAATCATTGATATATACCACAAAAAGCAAAGGACCCAGTACTGAGCCCTGCGGAACTCCACTGGAAACAGCCTTCCAGTCACAAAACACCCATCGACCATTACCCTTTGCTTCCTGCCACTGAGCCAATTTTGGATCCAACGTGCCGCTTTCCTCTCACATCCTGTTTATATTGTGAAGTCTATTACTTCATGACACAAAGAAGTTCGACTGTTAACCTTTTAACGCTACACGATGTCCAACAGTTTTCAACAAAACATCTTGAACAGAAATGTGAGTATAAAGGACTAACTTTGTCCAGACATACATACATAGAGCATACACATTGAGCACAAAGGGTCAGTCTAGCTTTACTTGGTATCTGTCTGTTTAGGTAGTCTTGACACCCTAGAGGGAACAACATCTGGATAATTATGAAGAATACCAATGTGACGTCTGAAGCCGAGCCATGCTCTGGATTTACAAGCTGCGTTTGATCCTTTACATTTTTCTTAATAGGTCTGTGAAGCAGTATACATTCGCGGCTTGATAGCACTGTTTACCGAAACAAATATTGTTTTTATTGTTAGTGCTCCTCAAGATGAGGGATTGGTGTCAGCGTTGGAGAATTAAACACTTCTCCATTTTGGGCCCCCAGCATCAGCATGAAGCATGATTAGATGCTGAGCAGAGCTCACTCTTCCCTGGTACAACAAATGCGCATCAGCTCCAAGCTCTGAAGAGCATCCTCTATCGTGCCAACATGGCGTCTTTCCATTGGTTCACACCAGCCACCTTGTGGTCCTGCATTGAGACCATCAACCTTGTGCTAATTAGTGCTAAGTTAGGGGCAGTTTTGCGTGGCAGCCCACGCCAACTAAGAACTCGGTCGAGATCGTACAGCATTTACAGCCAGTGGACGGAGGAGTGCTAATCTGTTCTCTGAAGGAAGAAATTAGTGACAGCTTTAATATCAGAATAGGCCTTTCATTTGAATGGCTTACGAGACTGTGAGCAGTTAGCTGAGCTTTGCACTTGTGGAAGTTTATTTTTTACTTGGACAAAATGGCTTCCTAGACACAGAAAGAGTGATACAAAATGGCCGACTCTGACTTGTTTGGGAAAAGATAAAGTTGTTTATGACTTCTCATGGAGATGAATTTAAACTTTGCAGACTATGCTGTTTTCATAGTCTGCTGGTACAGAACAAAAAAAGGCTTCTTCTAATCAACTTGAGATAACCAAGGACTAGTGAAGTAAACATCCAGATGCCTTGGCCTTGGTGGGAGAAGAAGAACAGATAGACAGACTCCATGACTGTAGAGATTAGCTAGTCTCATCGTAAGGCATTTCTATTTTTTAACTTTTAACTTAGCTTACTTTAAACAACATGTCATGTGATATGGAAAGCTTGTATTTTCAGTGTATAAGGATGTTCCATTTTCTGTGATTCTTCAGAATGTCATGTAGCCGTTGACTACAGTGCATTCTCCTTGCGTGCAAGTAAATAATAAAGCCTGTCTTTGACGATACTTTATGTTTCAAGGGTCTTACTCGGAAGTCGAAACTTCAACACACTTCAGCCCGGGCTCTGCCTCTTTGACCTCCAGCCGAAGAGCTATCCTGACTCTTCATGCTCGAGGGATCCAGAAGTATTGTGTTGATGGTGATCTTCCTTCCAACTGTGTATCAAGGTTTATGGCTGAGATCTCTTATGTGTCCGTCTTTTTCACAGCAATTCCTTCAGTCGACATTATGATTTCATTTGATGCATGAGTTTTTATTTTGCGATTTGTCAGCTTGACTCTGAGCCAAACCTCATGGGTTCAAGCCCCACCCCAATACCTCAGTGCATAATCTAGCCTGACACTTCCGTGCAGTACTGAGGGGGTACTGCATCACCAACAACAACTTGCATTTATATAGCGCCTTAAACCTAGTAAAACATCCCAAGGCGCTTCACAGGAGCGTAATCAGACATAAACTGACGCCGAGCCAACAAGGAGATATTAGGACAGGTGACCAAAAGCATGGTCAAAGACATAGGCCGCGATTTTGCCTTCTGAAGCGGGTCTGGTGCGGCCAGGGTCGGTGGTGGGGTGCAACCCTGCTGCTGGCTCCATCCCACACTGTGAAAAGAATTTTATACTGATTGGACTTGTTAAGCCCGCCCAGCGGGTTTGCCAGCCAATTGAAGGAAGCAGGTCTGATGATGTCACTTCATGACGCACCATCAGCCGGTTTCCTTAAAGGGACCATGCGCAAATTGATTTGGACAGTTGTGCTGTCAGTGTGCTACAGCATTGCAGGTGCTGCAAACACTGACAAGCACTGCACAGAGGTGCAGGGCTGCACCCAGGCTCTCCCATGACTCCCTCCATATGGAGGGAGTCACAGCACACAGGGAGGTCCTCTTCCCTTCCCATGGGCGGAAGAGACCTCCCCAGGAGGCCAACGCAGCCTGGTTGCATATTGCACAGGAGGGCACAACCAGGGATGTTGTCAGAAGGACCAGGCTGCAGTGGCGCAAAATAATCTCAGTAGATCACAAAACGTTACTGCAAAGCCATACTCAACCTTACCCTGCAGTGCCACTCATCACATCCCCATCAGTCTGCCTTTCCTACCCTACTCCTGCACATCCTTACTCACACCAATTTACCTTGCACCTCCATCCATCCCTCTCTCTCTATCTACATTATCACAGCCCCATCTCATTAGCCATCCCTCACACTCACCCTCATCCTAGTCCAATCATACCAACCAACAGCACACAAGGGTGGGCACTTGGGTGTTTTAGCCAATGAGCCAATGTGAAGTTTCTGTTAATGTGCTGTCAAACATTGAAACCTTTATTTCCAACACTTTGCGTTCTTGGACAGATTTGTGTGCACCTTTGGAAGTGGCTTAGTGAGTTGCAGTGAATGGTGAGACATAACGGTACCCCCCGCAATGGTGATGAGTGTGAAAGGTATGGCTTGGACATTGTAGGGATGCTTCATGGTGTTGGTGTGGGGTGGTGGCAACCTGGCGCATCATGTGGCAGCCAAGGTGTACAGCATCAAGTGAAGTAAATCTGGCCATGGTGAGGCCATTCCTGGCGTCCTGGGCAGCAATGTGGTCGGGTGCTGATGCCCTGTGTCCTGTGCAGCACCAGCTGATTGCGGCGAAGGTTCGTGTTGTGTTAGTGCTGCTGGTGTGCCTGGTGCTGTTGGTGTTGGGGCTGATCGTGGTGGGATTCTGAGGACCAAGGTGAGATTTTTTCAAGAACACCGATGCTGATGTAATAGATGGCAGGTGAGGTTGAGATGACAGAAGCGATCTGTCAGTGGTGAGAGAGGTTGTTCCAATGAGGTGACACTGGATAGAGAGTTTGCTCCAAACACTTGCAAGCTGCATAAAGCTCAATCTGTCTTCCAAATGCAGTAAGCAACAGCTTCTAACCTTGGAAAGTGAACACCTATGAAATGGGAGCTTTTATAGACCATTTGTCAAGTTAAGAAATCATCTCATGCTGACACAACACCCGACCTCATTACCTGACGTGATCCCCAAGCAGTGAGGAAGCCGTTGACGAACCCTTAAAATCTAAAGGTGAGCTGAAAATACTATTTAAATTCCTCTTAACAATCTATCTAATGATCTAAATTGCCTCCCCCACCGCTTGGTGTCGGGTCTGTTCTGCGATGACAGACCCGACATCTGGGAGATTAGTGTGGAGGTGGGTTGACAGCGGGTTCCCTACCCGCTGTCAAAATAAATTCCCAGCCGACCCGTCTTCAAACGCCCCCGCTGACCCCCCGATAAATTCCCCCCATAGGTTTTAAGGAGCATCTCAAAGGAGGAGAGAGAGGGAGAGGCAGAGAGTTTGAGGGGGAGAATTCCAGAGCTTAGGGCCCAGAGGGCTGAAGGCACAGCTGCCAGTGGTGGGGCAAAGGAAGTGGGGGATGCACACTGCACTGTCAGAGGTGCTGTCTTTCAGGTGAGACATTAAGCTGGGGCCCCATCTACCTGTGCAGGTGGATGTAAAAGAATAATAGGGGAACTTCCTGTGTCCTGGCCAACATTTATCCCTCAAGTAACACCAACAAAACAGATGAACTGGTCATTGCTGTTTTGTGGCCCTGCTTTAAGCAAGCTGGCTAACACATTTGCTTACACAACAGCATTGGCTGCACTGCCCAGTCACTGCACTGCCCGAAGTGTGTTATGATATCCGCCGAACATGGAAGATACCATACAAAGACAAGTTCTTTCTTTTCTTTCTTCCTTATTTCTGATCCATGAAGCATGGGTACATGTTTACTGTCTCATAAATGGACTTTCGTGCCATTTCAGATCTTCATCAACCAGCCAACCGACCATTGCTTTCAATATTCTCAGCCTTTCTATGGACGAGCCATTTTAATAAAGAATAAGATCGAACCAGTTTTTTGATAACGGCTAACTTAGAAAGATGTATCGGAATATGTTATCAATCAACATTTTATTCTTTAAAAGAATCTCTAATGTCTCTGTTTACAGGGACGTGTCTCTGGTTAGCTAAATTGAACCCCCCTCTTGTCTAATTTATTAGTTGACAAGTATGTTTACTTTGTAACTTTAAGTGTTTAAATTTGATGAAGCTGTTCAAGATTGTGTTTAGTGTGAGGATAAAAATGTTTCATTTCTAGCCTCCAGGATATTTTGGGGGACTGCAGAAAGATTGGGTCAACAGAAATAAAAATATCACTCCCGTGTCGATTCACTGCGTCAAGCCGGCATGTAACTTAAGGTAAGTTGATCAGAAGGTCACGGGTTCAATCCCTGATCTATGTTGAGTTATCTGATCTCAGTGAGAATCATAGGGGGAGAAATTCGCTATCGCCCTGTTTGGGGCGCTAACTTTTAAAAGTTGGAAAAATTAGCGCCAGGCACTAATGCTTTCCAACTTTAAAAAAATTCAGGGTTTGCGCTCCAGGAAGGAAGTGGAGCTAAATCAAGCGCTCCACTTCCTTCCTGGAGCGCAGCAGGCAGCAGGCGGGGCGGTAGGTGTGCAGCGCTGCACACTGGGCCATTGGAAGGCTCCTTCCCTCCCTGCTGGCTCTGCAAGGAAAAAACGTACCTGGCCCCCGACAGCAACCACGATCCGGCCCGATCAGCCCGATGCACTGCAGCACAGTGCCGGGCTGATCGGGCACTGGGGGGAAAAAAAAGCAACAAAAAAAAGCAGAGAACGAGCATTTCAGTATTTCTTTTTTCCTACCTCGGCCACCTCGCCTTTAAATATCAGCCCCGAAGCGCCCGGCCTCCCGATGAACACCTCCTGCAGCTGTTGGTGTTGCCGCCCGGCGATGCTGCAGGGGGCGGAACCGAAGTTCAGGTCCGGGGCGCTACCGGGGCGATGCGCACGGCGAAGGCATCACGATCTCTAGGCGAAGGAGATCAGGACGCAATGCCATATCACCGCCGCAAACCTCCTGCCGAATTTAGCGGGAGGCGATATTCTCTCCGCGCCCGGGCGGTAAGTGGTTGGCGCCCTATTATCGCCCCCTCCCCGGAGGCGCTAATGGGAGGCGCTAACCAGCCGAATTTCTAGCCCTATATAGAATTTACAGTAATAAAGAGGCCCATTTCTACCTGTGCCAATGCTAGCTGTTCCCCTGACAACGGAGGCAGATAAAATAACAAGTTAAGAGAGACTTGGACCAGTAGTTATAAAGGCAGAATAATTGGATACGGGGACATGCCCTTTCTGGTATCCATTTCTATTGGTCCTTTTCAAATATTTATTCAATTTTTTTTTAATTATGTGACTATAATGTGCCATTTGCAGTAAGGAATTCCATATTCTAATAACCCTGTGTGTGAAAAAAATTCTTCTAACTTCTGCCGTCATTTGTCCAGCGATAATCCTGAGTGTATACTCCTTAGGAGTCCATCACAATCGCTTGGGATATAAAACAAGCCCCACTTTCAACAACCCTAAGATGTTGAACCAGAGGCGAGATGAGGAGAATTTCTTTTACGCAGCGAGTTGTTGCGATCTGGAATGCGTTGCCTGAAAGGGACGGTGGAAACAGATTCAACAGTATCTTTCAAAAGGGAATTGGATAAATACTTGAAGGGGAAAAATTAGCAGGACTATGGGGAAAAGGGCAGTGGAGTGGGACTAATTGGATCGCTCTTTCAAGGAGCCGGCACAGGCACGATGGGCCAAATGGCCTCCCTCTGTATACTATGATAGCCCAACAATGTCCTAAATTTCTAGTCTTATTTGCGAGCATATAGAGTATTAGTTAGAAACAGAGTAAAGTAACTTATGGGACCAAGAGGGAAGAAGAGTCGGAGGTAGAAAGGCACAGCAGGCATAATGTTTTTGTTTTGTAATATTGGATTTTAGGGGGGAGAAATTTGGTTGCTTTGCGCCTCCCGTTAGCGCCCTAAGAGAGCGCTAACAGGGCGCAAAGCAACTAGCGCCCGGGCGTGGCGCGGCGCTGCCGACGCCTCCCGCGAAATTCAGCAGGAGGTTAGCGGCGGCGGTAACCGTTAGCGCCCCGCTCGCGCCCCGGCCGCGATCTTCGGTAGCGCCCCCTGACTTACAGCCAGACGCTATGTCCAACGGGGTCAGGGGGGCCTACCTGCAGCCGGGGCGGCGCTAATTAAAGGCGAGGTGACGGGCAGCCATTTTTGTTGCTGGCCGCCTGCCAGCACCTGCCTCCGTTGCCGTCCCTGGCCTCTTGAGCAACCCCCACCCCCCCGCGGAGTGCCGGCTGCGCTGCGTGAGCCCGGCACTTCTCTTGCATGCCGGGCTCTTTTGCCGGCACTCCGATCCCTGGTGGCCCAGCTGTGCCCCGGGTCGCGCTGCGCAAGGCCCCTCCCCTTTAAGAAGGGGAGGATGGCCTGCAATACCGCGGCGCGACGTGCCGCGATATTCCCTCGCAGCGTCCCAAGAGGGAGGCGGGACGCTTCCAGTAGCGCTACCGATGAATTTCAGCCGCGGGGGTGCTAATTTTTTGGGGGCGCCCCGGCGAAGTTAGCGCCCCAAAGGGGGCACAACTCAATTTTTCCCCCTAGGCGTTTAATTTAGTAATTTAGAGTTAATATCACACAGTAAAACTATTCCTGATATTTGAGGAGCTTTATTACGATAATATTCATCTTTGTGTTTGCGCCACACTGCGTGAGATAAAAATACACCAAACCGGCTGGCTCCAGGAGACAGGAGTTCCCTTAAATCTGCCCATACTCCAAGGATTAATTCGTATCGCCTCCCCTGAAGTGCCCAAGCACAATAACATCGACCTCAAAGTTCACTATTTGATGACAGCCCCTGATACAGCATATTAACAGGAGCTGACCTCAGGTTATGTTTTGATCTCGGCAATAGGCAACCAGCAAAATGATAGTACCATAAAAAAATATTTATGACAGCAACATGAAGTATCACCATGGGATCTGCTCACACAATAGAGGAGGTAATCGACAACCATTACATCAAGTATCTATCATCTAAAACTAGTTGTACAAGATCAAAAAGCCTGCCCAGAATGTCCTTTAGACTAAATTACTGTACTTTGATTATAATGTTTCCAGAGCGTGAAAGGAAAGCTAATAATAAGAGCAGCGAAGTTTTCTGAGAAGATTCATGTTCTTCAACAAAGTTCCCAGAATCAGAACAAAGCAAAATCTTTTATCCTTTTCCTTTTTTCGTAAAAGCAGAAATATGGTAGAATCTACCTCACTGAGCAAAACAAGGGAGCTCATCCAACACTCTGCTGCCCGTGTCCTAACTCGCACCAAGTCCCGCTCTCCCATCACGATCCCTGTGCTCGCTGAAATACATTGGCTTCCCGGTCCGGCAACGCCTCGACTTTAAAATTCTCATCCTCGTTTTCAAATCCCTCCAGGGCCTCGCCCCCTCCCTATCTCTGTAACCTCCTCCAGCCCTACAACCCTCCAAGATCTCTGCGCTCCTCCAATTCTGGCCTCTTGCGCATCCCCGATTTTCATCGCTCCACCATTGGCGGCCGTGCCTTCAGCTGCCTGGGCCCTAAGATCTGGAATTCCCTCCCGACACCCCTCCACTTCTCCCTCCTCATTTAAGACGCTCCTTAAAACCTACCTCTTTGACCAAGCTTTTGGTCACCTGTTCTTATATCTCCTTATGTGGCTCGGTGTCAAATTTTGATTGATAACGCTCCTGTGAAACGCCTTGGGGCACTTTAAGAAAGAAAGAAAGACTTACATTTATATAGCACCTTTCACGGCCACTGGAAGCTTTACAGCCAGTGAAGTACTTTTTGAAGTGGAGTCACTGTTGTAATGTGGGAAACGCGGCAGCCAATTTGCGCACAGCAAGCTCCCACAAACAGCAATGTGATAATGACCAGATAATCTGTTTTTGTTCTGTTGATTGAGGGATAAATATTGGCCAGGGCACCGGGGATAACTCCCCTGCGCTTCTTCAAAATAGTGGCCGTGGGATCTTTAACGTCCACCTGAGAGAGCAGATGGGGCCTCGGTTTAACGTCTCATCCGAAAGACGGCACCTCCGACAGTGCAGCACTCCCTCAGCACTGCACTGGAGTGTCAGTCTAGCTTTAAGTGCTCAAGTCCCTGGACTGGGATCAAGTCCCTGGAGTGGGATCAAGTCCCTGGACTGGGATCAAGTCCCTGGAGTGGGACTATGATCCCACAACCTTCTGACTCAGAGGCGAGGGGTGCTACCAACTGAGCCACGGCTGACACTGTGTTTACTACGTTAAAGGTGCTATATAAATACAAGTTGTTGTTGTTATTGGTTATTTAGTTCAACACTTGTTCCAATCCCGCTAAATTGGACATAAATATAACTTGCATCATACCTCATTGTCTACAGGTTAGCAAACTTAACTTACAATTAGATTTTGCTTCCTTTGTTTGTGTGTGATGCATTGTTGCTATGTTACTGTACAAGGATTGTTTTCTAGAATGCAACGGGATGAACTGGGAAGGTTGAAGGAGAAGAGAGTGTTTCCGTGAAAAGATGGGGAATTGGGTGGGGTACACTGTCTCTCTGAACTGGGTCATAGAAAAATAGGAGCAGGAGTAGGCCATTCAATATGATCATGGCTGATCCTCTATCTCAATACCATATTCCCGCTCTCTCCCCATACCCCAATGCAAGCTCCACGTCGGGGAATTGAACCCCGGTCTCCCGCGTGACAGGCAGGGATATTGACCACTATACTAACGAGGGTAAATTTAATTGAAACATGTTTCTTGCGGATTAATCAACGGTCTCGTACATTAAATACTGACTCTACCCGAGCCCTCGCCTACAGCGAGGTACTTGCTGATCGGAAAATCCCAGCAGTGTGCCGGTGACGTTTCGATTGGCGCTCAACCCAAGCCAGGAACCCGACCCTGAGCAAGGACTCAGAAAAGCTACCCGTAATTTCAAACACCAGTTCTTCTCTTTGTGCGCCTTTCGAATGTTGGACTCTCATTTTTAGCTTTAAATTGTGTTTAAAAAAAAAAAACTGGCAAAACAAAATACTGTGAAGAATAGTGAGGTCATTCCAATAATGAACTCTGAGCTTTGTGTGTATCAGAGGTTTTATCGCTCCAGGCATTTAGATTTTCCTCATGCCAAACAGATCCTTGCTGTGGTTACATACTTCGATGATTCGGCAATGATCGTTTGCAGTGAAAGTCTTGGATCCTAATGCTCCTGTGGTTTTGTAATTATATGTGTAAAGGAATGAACTATAACAGCACACAAATGTGATTTAAAACCGTTTTGTCTTGTTATAAGTAAAATAATACAGTCAACCAGCGTACTAATTCTAATGTTCAGCCAGTTTATAATCCAGGCTGACACTCCAGTGCAGTACTGAGAGGGTGCTGCACTGTTGGAGGTGCTGTCGTTCTGATGAGACGTTAATGGGCCAATTTTAACTCAGGGTGGGTGGTGGGAATGACATCACCGCCAGTGGACAGGAGTCAAAGCATGGGGGGGTGTCAGGCCGTTGCCAGGAACCCATGGAAATGGTTCCCGGCAAGGTCAGTAGGGATTGGAGTGTGGTGGGGGGGGAGGGGGGGGTCACCAAATCCGCGGTCAGGGGAGTGGGGAAGCCCGGGGCAGGGAAGATCCAAAGGAATCCTTGTGGGGCCAGGTGGAGTATTCCTGCTCCTCCTGGCCCACAAGGAACCGGTGAAAGGTCTTTTACCTGGGCCGCCTGTGGTCAGGATCCTTGCTACTGAAATATGTCTCCCACAGAGGTGCAAACAGACAAAAAAATGGATGCCAAAGGAGAAGATATTAAGAGGGGTGACCAAGAGCTTGGGCAAAGAGGTGGGTTTTAAGAGGGGCCATTAAGAAGGAGAAGGCGGTGGATGCAGGGATGGAATTCCAGAGCAAGTGATTCCTTTTTGGTAGAAAGAATGAAGAGAGGAAATATAAACTAAAGGGTACAATCATAAAGGGGGTGCGTGAACAGAGAGACCTAAGGGTATATGTGCACAGATCTTTGAAGGTGGCAGGGCCGGTTGAGAAAGCAGTTGAATAAGCTTACGGGATCCTGGGCTTCATGAATAGAGGTATAGGGCTGGATTTTGTCTTGGGGTCGGGTTGGGGTCGTGTCCTCCACATTTCGTGTTTCCCCCCCAACTCCAGATTAATGTGGATGAATGATGCAATTTTAACTTAATTGGGCAATTGAGTTCCAGCATGTGGGAACCCATGAACCAATTAGTGGTTTCAGCCTGAAACCCGCCTCTGATGATGTGATCATTGCTGCCTGCCTGCTCTCAGAGATTGTCTGGCTGCTGGTGAGAGAGGACCTGCCTGGCTTTTGATGTGATTGGATGCAAAATTGATATATGAGAGAGAGAGAGAGAGAGAGAGAGAAAGAATTTTTTGCATCCAAGTCCTCTTGCAGCAAAGGCCAGGCAGTCTCTGAGGACATTCAATGGAGCAGCATCAGAGGCGACTTTCAGGCCTAATACTACTACTACCTTCATCACATCTCCGTTGTAATAGTGGACCTGCAGCCGATAGTCAGCTATCCACTTGTGCTCCCGCCAGGTTTCACTGAAGTGTTTCACACCAGGCGTACTTCACGTCAGAAAAGGGTTAAACTAGCTACAACGATTCAAAATAGCATTACAGACCCAATTTAGGGCTTGTTAAGGGCTGTAATGGCCTCTCCCGCCTCTTGGAGGCGGGAGAGAGTCGGGAATCCCGCGACTGATTTTGTCAAAATTGCGTGGAGGCGGGGTGGAGTCGGGATGGGGTCGGAAACCCGACCCCGCAAACTTAACCCCCCACACGCCTCCAAACCCGACTCCATGGGTCATTCAAAATCCAGCCCATAGAGTACAAAAGCGTGGAAATTATGGTGAATCTGTATAAAACACTGGTTCAGCCTCAACTGGAGTATTGTGTCCAATCCACGGCACCGCACTTTAGGAAGGATGTGAAGGCCTTAGAGAGGGTGCAGAAAAGATTCACGAGAATGGTTCCAGGGATGAGGGACTTCAGTTACGTGCATAGACTGGAGAAGCCGGGGTTGTTCTCCTTGGAGCAGAGAAGATTTTGAGGCGATTTGATAGAGGTGTTCAAAATCATGAAGGGTCTGGACAGAGTAGATAGAGAGAAACTGTTCCCAATTGGCGGAAGGGTCGAGAACCAGAGGACACAGATTTAAGGTGATTGGCAGAAGAACCAAAGGTGACATGAGGAAAAACTTTTTTACGCAGCGAGTGGTTATGATCTGGAATGCACTGCCTGAAAGGGTGGTGGAGGCAGATTCAATCGAGGCTTTCAAAAGGGAATTGGATGAGTACCTGAAGGAAAAAAATTTGTAGGGCTACGGGGAAAGGGCGGGGGAGTGGGACTAGCTGAAGTGCTCTTGCAGAGAGCTGGCACAGGCTCGACAGGCCAAATGGCTTCCTTCTGTGCTGTAACCATTCTATGGTTCTATGATTGATTCATGTGGCTCAATGGCTGTAGGCATGGCCACCAATGGTGGGGCAGTCTACATTCTTTTTTGATTAATTCCAGTTGCAGGTTGTTGCTCCAACAACAGTGTTTGTCATTATAGAAAAAGTTGCTCATATCGCTTGAAGCAAATCAAGACCTATCAAAGAGCAAGACCGAGAGATACTTCAAAATTTGTTTCTGTACAAACTGTTTCATATCAATTAATGTACTGTCTGTCTCTTGCTGTCAGAAAAATGTCCGCTTTCAGGTCAGTTTCTGTGGTTTTATATATATATTTTGGGGGGAAAATTGGGTATCGCCCATTTTGGGGCGCTAATATCGGCCTGGTGCAAAGTTTAGCGCCTGGCGCTAATTATCATTTCCGACTGCAAAATTCGCCTCTATCGCCCCTGGAGGTGATTTGAGCGCTAAATCAGGCGCTACACACCTCTCTTAAGGTGTAAACGTCAGGGAGCGAGGCGCTACCTCAGAGCGCTACCGAAGCTCAGGCGATGTCAGTTACCGCAAAAGCTAGACAGACTGGCGCCGTCCAGTTCTTAAAGGGGAGGGGCCACTTGCTGGCCAGCCACACCCTGCTCATTGCAGCCTTGAATCTCGGCCTGGAGAGGCCTCTAAAGCAATTGTGTTGGAAGCACTAATGGATAGGCCCAGGGAAAGAGCTCAGCGCTTAGGAACCTCAAAAGTGGTGCTGAGGGCCAAAACACCTTAGGATAGCGTCTCTCTCCCTCTCAACCTGCGTGCACCAAACATTTTGCCGACAAGAAAAGGCAGGAAGCGCCTGCCTTTAAATAGCACTCCCCAGCCCCTTCCCGACTTGAAAACGTTCCCCTCTACCTGCCGTTCCTAGCGGCAGGCGCTAAGGCAGGGGCCGTGACTCAATATCTGGTCCGTGGCGTTGCACGTTTGACTGACGTCATGATCTGCGGCCGCCGCAAAACGTCTGGTCAATTTCACGAGCGGCGCTAAACTTGCCACGCTCGGGCGCTAAGTTCCTAGCCCGGAGGCGCTAACGGGAGGCGCTAACCAACCGAATTTTTCCCCCTTAAATTTTTCAGACCCTAAAGACTATTTTGAGGTGATGGAAAGTGATAACACTTCCCTATGCCTCTAGTTTTAGATGGAAATGTTAAATATTTTGAAAGGAGCATTTGGAAAGGCGAGTCTGGTGGTAAGGGAACCAAGGGCTCCCTTCGGTAGGCAAGGGTATTAAGGGCTATGGAACCAAGGCGGGTAGATGGAGTTAAGATACAGATCAGCCATGGTCTAATTCAATGGCGGAACAGGCTCGATGGCCTACCCCAGTTCCAATGGAAAAATAGGTAACAATGTAGACAGATATCGAACTCAGAGCGGGCCTGGGACTGAGCTTAGAGCGTAGTCAAGGCCATCATTCCTAATGACAAGGGAGACTTGTCTGCAATTCCAGGATAGAATGATATCCTTTCTACTAAGCCAAACCACAACAGGTCCCCAAGTAAAGAATATGAGGGATCTGGAAATACATGCTGACAAGATTGTCTGGGCTACCAGACATGGCTATCAGCCAGATAAAAAGCCCGAGCAGCTTTTCTAAATTGTACGTATTTTAGTGTTCACTTTGTTTGCCTGAGGCTCAGGGTGGGTTGCCTGGACTCTTTCAAATGTCTGATCTTTGTGTGTTGCAGCTTTTTTAAAAAAAAACACAGAATGGTTCCCAGGAGGTGTAATCAGTTAAGAGACTGAAAAGGGACCATGTGAATTGGAAGTGCAGCCATGCGGATAGTCAGGGAACTATTTCAAAACATTGTTTTGAAAGCAAATGTATTACCAACGAAAGATTGAGCTTTTTGCAGAGATTTACCTTGTTGGAATATGGACCACTAACACAAAGAGAGAATCAAAGCTACCATTAATTCATCCAACCAAGGCAAAAATAAAAATACTGCGGACGCTGGAAATCTGAAATATAAACAGAAAATGCTGGAGACACTCAGCAGGTCAGGCAGCGTCTGTGGTGAGCGAAACAGAGTTCACGTTTCAGGTCGATGACCTTTCATCAGAACTGGAAGATATTAGAGATGTGACAGGTTTTAAAGAAGTACATAGCCTGGGAAAAGGGAAGGGGCAGGTAAAGAATAAAAGGGAAGGTCTGTGATAGGGTGGAGGGCAGGAGAGATTAAATGACAAAAGGGATGATGGTGCAAGGCAAAAGGGGGCGATAATAAGACGAGTATAACAACAACTACAACAACTTACATTTACATAGCGCCTTTAATAGATTTATGAGTTTAATTTGTGGAATACTAGGAAATGGCAGGACTCCATTGACCGTAATTAAACATGGTTCAGTGATAAGATGCTCAGAGTGTTTTTGTACCGTGTGACTGTCTTAGTAAAACGTCCAAGGTCCTTCACAGGAGTGATTAACAAACAATATTTGGCACAGAGGCACACGAGATATTAGGACAGGTGACCAAAAGCTTGGTGAAAGAGGTAGGTTTTAAGCAGCGTCTTAAAGGAGATGAGGGAGGGAGAGAGGTGGAGAGGTTTAGGGAGTGAGCTTAGGGCCCAGGCAGCTGAAAACATGGCTATCAATGGTGGAGTGATGAAAATTGGGGATGTGCAAGAGGCCAGAATTGAAGGAACCCAGAGATTTCCTGAGGGTTGTGGGGCTGGAGGAGGTTACAGAGATAGGGAGGGGCGAGGCCGTGGAGGGATTTGAAAACAAGGATGCGAATTTTAAAAATGAGCCGTTGCCTAACCTGGAGCCAATGTAGGTCAGCGAGCACAGGAGTGATGGTGAACGGGGCCTGGTGCGAGTTAGGACACAGGCACCAAGCGTCTTGGATGAGGTCTAGTTTATGGAGGGTGCAAGGTGGGAGGCCAGCCAGGAGAGAATTGGAATAGTCCAGTCTAGACGTAATAAAGGCGTGGATGAGGGTTTCAGCAGCAGGTGAGATAGATTGACAGGATAGGCGCACCAACGTCAGTGTTCTCGCTCAGGCCAACATCCCCAGCATCGAAGCTTTGACCACGCTCGATCAGCTCCAATGGACGGGTCACATCGTCCGCATGCCCGATACGAGACTCCCAAAACAAGCGCTCTACTTGGAGCTCCGGCACGGCAAGAGAGCCCCAGGTGGGCAGAGGAAACGCTTCAAGGACACCCTCAAAGCCTCCTTGAAAAAATACAACTTCCCCACCGACACCTGGGAATCCCTGGCCCAAGACCGCACAAAGTGGAGGAGAAGCATTCGGGAAGGCGCCGAACACCTCGAGTCTCTTCACCGGGAGCAAGCGGAAGCCGAGCGCAAACAGCAGAAGGAGCGCACGTCAACCCAAGCACCCCACCCACCCACCCCTTCAACCACCGTCTGCCCCACCTGTGACAGAGACTGTAGGTCCCGCATTGGACTCATCAGTCACCTGAGAACTCATTTTTAATGTGGAAGCAAGTCATCCTCGGTTCCGAGGGACTGCCTAAGAAGAAGAGAAGGAGATAGAAACAAAAGATGGCTCCAGAGGAGGTGTAAATATTTGCAGCAGAATAGCACAGGAGGAGGGAAGCATAGAAAATCTGGTCAAGAGGGGAAGGCTTCCGTGGCTCAGGATTGTGGCAGGAGGAAAGCAGGTAGACCCCAGGGGTACAGACCATCCCGCTGGCCGTGCACCTATCGGGGATCCCCACCCCAAGCACCAGCCTGCACCTCAGCCATTCCCAGTGGCTCTGGTGCAGCCATCCTCCAGTACCAGCACCGGCTGTCTGAGAGAGAATGGGAGCGGTGGTCAAGATCTAAAGTTGTTGATCTCAATGTTAAGTCCGGAAGGCTGTAAAGTGACCAGTAGAATGATGACGTGCTGTTCCTCGAGCTTCACTGGAACAGTATAGCAGGCTAAAGACACTTGCCGCGATCTTACCTTTCGGTGCGAGTTGGGAGCGGGTCAGCTGACTTGTGGGTTCCAATCCCGCCCCCCAACGACGTCCGACACACAGACGCTATTTTGTGTCAATTGGCCTTGT
Organism: Squalus acanthias; assembly: GCA_030390025.1. Taxonomy (NCBI): domain Eukaryota; kingdom Metazoa; phylum Chordata; class Chondrichthyes; order Squaliformes; family Squalidae; genus Squalus; species Squalus acanthias. Next base: position 112,344,882 of record CM059435.1, read on the forward strand.
TAAGCCCGCCCTGCGGGCTTGCCGGCCAATTAAGAGAAAGCCAGTGTCAGATGACGTCAGTTGATGACGCGTCATCCGTCAGTTTTCTTAACCTTCAAACCTTATTACCTAAAGAAAAGTCTAAATACATTAAAAATGATTTTCCCAGCATTTCCTTACCTCTGAAACTCACCAGTGCACCATTGGATCCTTCACACCACTTCTGCAGCTGTCATCAATGAAGAAACATTACAGCAGACTCACAACACGCCACACTTACCTGGCGTGGTGTCCAGACATCGGGAAGCCCGCAGTCGACCTGGCAAAATTGAAAAAAGCCTCTTAATTGCCTGTTAACAACCCGTTAACAGGCAGTTAAGTGCCTATAATCCTCTTCCCGCCGCTAGGTGTCGGGTCCCTGCGCAACTGGGGGACCCGACACTTGGGAAGATTGTAGTGAGGCGGGTTGACAGCGGGTTTGGGACCCGCTGTCAATCTTTGCAATTTTGCCAGCAGTCCCTCCTCCAAACCCGCCCCCCTGAGCGCTGGCAAAATTCCCCCCACAGAGTTCAAAGAGGGATGGAGAATTAAAGTAGCCAGTAGCTCAGGGTCACGCTTGCGGGCTGAACGGAGGTGTCCAGCAAAGCGATCACCCAATCTGCGTTTGGTCTCCCCAGTGTAGAGGAGACTGCGTTGCAACCAGCAAATAAGTTTGAAGAAGTACAAGTAAATCAGTGTTTCGCCTGGATGGAGCGTTTTGGGCCCTGGGTGGTGGGAAGGGAGGAGGTGAAAGGGCTGGTGTTGCATCTCCTGCGCTTGCATGTGAAGGTACAGGGGGAAGCGGAGCAGGTGTGGGGGGTGATTGAGGAGTGGACCAGGGCATCACGAAGGGAACGGTCCCTTCGGAATGCTGAAAGGGGAGGGGACTCTCCACTACAAGCCCACCTACTCCCACAGCTACCTTGATTATATTAGGTGTCAGCCGTGGCTCAGTGGTCGCCCTCTCACCTCTGAGTCAGAAGGTTGTGGGTTCAAGCCCCGCTCCAGAGACTTGAGCGCATAATCTAGGCTGGCACATCATTGCAGTACTGAGGGAGTGCCGCACTGTTGGCAGCGCTGTCTTTCGGATGCCGTCTGCCCTCTCAGCTGGACATAAAAGATCCCATGGTACTAACTGAAGAAGAGTGGGGAAATTCTCCTGGTGTCCTGTCCAAAATTTATCCTGCAACCAACCCCACAAATTATCTGGTCATTTATCTCATTGTGGGACCTTACTGTGGGCACATTGGCTGCTGCATATGCTTATATTACAACAATGACTGCACTTCAAAAGTACTTCATTGGCTGTGAAGCGCTTTTGGGTGCTCGGAGGTTGTGAAAGTGCAAGTTCTTGCTTTATGTAGACTTGAAGTTTGCGTGCCAGATTCTTACTGATTTCGTAAATATCCCAAACCCAGGTAGGCTTGGAAAATTGAAAGGTTAACAAGTGTTGCTTATTCAGAGCCACTGAGCCAGAATATTTCAATTTCTGTGACTGCAAGCTCTGTATCTTTATACAGTACGAACCAAACTTCTAATCGTGCCATGGGCTCAGTGATTTGTACCTCCATCGAGCTGCTGTTGGAAATGTTCAAATAACATGCATGCAACAGTCACGCGGTACACAAACACTCTGAGCATTTTAACATTGAACCGTGTTGAATGGCAATCTTCCGAGTACTGCCATTTCCCAGTGGTCCACAAATTAAACTCATTTATCTCGTAATGACCACGCGGGATTAATCCTTCACAGGTGCACCCGCGATATTATGATGTGATAAATAATGCTGCTATCTTATCCAAAAAAAACAAAATGAGTGAAGTGATTACCAGTGCAGTCTGGTGCTAATGTCACGGTAAGCACTTTGGAGGCTAGAAATTCGTCTCGGGCGGTATCAGATCGGCTGCAGTTGAACTGAGTATCTGGTGCTGCGTATAACGGGCGGCCGATCCAACACTGTTTTGCGCCACAGCCCGATACGAACGTCGAGGCCAATGAGTTGTACTTTCATCACTCCTGCCCACTTATCATACTCTGATGCTATCGGGCTTACGTAAGACCATGATTTACCACAAAAAAACAAGGAAGATAGAATCATGGCGAGCAGAGTTTTATCAGACTTCCCAAATAGTCTGCTCCTCTTAATTCAAAGATGCTGAATTCAAATGATCTGACTGCTATCACTAAATGTCTCATTTTGCTGCATTAGTTACATACAAATTACTGGATAATTCGCAACTTTAACACAAAACAATGGCTTTGAATTATCAGTAGACTCTACAGTCTCACTCTCCTGGTTCCAATCCTGGTACCACTCTCGTCTCTGAGTTTGTGGGTTCAAAAGCCTTTCCCCAAAGCCTTTCCACCATCTACAAGGCACAAGTCAGGAGTGTGATGGAATACTCTCCACTTGCCTGGATGAGTGCAGCTCCAACAACAGTCAAGAAGCTCGACACCATCCAGGACAAAGCAGCCCGCTTGATTGGCAACCCATCCACCACCTTAAACATTCACTCCCTCCACCACCGGCGTACCGTGGCTGCAGTGTGTACCATCTACAAGATGCACTGCAGCAACTCACCAAGGCTTCTTCGGCAGCACCTCCCAAACCCGCAACCTCCACCACCTAGAAGGACAAGGGCAGCAGGCACATGGGAACACCACCACCTCCAAGTTCCCCTCCAAGTCACACATCATCCTGATTTAGAAGTATATCGCTGATCCTTCATCATCGCTGGGTCAAAATCCTGGAACTCCCTCCCTAACAGCACTGTGGGAGCACCTTCACCACACGGACTGCAGCGGTTCAAGAATGCAGCTCACCACCACCTTCTCAAGGGCAACTAGGGATGGGCAATAAATGCTGGCCTTGCCAGCGATGCCCACATCCCATAAACAAATTTTTAAAAAGTACTGCTCCAGAGACTTGAGCACAAAAAACTAGGTTGACACTCCAGTGCAGTACTGAGGGAGTGCCATCTTTCGGATGAGACGTTAAATCGAGGCCCCATCTATTTTACTATTTCGAAGAAGAGCAGGGTAGTTCATCCCGGGGTCCTGGCCAATATTTATCCCTCAATCAACATCACTAAAAAAAAAACAGATTATCTGGTCATTATCGCATTGCTGTTTGTGGGAGCTTGCTGTGCGCAATTTGGCTGCTGCGTTTCCTACATTACAACAGCGACTACACTTCAAAATGTACTTCATTGGCTGTAAAGCGCTTTGGGACGTCCTGAGGTTGTGAAAGGCACTATATAAATGCAAGTCTTTCTTTCAATCTCAAACTGACAGTACAAGACCTCTCGAAATACCCTCAACATTGTAATGTGTCCCATAATGCAGTTAATAATCACACAGGCACTGGGAAACCCCATCAAACACTGCTAAAAACTGAATTAAATGAGCTAATCTTGTAAAACTAGCCATGCATAAAATGTCCTGCTTAACATATTGTAGAGACGTAATATGGAACAAAGCTTCATGTAATTCGTGCAAGTGGCGCCACTCAGTGGTGTATTTAGCATAAATCACCAGCCCCCAATCTGTCTCCTCTATTTATTCTGTACACAATGGGGTAAATCTTCAGAGTGTCTATTGACATGAGATGAAAGGGTTGTCCCATGAGGAGGGATTGAGTAAAATGGGCCTAAACTCTCTGGAGTTTAGAAGAACGAGAGGTGATCTCATTGAAATATACAGATTCTGAGGGGGCTTGACAGGGTCGAAGCTGAGAGGCTGTTTCCCCCTGGCTGGAGAGTCGAGAACTGGGGGGGCATAGGCTCAGGATAAGGGGGACGGCCATTTAGGACTGAGATGAGAGGTATTTCTTCACTCAGGGGGTTGTGAAACTTTGGAATTCTCTACCCCAGAGGGCTGTGGATGCTGAATCTTTGAGTATACTCAAGGCTGAGATCGATCGATTTTTGGACTCTAGGGGAATCAGGGGATATGGAGATCGGGCGGGAAAGTGGAGTTGAGGACAAAGATCAGCCGTGATCTATTGAATGGCGGAGCAGGCTTGAGGGGCCGTATGGCCGACTCCAGCTCCTATTTCTTATGTTCTTATGACACCACTGTGTCAGCCAATGAGTTGGAGGCAGGGTGGGACTTACGGCAGAACTCACAGCAAACAGTCTATTTTACAGCAAACAAAGTCTATTTACTGAGCAAACACAGCCTATTTAAACAGTGCACTACAGCAAACAGTCTACAGAGTCTATTTAAAAAGAATTTCTATGAACTACAGCAAAAAGAGCTCATGACCGAAACCACAGCAACATCTCCCGATAATAGCAGAGTGATTTCTCCAGCAAAATGCAGTGAGTGGAGGATAGTAACATGCAAATTATGGGTGTAAGATCAATCCCAGTCACTTAGAGCAGTGCGGTCTCCAGGCCTGATTGACGGGGTAATTACCCAATCATCTCCATTCTAGCCAGGAATAGTGGCGTCACCCTATGTAGCCGTAAATCTTAGTCTTCAGAGCTTTGCTCACTAGCAATGCCTACCAAAGGTCAGATCTGCGCTGCCCAATGCCCTTTAGAGAAGGAAAGCTACTGTCCTTACCCGGTCTGGCCTATTTGTGACTCTGGACCCACATCAACGTGGTTGACTCTTAACTTCCCTCTGAAGAAGGCCCACCACCACCTTTTCAGGGCAAGTAGGGATGGGCAGCCTTGCCAGTGATGCCCACATCCTGAGAATGAATTTTTTTTAATTAAAAAGTTAATAGAAAAATACTTTTAAGATTTTAACTTCACGGCTCAGTGGAACCACCAAGTCCTGAAGGAGATAACTGCCAGACTGAACCTACATCAGGTGGTGACGGAATCAACACAAAGAAGTAACCTATGTGACTTCATTCTCACCAAACTACCTGCCGCAGACACGTCTGTCCATGATAGCACTGGTAGCAGTGACCACCGTTAAGTCCTTTAGGCCCGATTTTAATTCCTGGTGGGAAGTCGGTGGGAGTGGACAGCAATCCTACATGGGAGTCTTCATCAGAGGCCCGGCAGACTTTCAGGTGAAAAACAGCAGCTGGCCGGTCAGGTAGGACAAAGATCAGGCCGCCCGCCAGCACCAGGAGAAGACTGCCGGCAGCAAGGCAAGACCGAGATGGGGAACGTTGCAAGAGTCTCGTGGCTGGGGAGAAGGGAAGGCCTTGAGGCAGCAGAGGTCCGGACTTTCCTTGTGGGGCTCAGAAGAGCACTCCTGCATTATACTGGACCCACTCAGGCAAGTTCTTTAATTTACCTTAGAGGACCTCGCCAGCTTCCTGACAGCTTTATCTGGCGGGGTAGCTGCCGAGCAGCGAGTGCCCTGCTCAGGAACGGGTTAGAGTCCCATCGAGGTCCCACGTACATCGTGAGACCCCAATTTACATTTATTAATGACACTCCCGCGGCCAAAACCAGTGGCATTAAAACCAGCAGGAACAGAACAGAAAGTTGAGCTCCTTTCCCAGAGGTTGGGGAGGGTAAAACTTCCCCCTAAAGTTTCTTCTCCACCATGAAGACAGCCTCTATCATGGCACTATCACCATGTTAAATAGGACAGACGAAAGACAGATCTAGCAGCCTAAAACTGAGTGTCCATGAGGCGCTATGGGCCATCAGCAGCAAAGTTATATACCACCGCAATCTGCAACCTCATGGCCACGCACATCCCTTATTCCTCGATCACCATCTAGCCAGGAGAATCCTGGTGCAATGGTACCAACCTAGTGAAGGTACTACACTGGGCTACCTGTACACTAAACACCAAAAGTAGTAGACTAAAGACAGAGGAGGTTGTCCAATAGATCAGACCAAAGCTCTGAAGCCCAAGCATATCCAGTTGAGAATGGTAATGGACAACTAGGTAACTAACAGGAGGAGAAGACTCCATGAACATCCCCATCCTCAGCCATGGTGGAGCCCAGCATATGAGTGCAAGAGACGAGGCTGAAGAGCTTGCAAGCCTCTTCAGGCAATAGCGCTGAGCGAATGATCTTACTCAGCCTCCTCCCAATGTGCCCACCATCATAATTGCCAATGTCCAGCCAATTCTGTTCATTCCAACTGAAGTGTCTGAGTGCACTGGATTCAGCAAACGCTTTGGGTCCTAATAACATCCCAGCTGTAGTGCTGAAGACCTGCACACCAGAATCCCCTAGCCAAGCTGTTCCTGATGCACTGGAACCTTCCCAACAATGTGGAAGATTGCCCAGTTATGTACTATCCCTAATGCACGATAAAGCTATCCTGGCCCATTGTTGCACTATCAAGAGCAGGGCAGGGTATCTCAGTGTCGAGTGGCTCACCTCCTAACCCCTCAAAGCCTCTCCACCATCTGCACGGCTCATGTTTGACGGAATACTCACCACTCAATACAACACTCAAGAAGCTTGACGCCGCCCAGGACAGAACAATCCACTTGATTGGAACCCTTGCCACTGGAGTCAATATTCACCCCCTCCATCACTGAGGCACTGTGGCTGCAATACGTATGGTCAACAAGGTTACTTCAACAGCACTTCCCTCCCTTGTGACCTCTACCAATAAAAAGGACCAGAACAGCGATGTTGCGGCAACACCATCGCCTCCAAGTTCACTCCAAGTCACTCACTATCCTATTACCATTCCTTCATCGTCGCTAGCCCGATAACCTGGAATTCCCTAGCTAACACCATGGTTCCATGAGAAGGCCCAGCGCCATCGCCTCAGGGCAATTAGAGATGGGCAATAAATACGACCTTGCCAGTGTCCTCAGAACCTGTGAACAAAGAAATAGAAAGAAGACATCTGAGACTCCACCAACAATAGGAAGTCTGCAGCTTTTGTGTGAGCTGCATTATCGGAATACAAGGCTGCTGATAACTGTGCATTTCTTTTCTAATGACTTATCTCCTTTTGCATTATTTCATGCTTACAACACTCATATGCTTGTTTCAGTTTTAATGAATTGCTTTTGTAAGGCTGGTCTTTGGTTCCTAAATAATCCGTCATCGACAGTTCACAAAGGAACTCCCTGGGTTGTAATGGATGCTTGATGCATGGCTTGGTGAATTTCTGTCGATTCCTCAATCTGTCGACAAAAATGTTTTCTTTTTGTACCCAACGTAAATTACTTATTTCACAACTGTCAACAGTTTTGTTTTTCTAATGAATTTGTTTCGCTTTCCTTTCTGTCTCACAAACCTGTAATTCTACTTTACCTTTTCTTTATATTAGGCTTCTTCAAATCAATTCTATTTTCAACAGCTATTAAACTGCACTCCGCGGGAGTTTTGCCCTCGTCCCTGTCAGTCAAATACAATTGTCTACATATGCCATGACACCTTCTGTTTTTCTCTGCTTTTACAATCTAATTTCTCCATTCTGCCACAAGCTGTTATTAAAGCTTTGTGATTCCTCTCAGACTACCTATTCACGTCAAGACAATTCAGTAAATTTGCAACGGCATTGTACGATGAATATAAAAGCAAAATACTGCGGACGCTGGAAATCTGAAATAAAAACAGAAAATGCTGGAAATACTCAGCAGTTCAGGCAGCATCTGTGGCGAGAGAAACAGAGTTAACGTTTCAGGTCGATGACTTTTCGTCAGAACTGGAAAAGTTAGAGATGTACCTGTAACAGGTTTTAAGCAAGTACAGAGGCAGGGAAAGGGGGGGAGGGGAGGAAAGAACAAAATAATGAATATGCTACCTTCTATTCGACTGGCATGATAACCATTTTTCATTCCTCATTTAGTCAGAAATGAAATGACATATTTACATTTACAATTTAGGTACAAGTAGTGATATATTATACGAGACAGTATGATACTTCGACGTTCTAAAATATCATATTAGAACTTCTCAACATAGGTTGCTGATACTTAATTCAACTTTTATAAATTTTGGTATTCTTGACCAATTGGGAGCATACTTCACGGTGTGAAAAGATATTTACATGGAGGTGGCTGGAAGATCCCCGGAATGCACAATGAAACGCTGATCTGTTTCCTTAGCAACTCTTGGAGCGGCACTCTGTTGGATTCCAGCACTTAAGACAATTTTTATAAATATTGTCCAATGTTCAATGCCCTGAAGATGCACAGAAGTACTTGCCCATGAGTGAATCTTCTCTGGACTACCCTTCCACATGAGATCTCCTCCACTAATGTCGTAGAACAGGGGACGAGTTCTCCAGAAGCTCTGCTCACCATGGCAAGTATCATCTGCCATCAGGCTCTCTCCCCCGCTACAGTACTGTTTTGGATGACCTGGAGGTGGTTGATCTTTTGCAGACTCATCCATATTATATCCTTTTTCTACCAAAGGCCAAGAGCAAAATCACTTGATCTGGCAGTAGCCATTCTGACCAGGCAGAAATCTATTGTAAGACTTGGATCACAGGTCACACACACAGATTACCCAAAGGACCTTAGGAGTTGTAAGGCTTTTTATTAAGGAGCGGCAGTTTAAGTTAAGTACAACACGCAATCAAGATAGACATATGTGAGAAGTCACACAACACCAGGTTATAGTCCAACAGCTTTATCTGAAATCACAATCATAGACATAGTAGACATACGACCGTGACAAGCAGCTGGTATCGGTCCCGATCGGACAGACGGCTGGCGTGCGCGAACAGCTCTTCCCTTTCCTTCACCGTCTGTGCTAAAAGCTCTTTAGATTTCTCTTTTACTCTCTTTTTAAGGGTGGGCCTAGGGTAGATTATCAAAGATACAGTCAACAACCTTTCTAGCACACAAACAGCAGACAGCTAGTCTGGAAACAAGGTCACCGCCACGGTGCAGAATGTTAGAACATCCGCAGGGAACCGAGAACATCAGCAAATTCTAAGTGTCCATCCAGTTATTCTAACACCAGTCTGAAGAGACTTTTTTGTCTCAAGTTATTTCTTCTAATTCACGATTTCTTACACTATCAAACATATCACTGAGAGAAACAGCTAGACTATGATATTCCTGTAGGAGTGAGGATAACTGCTTTATCCTATTATTGTACATCAGAGATCTTCATGTGAGACACTGATCCTCGGACATCATCAGCATACTTGGAGCGCACTGGTCGTGCCTCCACGGGCAGATCGCCCCGGCGAAGACCTCAATTTCTGGTTGCTTGCCTTGCCGGCAGTGGACCTCGGGTCAGTCCCAGGATGGGGGGTTGGAGCGGTCAACAGTGGGGCGGGGGGGGGGGGAGTGAGGGGGGTGCTGATCACAACTCCTGTGGAGAAAGAAAGAACAAGAGAAAGAGAAGGAAAGAAAGAAAGACTTGCATTTGTAGCACCTTTCACAACCTCAGGTTGTCTCAAAGCACTTTACAGCCAATAAAGTACTTTTGAAATGTAGTCACTGTTGTAATGTAGGAAACGCGGCAGCTAATTTGTGCACAGTAAGCTCCCACAAACAGCAATGTGATAATGATCGGATAATCTGTTTTCTTTAGTCATGTTGATTGAGGGATAAATATTGGCCAGGACACCGGGGATAACTCCCCTGCTCTTCTTCAAATAGTGCCGAGGGATCTTTTACGTCCACCTGAGAGAGCAGACGGGGCCTCGGTTTAATGTCTCATCCGAAAGACGGCACCTCCGACAGTGCAGCACCCCCCTCAGCACTGCACTGGAGCACTCCTACTCTTCTAGCTCCACTGGAACAGTTTAAAAAAAAAATTAAAACATTTCACAAACCACTTGAAGATTCTGAGCGGGGGTAGGCCCCGACACCAGCCCCACTCATCGGAGACCAATTTCTAAAAGGGGTCCTCAAAAGACATGAGGCATTTACATATTCAAAGCGGCCTAACGCCTGTTTTAGGTGTCTGCCTAGGCGTCATCTACGTGATAATGAGGCCCGAGGCCCAAAATCCTCGGACCTCCCAATCTGTTAGCACTCTGCGGGTAAGCGCCCAAAAATGGACGCTACCGAATTTCTAGCCCACTGCGGTTTAATGATGTTGGTTGTGGAATAAATATGGACCAGGGCATGAGCCACTATTCCTTTTTTAAAGAGATGGAAAATATAAAGCAATATCAAATGTTCTTCAGTCTACTTTAATTCAGTGGCCTGAAGCGGGGTGGTTTACATTTTCTTAATAATCGAGTAATGCAATAATGTCTTAGCCTTTATTGATAGTCACAAAATTACCTCTTCAAGGTTGAAGCTGAAAGACTTATTTGAATTGTGAACCATTTCTCTGTGTAACGTTATACAGATTACGTAAAGCTGCCACATCACTGAGAATTGCTCTTCAGGAATTGAAGTTCGCTTTACTGGACTTGTCATAACAGGTTCTGAAATAAAGAAACTGATAAAGAGAAATGAACTGAATAGGAACAAAGAAAATGTCAAGTAGAATACGGTGGCATCATATTCTCAGCTTACAATTTTACTCAAGATTCACAGCAATATTTTAAGAGAAAGTACATAAATATTCAAGTACTAAAGACACTTGTATGTTTTAGTGCTGAATGCCCTGAATAATGGTGGTATTTCACCTTTCAATTCCTTCATTCCTCTTTTCAAATTATCCTCTTAATGCTTTGCTTTCTTTTACATTACAATATAGTCGGCCAACTGTACTCTCGCTTTTGTCTCCAATTTTCGGATATCATTGTCAAAAGGGATCTTTTTCACTCCGATACACATAGAAACCTATCACCATGTCTAAAAATCTCCAATACAAGCTACTTAGAAATATACACGCACCTGTGGTGCTTCTGTTTGACTAATATAGAGTGTACACACTCTGCCCACAGCACACATCCACTTATGTCCAGAGAGCTAGGTGCAGGTGCACAGAGCCAAGGCTTAGGTACACTGAAGAAAGAAAGAAAGAAAGAAGGCAAGAAAGAAAGAAAGAAAGAAAGAGGCAAGAAAGAAAGAAAGAAAGAAAGAAAGAAAGAAAGAAAGAAAGAAGGAAAGAAAGAAAGAAAGAAAGAAGGAAAGAAAGAAAGAAAGAAAGAAAGAAGACAAGAAAGAAGGCAAGAAAGAAAGAAAGAAAGAAAGAAGGCAAGAAAGAAAGAAAGAAGGCAAGAAAGAAAGAAAGAAAGAAAGAAAGAACTAACTAACATGAATTTATATAGTGTCTTTCACGACCTCAGGACGTCCCAAAGTGTTTTACAGCCAATGAAGTACTTTTGAAGTAAAAAGGGAAAATGCTGGAAATACTCAGCAGTTCTGGCAGCATCTGTGGAGAGAGAAACAGAGCTAACGTTTCAGGCCAATGACCTTTTGTCAAACCTGAAACGTTAGCTCTGTTTCTCTCTCCACAGATGCTGCCAGAACTGCTGAGTATTTCCAGCATTTTCTCTTTTTATTTCAGATTTCCAGCATCCGCAGTATTTTGCTTTATCTGAAGTACTTTTGAAGTGTAGTCACTGCAGTAAAGGTGGAAATGTGTTGATTTAAAATCAAAACTTAGAGTATCCATCCAAAATATCAACGTTTTTTGTTTCCCTGTTTATAATTTAAATTAATACAAAAGAAAACTCACAATAAAGATTTGCATTTAGATTGTATTTTTCACATCTTCGGAATTTCCCTAAAGCATTTTGCAGCCAATGAATTATTTTTTGAAGTGTAGTCACTGTTGCAATGCAGGCGAATGTGACATCCAGTTTATACACAATAAGGTCCCACAAACAGCAATGAGATAAATGACCAGAAAACCAGATAATCTGGTTTGTCGGTGTTGATTGAGGGATAAATAAGGACAGCGGGAGAACTCGCTCCTCTTCAAATAGTGCCATGGGATCATTTGTATCCACAGACAGGGTCGCAGTTTGAATATCTCATCCAAAAGATGGCACCTCTGACAGTGCAGCACTCCCTCAGTGCTGCACTAAAGCGTCAGCCTACATTAGGTGCACAAGTCCTGGCGTGCACGACCTTCTGATTCAAAGGAAAGACCACTGAGCCAATCTGACATTTATTAAGCGCAGTACAGTGAAAAATATTACGTCAAACTAAAATGCAGGTTCTTCTTTCTTACTGAAGTAATCTGTTTCTCCACAGATAAACTATAGAGACAATTTTTTGTTTGTGTGCTGAGTGCCTGACCGGGGCAGAGACCGATCCCCATGTTTACGAGTCTCCAAATCCAGCTCGTGCGGAATCCACATCTGGAGAGTTTCTATTTGCCTGATACTCTCTCTCTCCGTTGGTACACAGCCCACTTCTCTAAATCCAGAGCCCTTAGGTGCACATTGGTAGAGCCGAGACTTAGAAAACAAACACTGAAGTTTTATTAATCCACAACGAAATGCAGCAAGAACAAAATAGTAGGAATCATTAAAGTCATCGCCATTGTGGGAGGGAGAATGGCACATCATTTTTGCACAACAATGTTACTTGTAAGTGATGAGGTTACACTTTTGTGGCACAACAATGTTTCTGACATGAATTTGCATCATTACAAAGTATTTACAAAGTATTTACAAAGTATTTACCGCACAGAAACAGGCCATTCGATCCAACAGGTCCATGCCGGTGTTTATGCTCCACACGAGCCTCCTCCCACCCTCCTTCATCTCACCCCTATCAACATATCCTTCTATTCCTTTCTCCCTCATGTGCTTATCTAGCTTCCCCTTAAATGCATCTGTGCTATTCACCTCAATTAGTCCTTGTGGTAGTGGGTTCCACGTTCTAATCATCAAGATCTAAATTATGTAATTATTTGAGAGGTTTCTGAATTATAAAATAAAAAACAAAGTGCTGAAAATACACAGCAGGTCTGCCAGCATCTGTAAAGAGAAAAGATGGTTTAACATTTCAAGTGTAGATCCTACATACTGGCAGTTCTGATATAGAGTCTGGATGTGACAAAAGAAAAGAAGACTTGCATTTATATAGCGCCTTTCATGACCACTGGACGTCCCAAAGCCAATTAAGTACTTTTTGAAGTGTAGTCACTGTTGCAATGTAGGAAATGCGGCAGCCAATTTGCACACAGCAAGCTCCCACAAACAGCAATGTGATAATGACCAGATAATACATTAACCTATCTCTCTCATTTTTCTTTGCAGACTTGCTATGTACTTCAAGCACTTTCTGTTTTTATTTCACATTCCCACATTTTTATTTTCTTTTTGAACTTTTTCATGATGATGGCTTATTGCAATATTGAATTAATATTCTCCTTTTCCTGCCAATTCTCTCCCCTCTTCTCCTGAAGGTATTATTCTCTCCTTGCTGAGGTACGGTCCAACTATACTGGACACTCTCCAGTACCTCACCCAGGTGGCCCACGTGTGAGCTTTGACCGTGAGTGTTGGCAGGCTATTTGTCCGTGGTGAAGGCGGGCACCATAGCCATTCCTGATTCTGGTCTCACGCAGCACCCACAAGCAAGGGTTTCAGGGCAGCAATCAGGAGTGCGGTCCCTGGCCAAATTTTCCCCTTCCCCAACTGAAGGGACACTGAGGTGAATTGTTGTGTCCCTGATCAATTAACCCAGCACATTTTAACAAATAAATTAGTAAGCTTTCTTAAAGTCCAAATATGGTTGAATGTAATAGTGCTTTAATTCTTTATTAAAATGCATTGAAATAAAACGTAGGAACAGGAGTAGGCCATTTAGCCTCTCGAGCCTGTTCCATCATTCAATGAGATCATGGCTGATCTGTATCTTAACTCCATATACCTGCCTTTGCCCCATATCCCTTAATACCTTTGGTTAACAAAAATCTATCAACCTCAGATTTAAAATGAACAATTGACTTCGCATCAACTTTTGCAGAAAAGAGTTCCAAACTTCTACCACTCTTTGCGTGTAGAAGTGTTTCCAAACTTCACTCCTGAAAGATCTGGCTCATAATTTTTAGGCTATGTCCCCTAGTCCTAGACTCCCCAACCTGTGGAAATAGTTTCTGTCTAAATACATAGTTTCATACTCAGGCTCCAGATCACAGCTCCCTCAACTGTGACGGCAAGTAGCAGAATTTCCACGTCAGCTATACAATGCACATTCGCCTTCAACATGGTGGAAGGACCTATGCAGGCCGGCTTATGATGCGCCAGCTACCTTGTTGTTCTAAGCACTTGAGTCCAGTGCCATATGCCAAGACTGCTCATCATCAACTGCTTAGTCCAAATCCTCCTGTGAGCGGCAAAGCGATGCACCCGCTGTGAGATTGACTCCTTTTCCAGGGGGATAAGTGAGGTCGGGGTAAGTCAGAGCCCTCCCTCCCCGCAACCCTTTGGAGTTGGGTTGGCTCCAAGGTTACACACTAAGGTGGCACAACAGCAACAACTTGTATTTATAAAGCACCTTTAACATAGGAAAACGACCCAGCCGTTTGTGGAAGGGAGTTGTTAGCCGTGGCTCAGTTGGTAGCACCCTTACTTCTGAGTCAGAAGGTTGGGGGTTCATAGTTCCACTCCAGAGACTTGAGCACAATAAATCTTGGCTGACACTCCAGTACTGAGGGAGCACTGCACTGTCAGAGGTGCTGTCTTTCGGATGAGACGTTAAAGTCTGCCCTCTCAGGTGAATGTGAAAGATCCCATGGCACTATTTTGAAGAAGAGCAGTGGAGTTATCCCCGGTGTCCTGGCCAATATTTATCCCTCAATCAACATAACAAAAACAGATTATCTGGTCTTATCACATTGCTGCTTGTGGGAGCTTGCTGTGCGCAAATTGGCTGCCGTGTTTCCTACATTACAACAGTGACTACACTTTAAAAAGTACTTCATTGGCTGTAAAACACCCGCTGGTCGTGAAAGGCGCTAGATAAATGCAAGTCTTTCTTTCCAAACTTCTACCACCCCTTGCGCGTAAGTGTTTCCTAACTTCACTTTCCTAACAATTGAAGCCGCAAATCTTTTTCTGCGGCATGATTATGTTTGCTAATTGTGCTTCTATTGATTATGATGAGCACACCTGAAGGTTTTTTTTGTACAAACTGAAAAACAGTTGAACTTTGCTGGTATGCTGTGAGCTGTTGGTGTTGTTTGCAGTGCGGTTGCTGCAGTCGCTGCCAGGTGCCAGCAGGAGGCGGTGCTGGCGGAGGGCGGATTCCCGGCGGCCGGTTGCGGACCGGCCCATAGCAACGGCGGCGGCGGCGGCCCGGCGGGCGGCACCATGAGGATCCTGTGGCGGCGGGCGGCCTGCTGGCTGCTTTTTATTTACTGCTTGTTTTCCATCTATGCGGCTTACGTTGTCTTTTTTAAAGGCCGGAACGGTTCCAGGGCCCGCGGGCCGGCCGCTGCCAGGGAGCGGAAAAAGGGTAAGAGGAAGCGGCAGCGCCCCGGATCCCGGCCTCCAGTGCCCATTGTCCGGTCCCCAGTGCCCATTCCCCATTCCCCAGTGCCCATTGTCCGGTCCCCAGTGCCCATTGTCCGGTCCCCAGTGCTCATTGTCCGGTCCCCAGTGCCCATTGTCCGGTCCCCAGTGCCCATTGTCCGGTCCCCAGTGCTCATTGTCCGGTCCCCAGTGCTCATTGTCCGGTCCCCAGTGCTCAGTCTCCAGTGCCCATTGTCCGGTCCCCAGTGCTCAGTCTCCAGTGCCCATTGTCCGGTCCCCAGTGCTCATTCCCCAGTGCTCATTGTCCGGTCCCCAGTGCCCATTGTCCGGTCCCCAGTGCTCAGTCTCCAGTGCCCATTGTCTGATCCAGTGCCCACTCCCCTGTGCCCAGTCTCCAGTGCCTATTGCCCAGTCTCCAGTGCTCATTGTCCAGTCCCAAGTGCTCATTGTCCGGTCCCCAGTGCCCATTCCCCAGTGCTTATTGTCCGGTCCCCAGTGCCCATTCCCCAGTGCTCATTGTCCGGTCCCCAGTGCTCATTGTCCAGTCCTCAGTGCCCATTCCCCAGTGCTCATTGTCCAGTCCTCAGTGCTCATTGTCCAGTCCTCAGTGCCCATTCCCCAGTGCTCATTGTCCAGTCCCCAGTGCCCATTCCTCAGTGCCCATTCCCCGGTCCTCAGTGCCCATTCCCCAGTGCTCATTGTCCAGTCCCAAGTGCCCATTGTCCGGTGCCCATTGTCCGGTGCCCATTGTCCGGTGCCCATTCCCCAGTGCCCATTCCCCGGTGCCCATTGTCCAGTGCCCATTGTCCAGTGCCCATTGTCCAGTGCCCATTGTCCAGTCCCCAGTGCCCATTCCCCAGTCCCCAGTGCCCATTCCCCAGTGCTCATTGTCCAGTCCCCAGTGCCCATTCCTCAGTGCCCATTCCCCAGTGCTCATTGTCCGGTCCCCAGTGCTCATTGCCCAGTCCCCAGTGCTCATTGCCCAGTGCCCAGTCCCCAGTGCTCATTGTCCAGTGCCCATTCCCCAGTCCTCCGTGCCCATTCCCCAGTCCCCATTGTCCAGTCCCCATTGTCCAGTCCCCAGTGCTCATTCCCCAGTGCTCATTCCCCAGTGCTCATTGTCCGGTCCCCAGTGCCCATTCCCCAGTGCCCAGTCCTCAGTGCTCAGTCTCCAGTCCCTGGCTCTCGGCCTCCAGTGCCCATTGCCCAGTCTCCAGTGCTCATTGTCCGGTCTCCAGTGCCCATTCCCCAGTGCTCATTGTCCGGTCCTCAGTGCCCACTCCCCAGTGCCCAGTCTCCAGTGCTCATTGTCCGGTCCCCAGTGCTCATTGTCCGGTGCCCATTCCCCAGTACTCATTGTCCGGTCCCCAGTGCCCATTCCCCAGTGCCCAGTCTCCAGTCCCTGGCTCTCGGCCTCCAGTGCCCATTGCCCAGTCTCCAGTGCTCATTGTCCGGTCTCCAGTGCCCATTCCGCAGTGCCCTGGCCCCCAGTCCCCTTACACCTCCCTCCTGCGCTCAGTTCCCACAGGCCCGGGTGAAGTGATCTCTCCATCTCCCCACAGGGATGTATATATGTCTATCCTACCAATAACACAAGCAATGTTAATGCATTTATTTACCAGCCATGTCCTGTGTTTTTTTACCGAGTTGCAGAATAAAAGGGATTTTGCCTCTTCATTGGTGTCAGCTGTGCCTCAATGGGTAGCACTCTCGCCTGAGTCCGAAGGTTGTGGGTTCAAGTCCCACTCCAGAGACCCGAGTGTAAAAATCCAGGCTGACACTCCAGTGCAGTGCTGAGGGAGTGCTGCATTGTTGGAGGTGTCGTCTTTCGGATGAGACGTTAAACCGAGGCCCCGTCTGCTCTCTCGGATGGATGTAAAAGATCTCTCCGCACTATTTGAAGTGGAGCAGGGAAGTCGTGGCCGACGCGTATCAATCAGGAGGTCCTGCGCAGGCTGCTCACAAACTATTGCCGCTGGAAGATACTGCACAGCAAATTTAAAGGGACCGCACACGGAAAAAAAATAAGAGGGAGCATTGGTCCTGGCCAATATTTGTCCCTCAAGTGACATGACAAAAAAAACATATGATTTGGTAAATTATCACATTGCTGTTTGTGGGAGCTTGCTGTGTGCAAATTAACTGCTGCGTTTCTTAAGTAACAACAGTGACTACACTTCAAAAGTACTTCATTGGCTCTAAAGCGCTTTGGGACGTCTTGAGGTAGTGGAAGGCTATAGAAATGCAGGTCATTTTTCTTCCAAACATTCACTAAATACACTTTTTTTCCCCCCTAACAAGAATAGAAGACTTTTAAATGAATACTTTCCCATCTCTGTACTCTCCTCCAGACCTATAGCCCTCCGAGAACTCTGCATTCCTCCAACGTATGAATTAAATATGCACTTGAAAAGGAAAAATTTGATGGGCTATGAGGAAAAAGCAAGGGAGTGGGACTAATTGAATAGCTCTTTCAAAGAGCCATATGGCTCTATGGGCCTAATGTCCTCCTCCTGTGCTATATTATTCTATGAACCCTCACAGCACAGGGGGGATGTGAGGAAAAACTTTTTTACGCAGCGAGTGGTGATGACCTGGTATTCGCTGCTGACGGAAGTGGTGGAAGCGAAGACTCTCAATGTTTTCAAGGGGAGACTGGATAGGCACTTGAGGGAAATAAACTTGCAAGGCTATGGGGATAGAGCGGGGGAATGGGACTGACTGGATTGCTCTACAGAGAGCCGGCATGGACTCGATGGGCTGAATGGCCTCCTTCTGTGCCGTTATGACGCTATGACCTTTCGGCCACCATCGGCGGTCGTGCCTTCAGCCATCTAGGCCCTAAACTCGGAATTCCCTCCCTAAACCTCTCCATCTCTCGCAGTTTAAGACGCTCTTTAGAATCGACCTCTTTGACCAAGCTTGTAATCACCCGTCCTAATATCTCCACTGGCTCGATGTCACTTTTTGTCTGAATTACATTCTTGTGAAGCTCTTTGGGATGTTTTGCTATGTTAAAGGTGCTATATAAATGCAAGTTGTTGTTTTCTGTTTGCGGGGATCCTAGGGTTGCCAACTCTGGTTGGATGTATCCCTGGAGGCTTCATTACATTAACCCCCATCTCCAACTGCTGTGCCCAGTCAAAGAGCCTTTTTTCCCCCCCCCATCTCCGATTTTTTTTTTTATAAACAAAACTGTTCAAAGAAAATGGAAAAAACACACAATCCCTATGAATTTTACTCTGGATTGCTCGCAGCAGTGCCTAGGAGATTGATCTTTAATTACTGGCAACTCCAACAACAACTTGTATTTATATAGCGCCTTTAACATAGTAAAACGTCCCAAGGTGCTGCACAGGAGCATTATAAGACAAAAAATTTGACACCGAGCCACATAAGGATAAATTAGGGCAGGTGACCAAAAGCTTGGTCAAAGAGGTAGGTTTTAAGGAGCGTCTTAAAGCAGGAAAGAGAGGTAGCGAGGCGGAGAGGTTTAGGCAGGGAATTCCAGAGCTTAGGGCCTCGGCAACAGAAGGCATGGCCACCAAAGGTGGAGCGATTATAATCAGGGATGCTCAAGAGGGCAGAATTAAAGGAGCGCAGATATCTCGGGTGGTGGGGGTGGGGGCTGGAGGAGATTACAGAGATAGGGAGGGGCGAGGCCATGGAGGGATTTGAAAACAAGGATGAGAATTTTGAAATCGAGGCGCTGCTTAACCGGGAGCCAATGTAGGTCAACGAGCACAGGGGTGATGGGCGAATGGGACTTGGTGCGAGTTAGGACACGGGCAGCCGAGTTTTGGATGACATCAAGTTTACGTAGGGTAGAATGTGGGAGGCCAGCCAGGAGTGCGTTAGAATAGTCAAGTCTAGAGGTAATAAAGGCATAGATGAGGGTTTCATCAGCGGATGAGCTGAGGCAGGGACGGAGACGGGCGATGTTACGGAGGTGGAAATAGGCGGTCTTTGTTATACTGCGGATATGTGGTCGGAAGCTCATTTACGGGTCAAATATGACACCAAGGTTGCAAACAGTGTGGTTCAGCCTCAGATAGATGTTCAGGCGAGCGATGGAGTCAGTGGCTAGGGAACGGAGTTTGTGGCGTGGACCGAAAACAATGGCTTCGATCTTCCCAATATTTAATTGGAGAAAATTTTTGCTCATCCAGAACTGTGTGTTCAGACAAGCAGTCTGACAATTTAGAGACCGTGGAGGGGTCGAGAGAAGAGGTAGTGAGCTAGAGCTGGGTGTCGTCAGCGTACATGTGGAAACTGGCGCTGTGTTTTCGGATGATGTCGCCAAGGGGCAACATGTAGATGAGAAATAGGAGGGGGCCAAGGATAGATCCTTGGGGGACACCAGAGGTAACGATGCGGGAGCGGGAAGAGAAGCCATTGCAGGTGATTCTCTGGCTACGATTAGATAGATAAGAATGGAACCAGGTGAGTGCAGTCCCACCCAGCTGGACGATGGGACAATCCGGGAGGATTGGCACCCCTTGGGGACCAACCTGCAACGGTTGCTAAGCTCCAGGGAATATAGGCCCATTCTCCAGCATCTTTAGTACTGTATCCAGTTTCGGTCACCAGTACACAAGGGAGACATTCATGTATAGGAGGGAGACAGAGGAAAGCCGCAGTTCTGGAGTTCAGTAGAATGAGAGGTGATTTCATTGAAATGTATACAAGTCTTCGAGGGCTTGACAGGGTAGCTACTGAGAGGCTGTTTCCCCTGGTTGGAGAGTCTAGAACGATAGTCTCAGGATAAGGGGTCGCCCATTGAGGACTGAGATGAGGAGGAATTTCTTCACTCAGAGGGTTGTGAATCTTTGGAATTCTCTACCCCAGAGGGCTGTGGATGCTCAGTCATTGAGGATATTCAAGACAGAGATCGATAGATTTTTGGACTCTATGGGAATCAAGGGATATGGGGATCAGGCGGGAAAGTGGAGTTGAGGTCGAAGATTAGCCATGATCTATTTCCAGCTTGATGTGGTGGCTGGAATAGATCTGACGCAGGATGAAGGCATCGTTTCTGCTGCCAGGATAGCGGGCATTGCCGGTCAGGATTCGCCATGTGTGGTCGCACACCAACTGCACATTAAGTGAGTGGTAGCCTTTGCGGTTGTGGAATACCTCAGGATTGTTATGAGGTGTCCGCAAAGCGATGTGGGTGCAGTCAATGGCGCCCTGCACCATGGGGAAGCCCGCTATCCTGGCAAAGCCACATGCACACTTGTGCTACTTCTCTGATCATGGGGAAGGAAATGTTGTCCCTTCTCCTCTGTACAGAACATCTGTGACCTTGCAGATGGAGCAATGGAGATGTCGCCTGTCGCACACTGTTATGATCCGCTCGCGAAGAAATTGAGGGAGACGGTGACCTTGACTGCCACTGAGAGAGCTGTGGTGCTCCTGATCTGAGGCTCGAGGTCTGGCTGCAGGAGGTGGCAGAGTTCTGTGACCACGTCCTTGCTCAAGCGGAGCCTTCTAACACACTGGTCCTTAGTGAAATTCATGTGGGAGAACTGCTGCCAGAATACCCTGGGTGGGTAAGGCCTCCTGTTGGCCTACCTACCTCTGGCCACATTTTGCACTCTTTGTGCCTCAGTTGCCTCCGATGTTGACGCTGGAGGGCGAGGTCCAGTGCCAGTACAGCCCCCATGAAAGGATTCAAATATTGCACTTTCAAATCTCCCCCTCAATGAAACTGAAGAATCTTTATGTGCCAGAAAACTCGTTAAAATGCAAAACGCTGAAATCGGTCAAAAGGACTCTTTGCCTCTGTGAAACTAACAACGCAGCATTGTTGACCGACGAAAACTAAACCGGATGTGGACGCCTTTAAATAGCGCTCCTCCAGGGGACATCCGACTGAAAGCCGCCTCCTCTACCGGTCATCGTTAACGGCAGGCACACAAGCGGGGGGGGGCGAGGGAATTTTTCATCTGGGGCGCTGAGCACGGCAATGACGTCACGATCTCCGGGCGCAGGAGATCGGGGCGCAACGTCTTACCGCCAGCGCAAAATTTAGTGAGAGGCGTTGATATCGCCGCGCCCGGTCGCAAACCCATTTATGCCCCATTAGCGCCCCCTGGAGGCGCTAATGGGAGGCACAAAGGAGCCCAATTTCTAGCCCTTAGACTTAATTTAGAACGACAACAGAAAGCTCTTTTTTCCATATGCTCTCTATTTCATTGGTATTTTCTGCTTTTATTTGATATTTCTAATCTATTCTGTCTTTACCCTGTAAACTTGCTTGTTTTCTTTCACTGACCCACCATGTTTTTTTGGGAGCAGGGTCATTCATATTGGCTAAAATTTATCGATGTCAAAAAATGGGTTCAGAGTCTTTTTTTTTGAAGTGAAAGAATCTAATCTTTCAGTCAGTGTTCAGATTGGAAGGAAATTTTTAATTAGGTGAGTAGGGAAATGGAGCAATTCTGTCTATCGCACCTGATCAGTCTCAACCATCCCAAGCCAAGTTTATCTCTGCTCATAACTTCTGCAAATTCACTGTTAGAGCCACTAAACTGTTTAAAGGAACTGTCAACTTTTGACTTCCTGCCCCAGCCATTTTTTCTAGTTTCTTGTCAAATCTGTAATTTTTGTGAATTCTCCTAGCCAGCACTCCTCTGATAGCATAGTTTTTCTCAAGAGATGACCTTCTTTGTCTCACCTCTCTCCTTCCCTAATCTCAATGATCTTGCCAACGAAGCTTCCTCCAATGCTGCATTAGCAGTACATATTGGGAAGGTTTTTTTTCTTGCACGTTATGTTACAAAGGAACAATTGCTGGCGATGCAGTGAACAGAAGGGTGCAGTTTTGCTTATATATTTCAGGAAATACCCCAGGCTCTGACTTTTACAGGTAGAGACTTTTAGCATCTCAAATGAGATTAGCCAAACTGCCTCTGGCGTTGCATTCGTGCGAGAGACATCTGTCACCTGTGCTCTGCAAGGCCAAGTTTGCTTTTGTCATATAGGGTTACTTATTGCTGCAAAGTTCATTCTGGAGACTTGCTCTTTGCTCAGTCGATGGCAGCAGCTGGAGGCTGCAATTGGCCTCGGCGCTTCTGGATGTGCATGCAGGTGGTGGGGATTGGGGACTGGGCTCAGTTCTGATGCTCCCCTGTGGTCAGAGAGCCCACCAACATAGCTGACACGTGAACAGTGGCCAATTGGGCAAGGCACTGGAAGGCAACCTGCACCTGTGGAACCCAGTCCCAGCAAGAAAAAGGGAGAGGAAGAATATTGGTGAGAAAATTAATTTAAAAAACCATAAAGGGGTGGTAGTATATTTATTATAAATGTAGTCATTTTTCTGGTACAAACTTTTCCATTGTTTTGGGAAAATATATTGGCCTGTAATTTGCAGTCAACGGCAAAGCAAAGGCGCCCACCACTGGCCCGAAGAATGCTGTCCACAGAGATCTCTCTTCAGTTGGTTTCAGCGCTCTGTAATGGGAATTCCTAGTGCGATGCTGCAGTGACGTCAACAAGCTGTTTAAGCAGCCAATCACATTGCAGAATTCTCACAGACAGCAAACCAGGAAATGAGAAGCTGCTTTTATCCGGACTTTTAAAAAGTGTTAGAGAGCAAAATAAAGATTGGGACTGTCACATGGGGATAAAGAAGCTGAAATATCATGAACAATCTTTTTTTAAAAATTATTAATTTTAAAAATTGTGATTTTTATCATCATAGAGAAATTTGACACTCCACAAATATAAAAATTAGTCTTTCAGGGCCAGAACGTTTGTTTACCAGTCAATACGCTGTTAAAACCCCAGTTACACCTATTCCAACAAGGCTTAACATTTAATGGGCTTTTTAACAGCGATATTACTGCGGGAAAGCCCAAGTTTTCATCAGTTTCACTAATTTCACTGATTACACTGATTGCTGGCAATGGGGGAAGTCCACCATGCAGCCAGTGTCGGAGCAGTGAATGACTGACTGCGACTTCAGGATTTCCGCATTTACACGCGCATGCGCTACATCCTGAAATTGCGGTCAGTTTCAGAGGGGTAATGATGGCGAACGCTGATAGTTCGCCGTTATTACCCACCGCAAATTCCGGGCCGGTGTGTTGTGAGCACTCCGTATGCAGATTTCAGAGTTTTTCAACAGCAAACTAAATTCTTGTTCCTCTTAGATGCTGCAAAATGAATTTTTTTTTTTGTTTATGTTTGGATTTACAGACAGTACACTTCCGTGGCAGCAGGTCGAAGAACAACGGGATTTCCACCAGTCAGAACAGGACAGTGAGTGGAATCCATGGGAAGAGGATGAGAAGCTGGAGAACGCTTTACAGCATAAAGCTCAGCTACAGGGATTTCAGAAACAAATTTTACAAAACCGACCCAAACAGAAGAAGGTGCAGATCTGGGGCAAAGCTGCAATTGGTAAATCCTCTTCAGAAATATTTATATATTATATAATATCATGTCAATGCTGTATTGCATATCAGTGGTGTACCGTATAGTCCAAATAATTGCAAGTACAGGGCGAATATATTTTGCAGTGATAGTTTTTCACTTTGCACATCTGTGTGCACTTGCTGTGTTTTGGACTGCTTTCTGAATAATTTAGCAAAACACCTCTCTCAACCTGCAGGAAGTCATTTTTGTCTTTCACAATAACTTGAATTGAGATCGTCATACTGTGTTGTTATTGCACCTTCTGAGCTTCTCATTTTATTTCTAATTGTTTATATTCCTCTGGCTGAGCATATGGACAGGCAACTTGCTTTCATGCCTCTACAGAGCTGGTTAAAGCTCTCGTATTGTTCTCTATCCATCTCTTCCTCTCTCTTCCCATCTCTCTCTCTCTCTCTCTTTCCCGTATCTCGTTCTCTCCCCTCTTTCCCCATCTCTTTGTCTCTCCTAAGTATGCTATAGGAGATGCACGAGAGAGGCCTGAGGTGAGTTGGTTAGCTTCCTTTCCATCTCGCCCTGCCTGGAGAAATCTCCATCTCGTGCATTTGCTGATTACGTGGCACGGATCAGGGCACACGGTACGGGAAATCTCCAGTCCCATTCCACATATTACCAACCTGTAGGAGTGTGTGCAGAAATACAAATGCACTGCCCTCTGTATGTGTGTGTTTGAAAATATATCAGCTGGCTTTTCAAGCTCATCTAGTGAGTTGTTGAGCTGTGCAAACCCGAAGTGTCCCTGGTCCGATTCCCAGTCCACGTTGAGTGAACTGATCTCAGCTGGAACAGCAGTGGGGGATACTACAGTTAACCTCAGCACCCCTGGATTAGGAAGAGGGCAATCAGTCAAATTCTGCTCCCGGTCACTGTCCAGCGACCCTTGCTGGAAGTGCATGCATACGGATGTCAGGTGAGGATAGAACTGGGGTCGGTGGTAATGCTCTCCCAGGGTTCTGAAGTCTTCACGACGAAAGCTCACAAAGGAATAATGATCGCCTGGGCAAGGAACCAGATGATAGCCAGTATCCACGGGATGTACCCAAGCAGAAGAGTGCACCTTCTGAATAAGAGTAAAGAATTGCCAAGAAAAACAAAACCTATTTTGAAGGATTCTGAATGGCACAGTATATTAAAATGATTTATGCAATATTTCTTGGGTTTTAATCCAGAAGCTCGCTGTCTCTCTCTGATAGCTGGAAGCTATTCTCAATCCAGTCCTCGCTGCATTAACCTGTTGTCACCTTTCAAAACCTCCACAGCAAACACTTACAGGACTGTTAAACACTTGCACGGGATGTTGGAATCTCCTCCTTCAGTCAGAGGTTGTATCTCGGAGAATGGGAAAATGTAGGGTCCTATTTTAAGATTTTACACACAACATTCATAAATACATTTGTATCCACAGAAGAAATAATGTGGTTTAAAAACCCCTTTCTGAGGTCGATCATTTAGATTTCTGTACTGATATTGTTGCATAGTGACTGCTTTTAAGATCTAAACCCTTCCTCTTTAAAATAGGACTTTACCTCTGGCAGCATATTCTTGGTGGGCAGCTTACACCAAGTGATGTGACAGCTCACTGGAGAGAAGGGGAACTAAAGGCTGGGAATTTACATTTTAGGTAAAGTTTACCTTTGTGAACTGCATCTTGTTCTATGTAACGGAGTGAGTTTTATCAAGAGCCAATTCCCAGATACAGGAGATAACTTTCTGTGTGTATAGTAATCTTGCTTAATGCCTAAATCTATGCCATACCAAAATGGTGGAACACTTAGTAATTGTACACAAGCACACTTGTTCTTTGTCCTAATGTTATATTGAAGAAAACCCAGCGCTTTGAGTTTAAGAGCATAAGAATTAGGAGCAGGAGTAGGCCATACAACCCCTCGAGCCTGCTCCACCATTCAGTAAGATCATGGCTGATCTTCGACCTCAACTCCACTTCCCCATGAGTCCAAAAATCTATCTATCTCAGCCTTGAATATACTCAACGATTCAGCATCCACAGCCCTTTGGGGTAGAGAATTCCAAAGATTCACAACCCTCTGAGTGAAGAAATTCCTCCTCATCTCAGTCTTAAATGGCCGACCCCTTATCCTGAGAGTATGTCCCCTAGTTCTAGACTCTCCAACCAGGGGAAATAACCTCGCAGCATCTACCCTGTCAATCCCCCTCAGAATCTTATATGTTTCAGTGAGATCACCTCTCATTCTTCTAAACTCCAGAGAGTACCGGGTTTATGGGGAAATGGATAGAAAGAAGGGAGGAGATAGGCAGAAGGCACTAGTATCCAAATATTAAAAAATCAATAAAGGAAGGGAGGAATAGTGCCAGAGGACTAATGAACAGCAAATGTAATTCCTATCATCATAAAGGGAGATAGAACTAATCCAGGGAAGTATAGACCAGTTAGCTTAATGTCAGTGGTAGGAAAGATACTATCATCTTTGCTAAAAGATCAGATAACAAAACATCTGATTGTATTGTGTACAAAGTGCTTTACGTTAAAGTATTCCTCCTCCTCTCTTTCCTACCCTGAATCATGATCTTCTTTAATTTCCTTGGCACTTTCCATTACATCCGTGTATTAGAAACTTTATTCTAGGAATGATGAATATTTAGTGTAAAATTAAATGGATTTGGAGTTATGGGATGCTATTTCTGTGCTTGGTATATTCTTGAGAGAAGTTGATGAACACTTTTGTACTTAAATTGCTGTATAATAATGAAAATGGTTCAGTTATTGTAATAATTTCATTCATTATTTGACTTGATTGCTGGGATCGCTCTCCTTAGAACAGAGGTGGTTAAGGGGAGATTTAATAAAGGTGTTCAACATTATGAAGAGTTTTCATAGAGTAAATAAAGAGAAACTGTTTCTACTGGCAAGAAGGTCGGTAACCAGAGACCACAGATTTAAGATAGTTGGCAAAAGAAGCAGTGGGGAGATGAGGAGAATTTTTTTTACGCAGTGAGTTATGATGATCTGGAACGCGCTGCCTGAAAGGGTGGTGGAAGCAGATTCAAGAGCAACTTTCAAAAGGGAATTGTGTACTTGAAAAGGAAAAAAAATGAAGGGCTATGGGGAAAGAGCAGGGGAGTGGGACTAATTGGAGAGCTCTACCAAAGAGCCTCCCTCTGCGCTGTGTGATTCTGTGATTGATAAAACATTACATTGGCCTCGGTTGATAACGAAACATTTCCTAATTGTTAAATGGGTGTCTTGCTCTGAACGTTTCTGGATAGCACTATAGGTTGGGATATGCACGTACCATAATTTATCTTTCTTCTTCAGATTCTACACTGGACCTGCTGTGGTCCCTGGACACATCCCGCTAGACACTGAGAATCTGGTGCTTGTGCTGAATGGCAGAGAAGAAGGAAAGATCAAGTTTGCCACCCAGTGGCTGCACTATGTACAGACACTCCTCCAGACACACAAGCTACGACATGTAGCTGTAGTTCTGCTTGGCAGTGAGGAGTGCGATAATGACTGGATTGAGCCCCACCTCAGAAAACACGGAGGATTTATAGATTTGATTTTTCTGGTGTATGACAGCCCTTGGGTAAATGAAGAGGACGTTTACCAGTGGCCGCTGGGAGTGGCAACGTAAGTAGAGTGTCAACTTGTGGTATGTTGGTCGACTCCTGTGTACCTGCTTTACATTTCTTCTTTTTCCAATTTTGTAAACTTTGCCTTATCTACAAGTTGCCCCTCAGCGACATCATCCAAAACTCCGCGTCAATTTCCACATGTACGCTAACGACACCCAGCTCCACCTCGCCACCACCTCTCTCGACCTCTCCACTATCTCTAATTTGTCACACTGCTTGTCTGACATCCAGTACTCAATGAGCAGAAATTTTCTCCAACTAAATATTGGGTCACAGTCACGGCCCCAAACTCCATTCCCCAGCCACCAACTCCATCCCTCTGACCACATACCCGCTCCATCACCAAGACTGCATACTTCCATCTCTGTTACATCGCCCGACTCTGCCCCTGCCTCAGCTCATCTGCTGCTGAAACCCTCCTCTATGCCTTTGTTACCTCTAGACTTGACTACTCCAATGCTCTCCTGGCCGGCCTCCCATCTTCCACCCTACATAAACTTGAGCTCATCCAAAACTCTGCTGTCCGTATCCTAACTCGCACCAAGTCCCGTTCACCCATCATCCCTGTGCTCGCTGACCTACATTGGCTCCCGGTCCGGTAACTCCTCAATTTAAAATTCTCATCCTTGTTTTTAAATCCCTCCATATCTCTGTAACCTTCTCCAGCCCTACAACCCTCTGAGATATCTGCGCTCCTCCAATTCTGGCCTCTTGCGCATCCCTGATTTTAATCGCTTCACCATTGGCGGCCGTGCTTTCAGCTGCCTGGGCCCTAAAACTCTGGAATTCCCTCCCTAAACCTCTCCGTCTCCGCCTTGTGAAGCACTCAGAGGTTTACATGAGTGCTTTACATAAACATAAGACATTTCCGTTCTGACTCGAGGAAATATGTGAAAACCAGCTCAAAGTTATTCTCTTTCCTATGGAAACTGTCACATAGACTTCCCTTCTTCCCACCCCCTAGAGAAATATAAATTTGACAAGTTTCAGAACATGCTCTAGAGCCGCTCTTTCCAAATATGAGAATGTGTGAGTGCTTAAATTGGACTAAGCTGCAAAAACTGCATTAGTTTTCATTAATTTTAAAGTGGAGGTGCTGCTAAATTAACCTTCACACGTATTCTGAGACTATTCTCACCGTTTCAATGATTTATTTGAAACAGTGTCACGTGTGAAACAGAGTTAGCTGACTTTCCATATCACTTGCCGCATTGCAGAACCATTTTAAATCCTGGCTGCACAGCAGCTGAAGAATAAATCGAATATCACGCAGGGTAACGATGCATTGCTGATGTCCTTTCACTCATGAATGTGCTGCACCATCACTGGTGCAGTATCCTATAGTTAACCTTGAAGTGACGGAATACCAGTAGCTGACGACGAAGATTCTCTTCATTGCATCTTGCATCCAAAGAGGAGCTATGGAGGCTTAGCAAGTGATTAAATATGTAGGACTCTTTTCCAGCAGTCTGATCAGAATTCAATGTGCTCCAAATAGCCTGCGGACTTCATTTCGATGTTAGTTGCAGTCACATTGTACTTAACCACTCTCAAAGAATGCCTCAAATAAAAGGCATATTGCATTGAGGAAATATAAATTGCTTTACCTCTCACCTTCTCTGCTTCATAGCTGGGCTTCAGCAGAGAACACGTTGCTTGGAAACATACTACTTTCTGCCACAAATAATGCATTAAGAAACAAGTGCAACTGTAGCTTGTTCATCAAATTGTCTCCAATTTAACATATTACAAAGCATTACAAAGTATTTACAGCACAGAAATAGGCCATTCGGCCCAACAGGTCCGTGCCAGTGTTTGTTTCACACAAGCTTCCTCTCGCCCTTCTTCTAAACCCATCAGCATATCCTTCTATTCCTTTCTCCCTCATGTGCTTATGTAGCTTCCCCTTGAAAGTATCTATACTATTCACCTCAACCACTCCCAGTGGTAGCGAGTTCCACATCCTAACCACTCTCTGGATAAAGAAATTTCTCCTGAATTCCCGATTGGATTTATTAGTGACTATATAGTTATGGCCCCTGGTTCTGGTCTCGCCCGCAAGTGGAAACATCTTCTCTACGTCTACCGTACAAAAAACCCTTTCATAATCTTGAAGACAGGTCACCCCTCAGTCTTTTTTCTAGAGAAATAGAGCCTGATATAACCTCTCAGTTCTGGTGTCATTCTAGATATGAGTAACTTGGCTTATTAGACGCTGTGCCAGAGTATTAGGATGCAGTGTTCATACATGCCCGTATAGAGTTGAATCTCAACCCTCTTAAATGGGAAGCACCAAATGGAGGCTGGGCACCAGTGCAAAAGCTGGAGGGCAAGTCCGCACCACCAGGCCCCTCTCGCATCTCCTGGAGGCTGGCTCGCACAACATTGGCAAAGGAGTAGGAGCAGGTTCCTGTCTTGCTCGCCCTGTTGCTGGCGAGTGGCTTGTGAAATGTGGAGGATACCTCGAAAGGAGGGAAATGCATTCTAAAAATGGAACAAAAGTGATCCAACTACAGTGTTTTTTAAAAATGCAGTAAGTTGGCACAATACTCTATTGCAGAAGGTGGCCTGATTGTACAGCATGTTGGAACTCCAGTGAGGCTGTTGTCATGGAGTGGCAAGAGCTGTGCTGGTGTCTCTGATTCATCTTCTAATGAATTTTCTCTCATTTTTATTTTAGGTGCGCGGCAATGTTCCGTGTAAGCTGCGTGGCATGCAACGCTCCAGGGCACCCGCGCAGCCGGCTTTTCAGTGTAAAAACCGTGCATGCGTGGTCTTTCAATGGCCCGTGCAGCCCCTTAAAGGGGCTGCGCAGGGCTGAAGAAAATCACAGCGAACATTGGTGTGCGGCCCATTCAAATTTTCGTGCATATGTGGTTTCTTCGAAGTAAAAGCCGGTGAGCGGTCTGTGCGGGACCTCCAGACCGCTGCGCGGACGTGCAGCCTAGCGGGAACGTTGGTCCCTGTCCTCAATATCTGGTTTCCCCCCCCCCCCCGTCCCCCCCAAGGCTCCAATGTAATGGGAGATGCTAAGCCCCAAGGGCAACTCTACCTCCCATTCTCAGCACAAAGTAAAGTGTAAACAAAGAGCATTCGCTCTCGAAAAACCCGTCAGCAGACACAGCTGATCAGTTACCATGGGATTTTTTTAAAAAACAACTCAACTGGCGGCTCTCAGCTGGAGAACATCTGGCCGACGCATGCCTCTGACTTCCAGCAGTGCACCTCTCGCCTTCCAGTCGGGAT